>JAMLFY010000017.1:3230748-3560573 GCA_030441495.1 Dalbergia oliveri
AACGCCCCAATTTTTACTGTAATTTTTACTATCATTAGGAATTACCGAATTACCGTAGGTAAATATTATATAAAATTTGAGACCAAACAATCCTTAATAAAGGAATATAACGTTAGAAGAGAAGTTAGGAGCAATTCGTGCAAGTATTGCAAACCCCAATTTCTGTACGTGTAAAATGACCAAAATGCCCTGAGGTTATTTTACTCAGAAAATGAGGATCGTGGGCCCCACCCATCCTCAAGGGGATGTTTTGATGTTAATAAGGGATTGTTTGTGTTATGTGTGTTAATAGAGGAGAAGAATCCTAATTTTGAGTTCCGACGCGAAATGACCAAAACGCCCTTACGCGTTTTAACTCCATTTGCGTGCCGCTTAGCCGAACCTCACTAAAATGTGTTAAAAGGTGTTTTTAAGCCATGATTAACCATTGGTTAAGCTCGGGTGGTCTCGGGCAATTTTTAAGTAAAATGACCGTTTTGCCCCTGTCTTTGTAAGTTTTACAAATTTTGAGATTTTTGATTTGTCTAACGAAACCTAAGCAATATTAGGCTCAAATTAAAGCTTATTAAATTCTAATTACTAATCTAGAGTCAAAATTATTTATTTAGATTGATTAGAACCTAAAATTGCTTAAAACACCCAAATTGCTTAGTAATTCACTTAAACCCTTAACCGTAAATTCTCTAAATTGCATGAATACCTTGCCTACACCTAAAAATACATGGAACACACAAAATCCTCTTCCACAAGGCTGTAATGCACGAAATTATTGAGTAATAAGTCAGAAAATTATTACACAAAAATCCAAAGAATGAAAACAAAGAATCATGAAAACATGGAAACATGATTCCATGTTTTAAGCCACCAAACAAAATGATTTTTCTTCCTTATTTTTTTCTCTAATTTTTGGTCAGATTTCTTCCTTCCTTTGTCCATTTATGAGCTGCAAAATCTCTATAAATAGGCATGCTTGAAGATAGTTTAGATGCTTAGTTCATAACTTACACAAATTCTAGTTTTAGGAGCACCAAAAGCTCTCATTTCCTCCTCCTCTTGGCTGAATTCTTTCTTCAAGTTTTCAAGAATATTTTCTTTCATTTCACTCAAGGAAACCAAGTTCTCTTCCTTTCCTTCAAATCAGATTAGGTAGGGAGTTGTTTTTAAGTTTATTTCTATGCTTTGCTAAGTGTTGTTCTTGGTTCAAAATGATGATTTCATGGATTTTCTCTAGTTTTTCCATTTGGTTTTCTTCTTCCTTTTTCTTTGAACAATTCAGCCATATGGCCTAGGTGGGACTAAGATGATGGCTTGATGATGAGGACCTTGAGGGTGGGTTGTGAATCCATCACAAGTTAGGCCTCTAAAGCTTGAAAGTTCCACTTGATGCAAAACTTTAAAGAATAATATTTTTATGATGTTTTTATGATCTTGAGTTTAGAACTTGAAAGATGTATTTTTCACTTTGTCTTGCTAAGATATATTGGGTTGAATTTATATTTCTCTAAAGTCTTGGAGGAGCTCTAGTAAAGAAATAAAATGAACTTGCATCCATGTTTAAGTTTATGCCTTGCATAACCATGTTTACTTTCTATGTCATCACTAAATTCTCAAGAATGAATAAATGAACTTGCATATTCATGTTTAAATTTCCAAGCTTGCATTTCATGTTTAAATTTCAAGTTGTCACTTAATCTCTAAAGATAATAAAGAAGTTGCATCTCATATTTATTTTATGCTCTCACTTTATTTTATAATGGCTAAAAGAATCAATGCATGGCATGTTTATTTTATGTCATCACCTAAAAATCCTAGAGCTCAAAGACTTGCCCATGAATCATAAGCAAAGAAATGAGATAATTGGAGTTAAAGAATTTATTCTTTAAGAAGTCTTGAGAATTGGAGCTTAAAAAAATGTAATTCTCATCCCCTCACCGGTCCTATGCGGACTACCGCCGCTCAAGATTCTCTTCTCCCTCTTGGTCCTTGCGATTACCGCCTTCAGTTTTTGCATCATGTTTATATTACAAGTTCTTGCATCATGTTTAATTTTCAAGTTATCACCTTAAATCTTAAAGATAAAGAAATGGAATTGCATATCATGTTTATAATTCCAAGCTATCACCTTATAAAGATAAGATTAAAATAAGGTTGCATAGCATGGTAATAATTCAAAGATGTCACCTAAATCTCTAAAGCTCAAGACTTGCTCCTTTTATCTTAAGTGAAAGATTTAATTATGAACATTCTTTCAAGTTATAAATCGGTCCCATGGTTAAGTTAGGCCTAAAGTCCTATGACTTCTTTCAAGTTTAACAAAAAGAATTAGTTCTAAAAGAGTTTTAAAACTTTGTAAGAATTTTATGGGAAGCTAGTAATTTATGTGTACTTAAAATATGATTTGATGCTTATTAAGAATTTGGTGTCATTGATTGATTCCCTGGTTTGTATGTTATAGTTGTGTTGCAAACAATGAAAACTTATGCATGAAATAAAGACATATTCTTCCTGGAAGAAAGTGTATTACTGAGTGCAATTTGGAAAGATTCTGGCTAAGGAAAGATTTGGTATTTAAGCGTGTCCATTGTGACCCACCTCTCTTTCCTGGAATCTCCAGATGCATGATTACAGTTGGTATATATTATTTCGGCATAAGACTATAAATGAGAAAATGTTATGATGATTATGAATGAAGAATTGTATTATGATATAACATGCAAAGACTTAAAGGTGACTCAAAATATATGAGAAAATGATCCTTTGGACCCATCAAACTATAGGCGGTGAAAAGGTGATTCTTGCCCCTAGTCTGTTCTCTCAAAAGGGTAGAGACGGAATTTTTACTTATCAAAAGGGATAAGTATATGCTAGTGACGACTAGCAAGGTATGAGCTCATAACCTAGATTACTCCCAAAAGGGTGGAGTATAGGGTGGCCCAGGAAAATGATGATGAAAGTAACTTTAAGTCACCTAAGAAACTAAGTAAATGCATTATGTGAATATGATGTTCTGCTATGCATAGTATTTATGAGATGATGATGAGAAATATGATATTCTGCTATGCATAGTATTATGAAATGATGATGAGGAATATGATGTGATTTTATGCATAACTATGTTATTATATATGAAAGGAAAAGTTCATTATAAACATGACATGCTAAGTTTATGATGCATTATAAGACGCATGATTAAAACGACGAACCTCGGTAAAGTATATTTTCGAACTTAATAAATCAATCTTAGCATGCTCACTATTTCATAATAACCCGAGGTTCCTGGGGACGATGATGATGACACAATGCATCATGAGGTGAGTACCCTACTGAGATTCTTTTATAAGTTTCTCACTCCCTCTATTTTTCTTTCCATCTCGTCTTCAAAAAGAAGGAAGCGTTCGTGAATCACATTGAGGCTCTCAGGGTAGTGAACTTGAATCCTAGTTTCACTCGTATATTTCAGAATCTATCCCTATCCCTGAGTGTTATTACTAGGTGCCATTAATGGATGTCCTTCCATCCATATATTATTTATGTTTTATTAGATTGCCTACACTTAGTCTTATTCTGTTGGTAGGCAAAATATCTATATGATATGTAATTATGGATGCTATGATGGAGCCAATATATTATGATGTGATGTTTGTAAATTCCTATGTGTCTTTTAAATTTTGCTAAATCATTCACGTTAAGCGCGGCTCACGTTTTCAATTATGTTTAAAAAAAAAATGGCTCGTAATTTCACTAAGTATTTTCAAAGCATGATTAAGGAACTGAAGCAAAGAGTAAAGTCTAGTAATTAATCAGATCCTCCTAGGTGTATTGGGTTAATTATTAGGGTGTTACATTTTGGTATCAAGGTTCCCTCACGGAGCCTGAGGATTGGACTGACTATGCTTCTAAAGCATAATACGTTAGTAATGTCATGTGTAGATGTTTATCATTAGGATGAGCTTGAGGATTAGAAATACATGACTCCTGTATGTTGAAAGTGCCATGGTAACTTGCTCACTTTGCATGGAATATTGGGCTTGATCACCTCAGTGTTGCTGTTTTGTGTGTATAGGGACCAATGGCACGACGACGAACTAGAGCGCGACAAGAATAACCAAGATAATGAGACCGCTGAAGCACTTCGCGCGTAGCAAGGACCATGAGAATGATGATGGAACGGATGGATCAGAATCGTCAAGCTAATATAAATCAAGGACATGAAATTCCCGAACATGCTCGTTTTGGGAATTTCGTAAGGCAATCCACCTGTTTTCAAGGGGACCCTCAATCCTAATGTAGCAGATGAATGGATTCAAATATGAGAAGGTCTTTGCTTAGTTCCATGTTCAAAGGAGCAGAAGGTCACTTTTGCCACCCACATGCTTGAGGGTGATGCCGACTTCTGGTGGGTGGTGTTCGAAGACTCCTGGAGGCAGCGGAAGTGGACATTGATTGGGAATTATTCAAGGTCCATTTTTAGAAGTATTTCAGAGTCGGTTAGAAATGCTAAGGACATTGAATTCATGCAACTTGTCCAGGGGAATATGAATGTGGCTCAGTATCCTGCAGATTTGAGGAACTCATTAAGTTCTCAAGGATGTACCAAGGTAACCCTGATGAGTATTGGAAATGCATTAAATACGAGTCAGGGTTAAAGGCAGAACTTAATGTGGAGGTTGCGCACTTGGAAATTAGGGATTTCTCTACCTTAGTCAACAAATGCCGCATCATTGAAGAAGGGCAGAAGCTGGGTACTTCAAAGTCTGAGAATATCATCAAAAGCTGACACCTCAAGGTCAACAGTTCAAGAGGCAAAATCGACCTCCATTTCCACATCAATCAAGATCACAAGTGCCACAAAGGAACTTTCAAGGAAAACCGAACAACAACAACAAGCTATAATAATAATGCAACAATCGCAACAACAACAATAATAACAATAAAGGGAAAGCACCACAAAGAGGTCCGCAGCACCTCCACGACCCGTGCCATCCATGGAATGTCCCAAGTGCGGCAAGAATCATGGGAGCATGCCATGTCGAGCCGAACAAACGTGTGCTACGGTGTGAAAACCAGGTCATTACTCAGGAATGCAGAAGGAACCGCAACCCCAATCCCAAGCCAGGAATACCAAGGAAGGGTATTCACCGTTAATGAAGAAACGAAAAGTCACGAAATCTCGTGGAAGGTAAGTGTAATATGTATGGTAGAAACTTAATTGTCCTATATGATTCTGGCGCTTCCATTCTTTATCTCCCACTCATGTGTTAAAACCCTTAACTTGCATATATTGAGACTTCCTTTTGACCTTATTGTTTCTACCCTCCTTGAAAACATTAGGACTTGTAAATGTTGTTTAGATTGCCATTTTGTTATTGAGAATAGATCATTTGTTTTAGATCTCATTTGCTTACCCATGCAAGGTTTAGATGTGATTCTTGGCATGGATTGGCTTGAAGCCAACCGTGTCCTGTTAACCTATGAGAAAACCATTACTTTTCTTCCTGTTCCCATTAGACCTAAGAAACCCATAAGTCTTTACATAACCTGTAGAAATGGATGTGGTAAGGGTGAGAGTAAAGGTTATATTTTCTTAGCTGCTAGTGATGTAGACTTTGAGCAAAGTATGAATGAGATATAGTAAGAAATTATCCGAAGTATTTCCAGATGAGATACAGAGTTTCCCCAAGAGAGATAGAGTTTTCCATAGAATTGCTTAGAGGTGCAGGTCCCATATCCATAGCCCCATCAGGATGTCCATTAGAGTTGACCGAGTTGAAAGCTCAATTGGAGGATTTATTGGAGAAAAAGTTTGTTAGGCCTAGTGCGTCACCTTGGAGAGCCCTGTGTTGTTTGTGAAGAAAAGGATGGGAGTATGAGGATGTGTGTTGACTATAGGCAATTGAATAAAGTGACAGTGAAGAACAAATACCCTTTGCCTAGGATAGATGACTTGATGGACCAGCTTAAAGGGCAACATGTTTTCTAAGATTGATTTGAGGTCAGGTTACCACCAGATTAGGGTGAGAGATGAAGATATACCAAAAACGGCCTTTCGTCCAATGAGCCATTTGAGTTTGCAGTAATGTCCTTTGGATTAACCAATGCTCGGCAATTTTTATGGATTACATGAATAGGATCTTTAGACCTCTAGATCAGTTTGTGGTTGTCTTTATAGATGACATTCTCATCTACTCTAAGACCCACGAGGAGCATGAACGCCACCTAACTAGTCCTGGAAATCCTGAAGGAAAAGAAACTATATGCCAAGCTTTCTAAGTGTGAATTCTGGTTGGATGAGGTGAAATTTTTAGGGCATGTAGTATCTAAGAAAGGAATTCCTGTAGATCCTAGTAAGGTGGAAACGGTTGTAAACTGGGAAAGACCAACCACGGTAATGAAGTAAGGAGCTTCTTAGGTTTAGCTGGTTATTACCGTCGGTTTATCAAGGGATTTTCCAGATTTCCCTTCCCTGACTAAGCTAACTAGGAAAAACACCTCTTTTTCATGGACCCAGGAGTGTGAAAAGAGCTTTCAAGAGCTGAAACACAAGCTAACCTCAACCCCTGTTTAGTGTTACCAAACCCAATGTGCCTTTCGAAGTGTCCTGTGATGCTTCGAGGAAGGGTTTGGGTTGTGTCCTGATGCAGGATAGGCAAGTGGTGGCCTATGCATCGAGGCAACTCAAGCCACATGAGGCAAATTACCCCCATGACCTTGAGTTAGCCGTCGTGTTTGCTCTAAAGATTTGGAGACACCATTTATACGGAGTGAGGTTTGAGGTGTTTTCTGATCACAAGAGTTTGAAATATCTCTTTGATCAAAAAGAGCTAAACATGAGGCAAAGAAGGTGGATGGAGTTTTAAAAGATTATGATTTCGGGTTAAACTATCATCAGGTAAAGCTAATGTTGTAGCTGATGCCCTAAGTAGGAAATCCTTACAAGTGTCCCGTTTGATGGTGAAAGAGATTGAGTTAATTGAGCAATTTAGAGACCTCAACCTAGGAATGACCTTGACCACTAAGGGCATAAGAGCTTGTCACCTTAGTGTGACAAGTGAATTAAGGAAAGAATTGCTCAAGCCCAAAGGAAAGATACAGAATTTCAAGAGACCTTAGAGGCGGTAAGAGCTGATAAGTTGAAAGGTTTTACCAAGGGAATGATAGTTTATGGAGGTTTGAAGGTCGTATATGTGTACCTGCTAGTGGTGACCTCGAAAGGATATTTTGGAGGAAGCCCATAAGAGTCATTTCACCCTCCATCCTGGTGCCACCAAGATGTATCAAGATTTGAGGAAGATGTTCTGGTGGCCTGGATTGAAAAAGGATGTGTGCACATGGGTGAATAAATGCTTGGTATGTCAAAAGGTGAAGATTGAGCACCAAAGACCCTCAATGTTGCAACCCTATCAATCCCGAGTGGAAGTGGGATAGTATCTCCATGGATTTTGTAACTGGACTAGGAAACCCAAGCGAATCATGACGCCATTTGGGTAATAGTGGATCGGTTGACTAAGTCAGCCCACTTTACCTATTAAGGTGACTTATTCCTTGGATAGGTTAGTTTATATTAAGAGATAGTAAGGTTACACGGAGTCCGTCGACGATAATCTCGGTCGAGATCCGCGATTCGTCACGGTTTTGGGGAGCCTTTCAGAAGGCGTTTGGTTCGAAGCTGTGTTGAGCACGGCTTATCACCCAAACGGACGGTAAATGAAAGAACTATCCAAACTTTGGAGGACATGTTGAGGGCTTGTGTTTTAGATCAAAGAGAGAGTTGGGATAAGTACATCCCATGATTGAATTTGCATATAACAACAGTTATCATGCAAGTATCGGTATGGCACCATACGAGGCCCTCTGGACGGAAGTGTCAATCACCTCTATGTTGGTATGAGCCCAGAGAGCAAAGTCTACTGACGGATATTGTGAGGGAAACGACGGAACAAATCAAGAAGATTAGGGATAAGATTCTCATGCTCAAAGTCGCAGAAAAACTATGCGGACAAGCGCGAAAACCGCTAGATTTTCAAGAAGGGGACCATGTGTTCCTAAGAATCACCCCGCCAGGCATAGGCCGAGCAATGAAAGTAAAGAAATTGAGCCCAGATTTCTTGGTCCATTTGAAATCCTTAGCAAAATAGGTCTCTATAGCCTCCGTATAGCCCTACCCAGGAGTCTCTCCAACCTTCATGATGTTTTCCATGTCTCCAGTTAAGGAAATATCATTCTGACCCAAGTCATGTACTAGAGCCAGAACATGTACAATTAAGAGATGACCTAACGTTAACTTACCACCCACGAATCGTTGGGAGGAGTTAAGCGGTTAAGGAACAAGGTTGTCCCTAGTCAAAGTAGCATGGGGACAAGATGAAACGAAGAAGTTACATGGGAAGCTGAATAAGATATGCAAGCACAATATCCAAGCTATTCTATAACGAATTTCGAGGGCGAAATTCTTTTAAGGAGGGGAGTAATGTAACGCCCCAATTTTTATGTAATTTTTACTATCATTAGGAATTACCGAATTCCGTAGGTAAATATTATATAAAATTTGAGACCAAACAATCCTTAATAAAGGAATATAACGTTAGAAGAGAAGTTAGGAGCAATTCGTGCAAGTATTGCAAACCCCAAATTTCTGTACGTGTAAAATGACCAAAATGCCCTGAGGTTATTTTACTCAGAAAATGAGGATCGTGGGCCCCACCCATCCTCAAGGGGATGTTTTGATGTTAATAAGGGATTGTTTGTGTTATGTGTGTTAATAGAGGAGAAGAATCCTAATTTTGAGCTTCGACGCGAAATGACCAAAACGCCCTTACGCTTTTTTAACTTCAAATTTGCGTGCCGACTAAGCCCGAACCTCACTAAAATGTGTTAAAAGGTGTTTTTAAGCCATGATTAACCATTGGTTAAGCTTGGGTGGTCTGGGCAATTTTTAAGTAAAATGACCGTTTTGCCCCTGTCTTTGTGCAGTTTTACAAATTTTGAGATTTTTGATTCGTCTAACGAAACCTAAGCAATATTAGGCTCAAATTAAAGCTTATTAAATTCTAATTACTAATCTAGAGTCAAAATTATTTATTTAGATTGATTAGAACCTAAAATTGCTTAAAACACCCAAATTGCTTAGTAATTCACTTAAACCCTTAACCGTAAATTCTCTAAATTGCATGAATACCTTGCCTACACCTAAAAAATACATGGAACACACAAAATCCTCTTCCACAAGGCTGTAATGCACGAAATTATTGAGTAATAAGTCAGAAAATTATTACACAAAAATCCAAAGAATGAAAACAAAGAATCATGAAAACATGGAAACATGATTCCATGTTTTAAGCCACCAAACAAAATGATTTTTCTTCCTTATTTTTTTCTCTAATTTTTGGTCAGATTTCTTTCCTTCCTTTGTCCATTTATGAGCTGCAAAATCTCTATAAATAGGCATGCTTGAAGATAGTTTAGATGCTTAGTTCATAACTTACACAAATTCTAGTTTTAGGAGCACCAAAAGCTCTCATTTCCTCCTCCTCTTGGCTGAATTCTTTCTTCAAGTTTTCAAGAATATTTTCTTTCATTTCACTCAAGGAAACCAAGTTCTCTTCCTTTCCTTCAAATCAGATTAGGTAGGGAGTTGTTTTTAAGTTTATTTCTATGCTTTGCTAAGTGTTGTTCTTGGTTCAAAATGATGATTTCATGGATTTTCTCTAGTTTTTCCATTTGGTTTTCTTCTTCCTTTTTCTTTGAACAATTCAGCCATATGGCCTAGGTGGGACTAAGATGATGGCTTGATGATGAGGACCTTGAGGGTGGGTTGTGAATCCATCACAAGTTAGGCCTCTAAAGCTTGAAAGTTCCACTTGATGCAAAACTTTAAAGAATAATATTTTTATGATGTTTTTATGATCTTGAGTTTAGAACTTGAAAGATGTATTTTTCACTTTGTCTTGCTAAGATATATTGGGTTGAATTTATATTTCTCTAAAGTCTTGGAGGAGCTCTAGTAAAGAAATAAAATGAACTTGCATCCATGTTTAAGTTTATGCCTTGCATAACCATGTTTACTTTCTATGTCATCACTAAATTCTCAAGAATGAATAAATGAACTTGCATATTCATGTTTAAATTTCCAAGCTTGCATTTCATGTTTAAATTTCAAGTTGTCACTTAATCTCTAAAGATAATAAAGAAGTTGCATCTCATGTTTATTTTATGCTCTCACTTTATTTTATAATGGCTAAAAGAGTCAATGCATGGCATGTTTATTTTATGTCATCACCTAAAAATCCTAGAGCTCAAAGACTTGCTTATGAATCATAAGCAAAGAAATGAGATAATTGGAGTTAAAGAATTTATTCTTTAAGAAGTCTTGAGAATTGGAGCTTAAAAAAAATGTAATTCTCATCCCCTCACCGTATGCGGACTACCGCGCTCAGGTTGCTTAAGATTCTCTTCCTCATTCCTATGCGATTCCGCGCTCAAGTTTCTTGCATCATGTTTATATTACAAGTTCTTGCATCATGTTTAATTTTCAAGTTATCACCTTAAATCTTAAAGATAAAGAAATGGAATTGCATATCATGTTTATAATTCCAAGCTATCACCTTATAAAGATAAGATTAAAATAAGGTTGCATAGCATGGTAATAATTCAAAGATGTCACCTAAATCTCTAAAGCTCAAGACTTGCTCCTTTTATCTTAAGTGAAAGATTTAATTATGAACATTCTTTCAAGTTATAAATCGGTCCCATGGTTAAGTTAGGCCTAAAGTCCTATGACTTCTTTCAAGTTTAACAAAAGGAATTAGTTCTAAAAGAGTTTTAAAACTTTGTAAGAATTTTATGGGAAGCTAGTAATTTATGTGTACTTAAAATGTGATTTGATGCTTATTAAGAATTTGGTGTCATTGATTGATTCCCTGGTTTATATGTTATAGTTGTGTTGCAAACAATGAAAACTTATGCATGAAATAAAGACATATTCTCCTGGAAGAAAGTGTATTCCTGTAAGAGTGCAATTTGGAAAGATTCTGGCTAAGGAAAGATTTGGTATTTAAGCGTGTCCATTGTGACCCACCTCTCTTTCCTGGGAATCTCCAGATGCATGATTCCAGTTGGTATATATTATTTCGGCATAAGACTATAAATGAGAAAATGTTATGATGATTATGAATGAAGAATTGTATTATGATATAACATGCAAAGACTTAAAGGTGACTCAAAATATATGAGAAAATGATCCTTTGGACCATCAAACTATAGGCGGTGAAAAGGTGATTCTTGCCCCTAGTCTGTTCTCTCAAAAGGGTAGAGCGAATTTTACTTATCAAAAGGGATAAGTATGCTGGTGACGACTAGCAAGGTATGAGCTCATAACCTAGATTACTCCCAAAAGGGTGGAGTATAGGGTGGCCCAGGAAAATGATGATGAAAGTAACTTTAAGTCACCTAAGAAACTAAGTAAATGCATTATGTGAATATGATGTTCTGCTATGCATAGTATTTATGAGATGATGATGAGAAATATGATATTCTGCTATGCATAGTATTATGAAATGATGATGAGGAATATGATGTGATTTTATGCATAACTATGTTATTATATATGAAAGGAAAAGTTCATTATAAACATGACATGCTAAGTTTATGATGCATTATAAGACGCATGATTAAAGGGACGAACCTCGGTAAAGTATATTTTCGAACTTAATAAATCAATCTTAGCATGCTCACTATTTCATAATAACCCAAGGTTCCTGGGGACGATGATGATGACACAATGCATCATGAGGTGAGTACCTACTGAGATTCTTTTTATAAGTTTCTCACTCCCTCTATTTTCTTCCATCTCGTCTTCAAAAACGAAGGAAGCGTTCGTGAATCACATTGAGGCTGTCAGGGTACATGAACTTGAATCCTGCTAGTTTCACTCGTATATTTCAGATATCTATCCCTATCCCTGGAGTGTTATTACTAGGTGCCATTAATGGATGTCCTTCCATCCATATATTATTTATGTTTTATTAGATTGCCTACACTTAGTCTTATTCTCTTGGTAGGCAAAATATCTATATGATATGTAATTATGGATGCTGTATGATGGAGCCAATATATTATGATGTGATGTTTGTAAATTCCTATGTGTCTTTTAAATTTTGCTAAATCATTCACGTTAAGCGCGCTCACGTTTTCAATTATGTTTAAAAAAAAATGGCTCGTAATTTCACTAAGTATTTTCAAAGCATGATTAAGGAACTGAAGCAAAGAGTAAAGTCTAGTAATTAATAGATCCTCCTAGGTGTATTGGGTTAATTATTAGGGTGTTACATTCTACACGGGTAAAAGGTGCCGTTTAACACGGAACTTTTCCAGGAAGTTTGGAATAATGTTTTTGAGTAATGTTTGATGTTTAGTTGAGACAGGAAAATCAACGGCTTAGTGCAAAATTACATTTTACCCCTAAACGCGTAAGTGAGCCTAATGACGCAATTAAGCAAACCTAAGCAATATTAGGCTCTAATCGAAGAATAATTTATTTTGATAATTAATCTAGAGTCAAAATAATTTATTAAGGTTAATTAGAACCTAAGATTGCTTAGATAAACTCTAGTTGCATTTTTTAATTCAAGATTCCTAGTCATGGAATCTTGAATAGTGTTTTCTCTCTCAAATTCCTTAAATTAAGGAATTGTGCCATACCTCATTTGACTAAGAAAATGAATTTAATTTGTTAATCTAATAAGATTACCATCCTAATCAAGTCTTGACAACCATAATTAGCCAATTACCTCACCTAAACACTTTCTTACAACTCCTAACCAAAACCTTAATCAAAGAAACACCTAAACACATGACTAAAACACAATTACATGAGCAAATTAATCCTCCCCCTTGGTGCCAATTGGCCTAATGCATGACCTAGGAAGAGTGTCACATGTTGATTTTGTTTCACTCAAAAAACCATGCCTTAGGCCATACCTTGCCCATGCTTCAACATCTTCCATGCCTAAGCCATACCCATGTAAAGAGATATTTTCCTCTCTTTTCTCCCCTTTGGCCATCGGCCATCCTTCCTTTGGCAGCCTCCATGTTGCCAAATTTCTATAAATACCAAGCTTGGAAGAACCTTGATACACTTTAGATCATTTGCTAAGTTTAGTTGTCTTGCACTTTCTTGCATTTTCTCTCAAATTTCTCTTCATCTTCTTCTTCCTCTCAAAGAACCTTGCCACCACCATAAACCACCACAAACAACCATAAACCACCACTACCTCACCTCAAACCATCTCAACACTCAAACTTTCCATTTCCAAGCTTCGAAACTCAAGGAAAAATCACCTCCCTTGAGCACCCTCCTTGGCCGAATCCATCTTCACTTCCAAGAGAAGATTTTGTCTTCTAACTCTTCAAGAATCAAGCTTTCTTTCCATTTCAAAGACTTCCTTAGGTAGGGGTTTTCCTTCAAGTTTCTTTTTTCTTTGAAAAAGTTCTAGTTTTCTCTTGGTTTCAAACTCTTTTCTTCTTCCTTTGTATTTCGGCCAGGGCCTTTTGTGAACAAAACTTTAGCTTGATGATGAGGTTTCAAGAAATGACTTGTTGTTGTCATGTGAGAAACCTCTAAAGCTTGAATCTTGGTCTTGGACCATATACAAACTTGATTTTCCTTCTTTCAGTTCAAAGTTTTGGTTTTCATTCCTCTAAGGTTTCGTTTTCCTTTTTCTTATCTTGTTCAAGCTTTGGTTCCCATTTCTTTTTCTTCTTGGTTCGGCCTCCTTGATTTGGTTTTGGGAAAAAGGTTTGCTAAAAGTATGAGAATGGTTCTTTGAATGTTTGTTATGGCTTTTGCCACTTGAATCATTTTCTTGAGCTTGATGATGAAGTTCAAAACCTTAAGACTTCCTTGAAGTCTAGGTGCTAAGATCTCTAAAGCTTGCCTTATGATACATAATGGGTTGAGGTTTTATGTTCCTTTAAAGTCTTGCAAAGAGCTCTAGCTAAGATCTAAATAAGATGCATTCATGTTTACTTTAATGCTTTGCATAGCATGTTTATTTTCAAGTCATCACTAAACAACTTAAAGATTAAAACAAGTACATCCTCATTAATAAATCTCAAAGCCTACCTATTTCAACCTTAAAGTTGATTGTTGATTTGGGGTAAATACCTAAGGGGCCTAGAGCACTAAAATAAAGAATTGAACCTTGCATTTCATGTTTACTTTTTTGTCTAGATGTTTATATTTTATGCCATCACTTAAACCCTAAAGATAACAAATGAGTGCATCTCATGTTTATTTTATGTCTCACTTTATTTTCTAATGAAGAACAAAAATGAGGTGCATAGCATGTTTAAGTTTATGTCATCACTTTAATGATCTAGAGCTCAAGGACTTGCCCAAGTATCCTATGTAAGGTTTTAGAAAATATTGGTTTTTCAAAGAAGCCATTTGGCCTTGTGGTGATGATGATGGACTTAATGTGAGTTCCTCTAATCACAAGTGTCCATAGTTCATGTTTTGCAATTTTTCTAAGCTTAGGAGCACCTAAGCAACATTATGAATGAAATTATATATTTTAAATCTATTTTATGAGCAAGTTAATTTAGTTAATGACCTCATGTGCAATTACATGACTTTAATGTGAGGATTTGAGTTCTAAAAGAGTTTTGAGTTCCTAAAACCATTCTAGGAGAAAACTAGTAAAACTATGTACTTCTAAAATATGATTTTATGTGGTTTTTGGTGAAATCATTTGGTTCTCTAACTCCATGTTTGGCCACTGTACTAAATATATTTTATGGTGTGAAATGTGTAAAATTATGTTTGAGTGAAGTAAGGAACGTTTTAGAGAAGATAGAAAAGATTAAGTAACTAAAAAGGGTTAAATTTAGAATTCTAGAACACCTAACTATGGAAAAATGCAAACCTGTTCCAGCATGATTAATTCAAGGATAAATGGTTCATAATTAGTAAAACATGTATAAAAACCCTTCATAAATGATTAGGTTATTAATTATAAAGTTTAAGGTGATGATAAGGACTTAAAATGGGAATTCTAGCACACTTAGACATGGTAATATGCAATTCTGTTTCCAACATAGTTAGATTGAGGAAAATGACTTATAACTTAGTAAACATGCCTAAATCCCTCATAATTGGTTTAGGAATTGATTATGGAGCCTTAGCGAAGGGATCTTAAAAAGGGTCGCGAACGGAGATTCAAGCCAGTAAGCATATGATATTTTTTTGCCCTTAAATGCATAATGCTGTTTGGAATTTTTAGTAAGCCTAAATCTTAGTGAGAATCATAAGTGGTGATCTTTTGGGTGTAATAAGGATGTAATATGGGAATTAGAATGATTGGAACATAAGTTTAAGACCCGTAAGGGCCAAGGCATAAGACAATATGAGATAGGAAGTGTGATGAGACCAAGCGAGTATGCTTGTGTTATGTATGAATGTGTTAATGTCATGAGTTTAATAACATGAGGATTCATGTATATTGTGATGATGATTTTGGTATATTATGGGCATAATGCATGAGAACATGCGATATAGATGAATCAAAGAAAGTATGTTTTTATGATTGAAAGGTTTATTTGATTCATGAGACAACACGCATTTATGTGAGTTATGTGGCATGACTGAAATTTGAGGAAATTTGGATTGCAAGTCATTATGCTGAATTTCGTCAAATTTGAGAGACTTAGAAAGTTTTGAAAAATAAGATGTTTAATATGACACACGGACGTACTTCTCCATGCTACGGTGAGGAGGTTAAAGCCGTGAGGGCATCGACATTAGCTTTCCAAAGCGGGAAAGTAAATTGGTCTTAACCGGTCGATGCGTTTTGAAGAAGGAAAAAGTCCCATGATGGGTGATCCTTAGGCCCCTCCCGTACTCTAGGAGTTAGGATTTTGATGATTATGATTATGTTTATGATTCGCTTATCAAAGATAGTAAAAACTAGTGTCGACTAGTTAAGGTATGAGCTCATAGCCTAGTTTAAGGGGTGTGATTACTATTATGATGCTTAGTGTCACAAGTTTGAAGAGAAGAAATGATGTTCAAGAGAAGTTACATGCCACTATATGTTGATTGATTTTTGTTTGGCTTGCCTAAAGTCCTGTCATCATTCATGTTCTGCTATGCTATATACATGCATTAAGATTCATTATAAAAGACATGGACCTTGGATAATTATCTACAAAACCTCATAATGAACCTATGCATGTTTAACCTTTTCATAATAAACCCAAGGTTCATGGGGACGTAAACGATGACACTAGGATAAAGGTCTTCCTCCTGAGATTCTTTAGCAAGTCTCCCTCTCTCTATTTTTCTTTCCGTTCGTCTCCGCTACGATGGCGTCGTTTGTGATTTTTGTTGATGCGTCCATGTGGGAACTCACTATGATCGGGTCATCAATCCTACACTCGAGGGTCATTGTGTTGTCGCATTTTGCATACATGGGTTGTCATTTGCATTTCCTAATTCCAGTTTCCGCTTAACTCGACTTCTCCCTATGGTGATGATTTGATATTGAGAGGACGCGACCCGGACGAGGGCGAGCCGTCTTGCCCGACCATCATCTCAACGGTGACGCGGCTCTCCGAGTCCGTCCTCGCCAGAGGTACTTGAAGACCGATCGTAAGGATCCCATTCTCATCCTTCTCGGAGGGTCTCCCTTACGGTTCCCATGGATATTGGGAGGGGTAGTGAGGAGGACGGTCATGCGCGGAGGCTAGCACGACCGGAGATGCGCCCACTTCGTGGAGGTCATGTCGTCCACCCTTCCGCCTACATGCACAGAGAGCTTGCCCAATTCATTGGGTATGTGCTGTAACACCCTAACTTTCACCTCGCACGCTCGAGTCGCATTTGGCTAGTTATTAGACGTTACGCTTTTTATTAGAACTTGACTTATCTTTATTTAAAATACGGGTAATAAAATATGACTATTTTTTTTTCTTTTTAAACTTAGGACTTAAAATGCGAGCCGCACGTGCGCATACATAACGATTAATACACACATGATATAGCCAACATATACACATTATCATAGCATATAGAAACAAGTCATGGAATAGTCAACATAATTTATATTAACATATCATAGTCACATCATAACGACGATGCCCTTCGAACATGAGGACATCTCAAGATACTAAACATAACAAAAGATGAACGTACACGAACCCAACGCTAACATTACTATAATTTTACTAGACTAATCTTCGCGCTTAAGCTGCGACCTAGTCTGGTGGGTCACGTGGTTTCTAAACTACGCCTCACAAAGGATCACGAACATCCGTGTCACTCGCCTCTGGAGACGACACGGAAGAAAGGAAAAGGGATGAGAAATCTATATAAGATTCTCGTTAGGGCTTCCCGACTCTAACACAAGTGTCATCGTCGTCGTCCAGCCACTTCGGTCTTATTATGAAAGGGTGTGCATGCATAAGATTCAATTTTACATTTCTCAAGTTCTTTTATCCAAAGTGGGTGTCTTTTAGCATGGGTCTTAATGACATGAATGCAACATATATTCTATGTATGCATGGCAATACTTTAGCATGACAATACACATAGATAACACATATTACTTAATCAAAGCATCAATGAAACTTCAACGAAACATATGCATGTGCATCTTTTACTTTATCATAATTGAACTTGTGAGTTCCTTTCATAACTTTTCACTTTATCATTTTTCTCATTTTCCACCCTCGTCATAGCCACCAAAATCCATCCAACATGCCGCCCAACGATTTATCATAGCCACCAAAACTCCTAATCACCTATCACCTAGGAATGAGCTCATCCTAACTAGCCGTCGCTAGATTTATACGGGGAAAAATAGAGGGGGAATCATATCTCTTTCTTGGATCACCCAGTACAACCCTTAACTGGGAAAGTCATAATGGGATCATTTCCTCATTAACATATCTCTTTTCTTTCTTGGAAACGCATCAACTGGTTAAGACCAGTGACTTTGTCCGCTTCGGATATGGCTTGACGTCCATACCCCCACGGTTTACTTTCTCCTCATCGTCGCAGGAGAAATGCGTCTCGGCATATAACCTTTACATTAACATATCTCTTCTTAGGATCACCCATACAACCCTTAACTTGGGAAGTCATAATGGGATCATTTCCTCATTAACATATTTTGTATGGATGCAACATGAGCGTACAATCATAATACATCATATAACATATCATTTATGCAACATGAGCATGGAATCATCTTAAAACATTTCATATACTTTTCTCATATGCAACGTTATAACATTTCAAGTAACATTCATCACGTCATATACATTTCAAGTAAATAATCAAGTAAGACTTCAATACACATAGGCATTCTCATCATAATATCATTTCATCATATCATGTACATTCCCATTAAGTAATCATGTAACAAGGCAACATCACATAAGCATCCATATCATAGGTTCATCCCATTAAAATCAAAACACTCATTTTCTGGCACATTTAGGTCCTGGTAATCGATTCCAGGTGCTGGTAATCGATTACCAAGACAAAACTTGTTTTTGAAAGAGAGAACATCATGGTAATCGTTACATGAACTGGTAATCGATTACATGAGTCTCGAACTGGTTCTGGGTACGGAGAACACCCTTGGTAATCGATTACACCTCTTGGTAATCGATTACTATAACCCAGAATCTCATAAATTGCTTCCTGGTAATCGATTACATAGCCCAGTAATCGATTACCATAATCCCTTTTTTGAAAAACTAAACTTTCTAACACATTTTCAAGTATCCTTCCTTTCCAAAAACACTTTATCACACCTTTCTAAAAACTCTTTGAAATCATTATCATATTTCCACAATTTAAAACCAACATTGTAACATAACTAAGAAATAAATCTCAACACTCATAAAAACAAACATAAAGGAAACTACTTCATATTCTTTATTTTATTGCTCATAGGCTTCAATCTAGCGTGGATTCTAGAACGGCCGACCAACTTTAAGGTTGGCAAGGGTAAGCTTAGAGCTTTTTGAAAACATGTGATTAAGTTCTTCAAACAACTTTTAGTGATCTACTTAACATTTATATCAAACTTTTTATAACAAAAGGAAATGGAAACCGAAACCATTAAGGGAAAAGGAAACAAGAACTGAAAACTTTGAACAAGGAAAGGAAAGGAAACTGAAATCATTTATGGTCCAAGACCAAGTTTTCAAGCTTTAGAGGTTTCATTGTGATGAACTCAAAGTCATCATCTAGAACTCTCATCATCAAGCTATCATGAAACATCATCAATGGCCTTGAAGGCCAAACATGTAAGGAAAAGAAAGAACTTGAAAGAAAACTCCCTACCTAGTGGTGAAGAGGAAAGCTTGGTTCTTGAAGCAAGTTGAGAAGAACAACTTCTTCCTTGATGCTTGATGATTTTCGGCCAAGGCAAGGAGGCAAAGAAGATGAGGTGTTTTCTTTGTGAGCTTGAAGAGGTGAAGAAAAGGAAAGGAACTCTTGAGTCTTGAGAGAAAAGAAAGAACTCAAGATTACTCTTTGAAGCTAATCTTGGCAAATGAACAAAATGCAACCAAGCTCATCCAAGCATGGTATTTATAGAGGGAATGAGACCTTGTGGCTGATTTGGGAGGAAGGCTTGGCCTCATGTTCCATGAGGTGAGAGAAATTGCTTTATGGAGGCATGGTGAGGTATGGTGGAAAGTATGGGCAAGGCATGGGCAAAGCATGGGCAAGGCATGGGCATTTTTGTGTGTAAAAATAAATCAACATGTGAGGAATGGGGAGGGAATTTTTGTCAGATTTTGCAGCCAAGGGGGAGGGAAAATCTCTCATTTAATTGTGGTTTAATGATGTGTTTAGGTGTGTCTTTGATTAGGCTTTTGATTAGGCATTTGTAAGCAAGTGTTTAGGTGATAAAATGGCTAATTAAGGTGGTTCAAGACTTGATTAAGGAGTGGTCATACTAAATTAGAGAATTAAAACCATACTTTAGTCAAATCAAATCATAGACACAATTCCATGATTTAAGGAATTGGAGAGAAAACACTATTCATGAAAATGTGACATAATGTCTTAAATTCAAGAATAGGATTTTGAGCTTCTCTAAGCAATCTTAGGTTCTAATCAACCTTGATTAATTATTTTGACTCTAGATTAGTAATTAGAATTTACTAATCTTTAATTAGAGCCTAATATTGCTTAGGTTTCGCTAACGTGTCATTCGGGCCAAAATGCACTTAGCTAGGGGTAAAACGGTAATTTTTCACTAAAACTGCCCGGCCACCCGGGCTTATCCCGACATAAAACATTACTTAAAAACATCATTTAAAACCTTTTGGTGAAGTTGGGTTCAACCACGTGAAACGAGGTTAAACAGCCACATGGGCATTTTGGTAATTTCGCGTCGAACTCAAAAATGAGATTCTTCTCCTATTACCACACATAACATACACAATCCCCTATCATCACAAAAACATCCCCTGAGGATGGCCGGGACGATCCTCATTTTCAGAAATAAAACGACCTCAGGGGCATTTCGGTCATTTGTACACGGAAAAATAAAGACGTTACATTTACTCCCTCCTTAAAAAGAATTTCGCCCTCGAAATTCGTTACATGAGCACAAACAAAACTACCATAAGTGCACTTACCTCGAGAGCAAGAGGTGCCTTCGGCATTGACATACCTGCCAAAGCGGACATTGACATTACACTGCCAAAGCGGACAAAGTTCGTAACAGGTTCGATACGTTTTGAAGAAGGATAAAGTCCCATGATGGGTGATCCTTAGCCCACTACGTACTCTAGAGTTGGGATTATGATGATTATGATTATGATTATGATTCGCTTATCAAGAGGATCAGTAAGAACATGACGACTAGTTAAGGTATAAGCTCATAGCCTAGTTTTAGGGGTGTGGTTACTATTTTGATGCTTAATGTCACAGTTTGAGAGAAGGAATGATGTTTAAGAGAAGTTACATGCCACTTATATGATGATTGATTATTGTTTGGTTTGCTAAAGGATTGTCACGCATACATGTTCTTTTATGCTCATACGTGCATTAAGATTCATTATAAAAGACACGGACCTTAGATAATTATCTCTATGAAAACCTCATAATGAACCTATGCATGTTTAACCTTTTCATAATAAACCCAAGATTCCTGGACGTGAACGATGACACTAGGATAGAGGATTTCCTCCTGAGATTCTTTAGCAAGATTTTACCCCTCTATCTGTTTCTCTTCGATTACGTCTTCGCTGATGACGTTGTCGTGATTTGTTGATACACCCACGTGGGAACTACACTAAATCTGGATAATCGTCCTACCATTTTGAGGGTCATTGTGCTATACGCATTTTTGCATACATGGGTCGTCCATTTGCATTCCTTATCCATTTGCGCTCACCCAGACTTCTCCCTATGGCGATGATTTGATTTTCAAAGGACGCGACCCCACAATGGGCAAAACCGTAATCCTGACCATCGTCTTCGGCGTGCGTGGTTATCCCAGAGTACGTCCTCGTCAACGCATCGGACCGATTCTGTCAAGGATTCCTTTCATCCTTTGTTCAGAGGGGTCTGCCCTATGGTTCCCATGGATATTGGGAGGGGTAGGAGGGATACGTTATGCGCGGAGGCTAGCATGATGCCCAGAGATGCACCCACATCGTGGGGGTCATGTGCTGCCACTCTTTCATCTATATGCACCAAGAGAGCTTTGCCCAGTTCATTAGGTATGTGCCATCGAGGGACGAGGAGGAGCATCATCCATAGTTCGAAGGAGGGGTAGTCTTCAGTTTAGGAATGTATCTTTTGGGACTTCTCTTGTATCCGCTATTTATGTTTCTTGTATTTTATATTTCTGTCCTGCAAGCTCTTCCCACTATATGGGTACGACTTTATGCTTTCCTTTGTGTTTTAGATGATGTACTAAACTATTATGATTAATATTATGATGAATGTTTTTATGAATGAGGTGTTTCTTATTGCTTTTGCTTTGCATGATTTATTTGTTCTTCTGCTTTACGTATCATTTACGTTGTACGCAATGGCTCGCACTTTGTTTGATGCACATGTATTCAAAAAAAAAAAGAAAAAATTTGCGTATTTCCGCTAAGTAATTTTACAAATGATGTTCAAAAGGAAGTAATAACTAATAATTAATCGTAATACGTCCTGGTGTGTGGGTTAAATAAGGTGTCCACTTTTCCTACTTCCACTCTGGAATCTCTATCTACCTGTAGAAGCCCGGCTTTTCAGGTACTCAGCCTTACTCTCGCACACCAAACACCGTGCCACCTAGTCACTAACGTCTCTCTTCAAGCCTTCCCACCAATATAGCTTATGAGATCTTGATACATCTTTCCTAACGGATGAATGGAGTATGCTACACTAAGGACTCTTCCATCACTCTTTTCTTCAACTCACCTACATCGATACACATAACCCAAAGTGTAACACCCCCACCTCATAAAAACTCAAGGCTCTCTCCTCTATGTACATCCTTCATAAGTTTAACCAACTTGGGGTCTCCCCCTGTCATGCCTTAATATGCTCCACAGGGTGGACTGGGCCCTAATATCATGAGAAAGGTTCCTAAATCACCAAGCCCAAATTAGATTCCCTCTCCCAGCTTATGGATCTCTCTATCAACGGTAGCCTCAAAGGTGCTATATGGGCCAAACTACCCATGAAACTTCTACTAAATGCGTTGGCTACTACATTAGCCTTGCCCATGATAAGATATAAGTGCGTCGTAGTCTTTAACAACTCTAGCCATCTATGGTGCTTGAGATTTAGAATCCTTTATTGGAAGATAAACTTTAAACTCTTGTGATTGGTGAAGATCTTACATGTCTCCCATCCAGATAGTGCCTCCAGATCTTCAAGGCAAATACCACTCCTCCCATCTCCAGATCATGGGTTGGATAGTCTTTTCATGCCTTTTGAGTTGCCTAAATGCATAAGCCACTACTCGATCATGTTGCATAAGGACAGGAATTCTAACTCTAGAGGCATCAAGAACACAGAAACCTCTCGTGCCTGGGCAAAACAACATAGGAGCCATGGTCAACAGGTCTTAAGCCTCTAAAAACTCTCTTCACAAGTATATGACTACTAAAACTTAATACCCTTCTGAGTCAACTTGGTCAACGGCCACTGCTATTGCTGGAGAAATCCTGAACAAATCTCTAATAGTATCCGGCCAAACTGGGAAACTACGGTCTTTGACACTTGTGGATGGTCTCGGCCATTATAACCTTCAACCTCCTTCAAGACTACTGATACCCTCCTTGGACACCACATGCCTAAGAAATGCTACTTGATCAAGCCACAACTCACACTTAGAGAACTTGGATACAACTGGTTCTAGCTTAGGCCTGTAAGATGATCCTAAGATGTTGCTCATGTACCTCTTCGCTCCTAGAGTACACCAATGTCTTCAATGAAGACAATCACGAAGTGGTCTAGGAATGGCATGAAGACTCTTCTTCATCATCTATATGAAAGGTGCAGGGGTATTGGTTAACCCAAAGGACATCAGCTAAGAACTCATAGTGTCCATAGCGTGTCCTAAAGGCTATTTTGGGCACATCCTCGCCCTTGATCTTTAACTGAGACCTAAGATCAATCTTAGAAAAACACCTAGCCCATTGAGCTGATCTGAAACAAGTCGTCTATGCATGGCAAGGGGTACCGGTTCTTGATTGTAACCTTGTTCAACTGCAAGTAATCTATGCACACCCTCATAGACCCATCCTTCTTCTTACAAACAACATGGAGCACCAGAAGGCGAGATGTTAATTCAGATAAACCCACTGTCAAGCATTTCTTGTAATTGATCCTTTGGCTCTTCCAACCCTCCGGGAGCTATTCGGTATGGGGGAATGAGATGGGCTTGACTTCCAAGCTCCAACTCTATCTTGAAAACTCTGTTTCAATCTCTGGAGGCATCCAGGTAGCTAACAGAAAACATATGTAGAACTCAAACCAGGAACTGACTATAGGCTTGGCACTCTGCATCTATGTCTCTAATTGAAGCCAAAAACCCATAACTTCCTATATCCATGAGCTTCAAGGCATTCATGGTCGAAATCAAGCTAGTTGGGACCAGAACCGCTCATACCCTTCAACTTTAGAGCTCGCCTCCACGGAACATAGAACTTCACGGATTTCCTTTCCACGATGGCATGACATGAAGCTAGCCAATCCATGCCCAAGATGACATGAAAACTGACATGTCCAACAAATGAAGGTTCATGAGTGACTCTATACCTCTAACCTTTACCTCACACTTTCTATAGACAAATTGAATTAAAAAGGTCCCCCTGAGGGTATCCAGCAAAAAATGACTTCTTCTAGGGTAGAAACAAGTCTTCGACCGTGGCACAGAATGGGGACACATATGAGTATGTGACCCAGAGTCAATCAAAGCAAAAGCTCAAGGGAGAAGACTTCAATGATACCTGTCACTATATCAATGGAACTGTACATCCTGGCGCGTGAAGCAAATAGACGGGTTGTCCCCACCACCCTGGCCTCTGCCTTGCCACCGAGCTTAATCTCCAGGCCCCCTACCTCTAGCACCTTTGCTAACTAGAGTAGCTAGGCCACCCCTTGTTCTGACTAGTAAGACTAAATTGAAAGGATTGCACTCATACCCCTGACTAGATGCTCTCTCTGATGAACACCCATCCCTGCTTGCGGCCTCATTTGCATAGCCATAACAAATAAAAATGCCAATCATGCATCAATTTCATGTCTCCTCCTACAGTTTGACACTCAGGAAACCTCTGAACCGAACCCTGGCCATCGTACTAGCTACCACCTCTACTCTAACTCTAGGAAGTAGTCCACGGGGTGGACTTTGAGGCGGCCCTACCCGCCTGGACCACTGCCGCCCTCCCAGATCCTCTACTCATACCGGGCCCTAAGAATGAACCATGTGTCCTGGCCTTCTTGCCAAGCTGGGAGGCGAGCTCTCCTCTCTACCAACGTAGCCTCTAACCCAATCACGTGTTCCCACCTGAGCATAATACATGGTGTCGACATGTGGTCGAGACGGGGAATGTCTTGAGGCGGCCCCTGGACGAAAGCCTAACCCTCTATCTCTAATGTCAACATACCTCGAGCTACCTGGGCCAAATATGTGAACCTCTCATCAGTCTCAACTGACATGCAAACATAGTGAAGCCTACAAGAACTCCTCAACCATTTGAGCCCAATGGCTCTCCTGAAAGAAACCTACTGAGAGCAAGTCCAGGATTCCTCGGAGGGTAGCTCTAGAGTCGCCATGCCCCTAAAGGAATTTTTCATACCAAATACAGCCTGGCATCCAAGTGGAAGCCGCCAACTCTTCCTGCCCCATTAGAAGACGTGTATGACTATGATGATCTTTGTAACACCCTAATATTAACCCAAACACGTCTAGACGTATTTACGATAATTATTAGTTATTACTTTCTTTTAAACTCATTTTCAAAACTACTTAGTGGAAAATACGGGTAAAATTTTTTTTTGAAATATATAAAACAAGATACGAGCCATTTGCGTGCAACATAAGGGAAACGTATAAAGCAAAGAGAAGAATAAATCATCCAGTACAAAAGCAATAAAGAACACTTAACTCATAAGAAACAATCATCATAATATTAATTAACATAGTTTAGTACATAACTGGAAATAAAAACATAAAGTCATCCCATATAAGTGGGCAGAGCTTGTAGTACAAGAACATAAAATACAAGAAAGGAAAGGAAATATAAATAGGATACATGGAAGCGCCTAAAGATCAATGCCAAGCATGACTACCCTCCCTCAAACTCCTGGTGTCATGCTCCTTCCTCGTCCCTCGAAGGTACATGCCCAATGAACTGCGAGCTCCTCGGGTGCGTGCAACGAAAGGTTGACGACATGACCTCCTGACGTGGGCGCATCTCCTGGCGTCGAACTAGCCTCCATACTTCAGGTGTCCTGCTACCCCTCCCAATGTCCATGGGGATGTGGGGCAGACCATCTAAAAGGGATGGGTGAGAGGATCCTCTGTCGGTGTCTTGGAATGCCTCGACGAGGAACGTACTCGGGGTAACCGACCGTTGAAGACGAAGGACGGGCCTAATTCTCTCATCATGAGTTCACAATCCCCTCGAAGATCATATCGTCGTCATCAGGGAGAGGTCGGGGTGAAGCGGAAACTAAAAGGAAAAGCAAATGGGTGTCCCATGTATGCAAATACACACGACACAGCGACCTCAAAGTCATCAGGGCTAATCTGGATCGTGGTCAACTCCCACACTGGCGCATCAACAAAAATCACGACGACGCCATCGTGGTCTGAACCAAAAAGAAACGAGAGAGAGGGGTGAGAATCTTGCTAAAGAATCTCAATAAGGAAATCCTTTATCCTAATGTTATTGTTTACGCCCAGGAACCTTGGGTTTATTAAAAAGGTTAAATGTGCAAATGTTCATTATGAGGTTTTCATAAAAGATATTATCCAAGGTCCATGTCTTTTATGATGGATTTTAATGCATGTATGCGCATACCAGGACATAAATGCATGGCAACACTTTATGCAGCAAACCAATAAAACATATCATCATCAACAGTTACTCATATAAATGCCATGTAACTTTCATACTCACTTCTCTTTCATAAGCAAAATGCTTCACATCTTTTCTCATTTCTCAAACTTGTGACATCATGGTATGTGAAAATAGTAACCGACCCCTAATACTAGGCTATGAGCTCATACCTTAACTAGTCGTCACTAGTTCTTACTTATCCTCTTTGTAACACCCTAATATTTAACCCTAATACGCCTAGGACGTATCAAGACTAATTATTAGTTATTACTTCTCTTTAAATTCATTTATAAAATACTTAGCGGAAAATACGGGTAATTTTTTTTTTAAATGATTTATATAAAACAAAGTGCGAGCCTTTGCGCGTAACATAAACAACGTGAAGCGGAAGAATAAATAAAACATACAGAACATAAGCATTAAAGAACACATCCATCATAAACATCATTCCTCATCACATTAGATAATATAGTTTAGTACATCACAAAGAAATAACAGAAACATAAAGTCTTACCCATACTAGTGGGCAGAGCTCAGGACAATAAGAAACATAAAGACAAATACATGGTAATAACCCCAAAAGATAAACACCCAACTATCACTACCCTCCCACTCCAAGCCTACTGGTGACGCCGATCCTCGGTTGGGGAGATGTAGCCCGCGAACTGACGAAGCTCCTCGGATGTAGCCCAACGAAGCGGATCTAGGCATGGGAATCGAGGGAACGCGTGGCCTCCACGTCGTGGTCGCCTCAGGTGTCGACGCGCCTCGCATGCCTCGGCTGGTGACGTGTCCTCGCTCCCTCCTCGCGACCCATAGGAAACGAAGGGGAAGAGCCCTCCGAAGGATCAGCCTGAGAAACGGGAACGGAAGGTTGGGCACGCGGTCTGATCTCGTGTCCTCTCAAAGATCAAGTCGTCGCCAAAGGGTGAAGTCGGATCGAAGCGATAGCTGGAGACGGGGAAAGCAAAAGGGCGTCCACGTATGCAAAACGCGCACCTCGCAATGACCCTTGAAGTGGTAGGACTGATGCTCGGGGTCATAGTGCACCTCCCATGTAGGCGGGTCAATGAAAATCACGAACGACGCCATCGATATCTGAAGACGTAACGGAAAGAAGGAGAGAGGGTGAGAATTCTTACTAAAGAATCTCAGTAGGGAAGTCCTCTATCCTAGTGTCATCGTTTACGTCCCAGGAACCTTGGGTTTATTATGAAAAGGTTAAGCATGCATAGGTTCATTATGAGTTTTCGCAAAGGTATTTATCCAAGGTCCATGTCTTTTATAATGATTCTTAATGCATGTATGCAACATAATATTTCATGGATGCATGGCAGCACTTTAGGTAAATCAAACAATAATTCAAACAACATTTGAGTGGCATGAAACTTTTCTTTGAACATCTTTCCTTTTCTCATACTTGTGACACCAATAATATAGTAACCGCACCCTTAAACTAGGCTATGAGCTCATACCTTAACTAGTCGTCACTAGTTCTTACTTATCCTCTTGATAAGCGAATCATAAACATAATCATCATAATCCCGACTCCCAGAGTACGGGTAGGGGGCCTAAGGATCACCCATCATGGGACTTTTTCCTTCTTCGAAACGCATCGACTGGTTAAGACCAGCGACTTTGTCCGCTTTGGCAGGCTAATGTCTATGCCCTCACGGTTTTACCTTCTCCTCACGAGCAGGAGAAGTACGTCTCGGTGTGTCACCTTAAACATCATATACTTTCATTCTTCGAAACGCATCGACTGGTTAAGCCAGCGACTTTGTCCGCTTCGGTATGGCTCGACGTCCATACCCACGGGTTTACTTTCTCCTCCGAGAGGAGAAATGCGTCTCGGCATATAACTTTAAACTTCATATTTCTCAAAAACTTTCTTTTTGTCCCTCAAATTTGACGGAAATTCGGCGGCATAACAGCTACTCTCGAATTTCCTCAAATTTGAGTCATGCCACATAATTTCAGTCACATGCATCATTTTCATGGAACTTTCTCATTGCAATACTTTCTAGTTCACATGAGCATATTTCTCAATTTCATTCATATATTTGAAACATTATGCATTTCAAACACAACATTTCATCATATCACCAAATCACATTATGCACATAAAGTTTCATGCTCAAGGAACTTAACATAATCACATCATCATAAGTGTGCACGGGTTCATCATCATAATATGCTCACTCGGCCTCCTATCTCATAGTATCTTATGCTTTGACCCTTACGGGTCTTAAACTTATTTCGGTCATTCTAATCCTCACTAAGGATTTTTATAACACCTAAGGGATCATTACTTAAAATTCTCACTAAGTTTTAGGCACACTTAAAATTCCAAACAGCATTATGTAGTTTGGGCAGGAAAAATATCATATACTTACGGGCTCTAGAATCTCCGTTGTGACCCTTTTTAAGATCCGTCTTCGCCTAAGGCTTCATAATCAATCCCTAAACCAATTATGAGGGATTCCTAGGCATGTTTACTAAGTTATAATTCACTTTTCCTCAATTTAGCTTTGCTGGACAGAATCACATTTTGCCATGTCTAAGTGTGCTAGAATTCCTATTTTAAGTCCTTATCATCACCTTAAGCTTAGTAATTAATACCTAATCATTTATGAAAGGTTTTTATGCATATCCTACTGATTATGAACCATTTACACTTGAATTAATTATGCTGGAACAGAATTGCATTTTGTGCATTAAGGTGTTCTAGAATTCTCATTCTTGATCCTTTTAAGTTACTTATTCTTTTCTAACTTCTCTAAATCGATCCTCCCTTCACTCAAACATAATTTTACACATTTTAACACCTTAGAACAACATTTGTACAGCAGCCAATCATGAAGGGCAGAACCGAAATCATAAGCCCATAAAATCACATAATCTCATGAATTAAAATGCATACAAGTTGCTAGTTTTCTCTTGGAACAATTTTAGGAACTCAAACTCTTTTAGAAACCAATTTATCTCATTAAAATCATTAAAGTCCAAGCAAGGTCAGTAGCTAAATTAATTTTCTCATAAAATAGATTTAAAACATATAATCTCATTCATAATGTTCCTTAGGTACTCCTAAGCTTAGAAAAATTTCAAAACATGGCTATGGGCACTTGTGATTAGATGAACTCACACCAAGCCCATCATCATCACCACAAGGCCAAAATGGCTTCATTGAAAAACCAACATTTTCTTAAAACTTTACATTGGATACTTGGGCAAGTCTTTGAGCTCTAGACCATTTAGGTGATGACATAAATTTAAACATGCTATGCAACTCATTTTACTCTTCTTTTAGAAAATAAAGTGAGAGCATAAAATAAATATGAGGTGCACTCATTTATTATCTTTAGAGTTTAAGTGATGGCGTAAAATATAAACATGATAGACAAGAAAGTAAACATGAAATGCAAGGTTCAATTCTTTATTTTAGTGCTCTAGGCCTCTTGGGGTGTTTACCCAAATCAACAATCAACTTTAAGGTTGAAATAGGTAGGCTTTGAGATTTATTAAGTGATGATGCACATTCTTGTTTTAATCTTTAAGTTGCTTAGTGATAGCTTGAAAATAAACATGCTATGCAAAGCATAAAAATAAACATGAATGCAACTCCTTTTTAATCTTAACTAGAGCTCTTACAAGACTTTAAAGGAACATAAAAACCTCAACCCATTATGTATCATAAAGTGAGCTTTAGAGTTCTTAGCATCAAGACACCAAGGAAGTCTTATGTTCTTGAACACCATCATCAAGCTCAAGGAAACGATTTTTCAAGAGACAACCTTTCAAACAAACATAAAAGGGCTACCTTAACATTTTTAGCAAACTTTGTTCAAGAGAGGAAAGGAAAAACCGAAACCATTGAAGAAAAAGAAATAAAAACCAAAGCTTGGACAAGGCAAAAAGGAAAAACCAAAACCTTAGAGGAATGAAGGCCAAAACTTTGAACTAGGAAAAACCAAGGAGGAACCGAATCATAAAGGAAAGGAAATGAAAAACCAAAACTTTGAACTTGCAAAGAAAAGGAAAAACCGAGTTTGTATATGGTCCTAGACCAAGATCCAAGCTTTAGAGGTTTCTCTCATGGCAAACACCAAACTATCTCCATGAGACCTCATCATCAAGCTAAAGATTGGTTTGTAAAATGGCCTCATGGCCGAAAATACAAAGGGAAGAAAAAGAGTTTGAAACCAAGAGAAAACTAGAAACTTTTCTCAAAGAAAGTAAAGAAAACTTGAAAGAAAACCCCTACCAAATGAAACCTTGAAAGAGATGAAAGAAAGCTTGATTCTTGAAGGAAATGAGAAGACAAAATCTTCTCTTTGTTAGGGACATAGGTTCGGCCAAGAGGAAAAACCAAGGAAATGATTTTTCCTTGAGGAAACAAGCTTGGAAATGGAAAGTTTGAGTGTTTGAGAGGTGGTTTGAGGTGAGGGGTGGTGGTTCAAGGTGGTTTATGGTGGTTTGTGGTGGTGGAAAGCTTTCTTTGAGGGAGGAGGAAAAAGAACTTAGAAGGAGAGAAAATGAGAGAAAACAAGAGAAATTGCAAGAATGCACAACTTAGCAAATGATCTAAAAAAATGGCCAAGCTTTCCAATGTGTGTTATTTATAAAGAATGAAATGTTGTGGCTAATTTAGGGGGAGGGCTGGCCGAAATTCATTGGCCTTGGAGGAAGGAAAATATCTTCCAAAGCTTGTCTTGGAAGCTTAGTTAAAGTGCTAGCTTAGGTGTAGTCAAATCCTAGCTTTTGCATAGCCTTTTTGGATGAAATTTGAATTCAAAATTTGTGGCTTTTGGGGGAAATTCTAACTAGATTAACAATTTTAAAATAATTCTTTTGGTCAAAAGGTGGTAGACAATTTTCCTTGATTTAAGGAAATTGGAGAGAGAAAAACACTATTCATTACTTTTTGATTAGACATCTTGAATTAAAGAATGTAATTAGAACTTGACTAAGCAATTTTAGTTTCTAATCAACCTTAATAAATCATTTTGACTCTAGATTAATTATCGAAATAAATTAATCTTCGATTAGAGCCTAATATTGCTTAGGTTTGCTGATTGCTTCATTAGGCCACTGTACACTGTTCTAGGGGTAAAATGGTAATTTGCACTAAAACTTCAGACCTTGAGCAGGCTAAACATCAAATATTACTCTAAAACATCATTCTAAACTTCCTGGAAAATTCGGGCTACGGCACCTTTTAGTGTAGAGACAGCGGGGGTATTTTGGTCATTTTGAGTCGAAAGTTTAGAAAACGAGATTTCACCTCGGATATCAAACATAACAGGTACAACCCCTCAAACATTGAGTTGACCCATTAAGATGGCTGGGCCCTCGAATTCCGGGTAGAAATGGCCTCAGGGCATTTTGGTCATTTGCACTCAATAAGGAAAATAAGGGTATTACACTCTTGATAAGCATATCATAATCATAAAAATAATAATCCCGACTCCCAAAGTGCGGGTAGGGGACCTAAGGATCACCCAGATCATGGGACTTCTTTTCTGAAACGCGTCAGACTGGGGTTAAGAGCTCAGTGAGCTTCTCAGCTTGGTAGGCTAATGTCAATGTTCTCACGATTTTACTTCTCCTCAGGTATAGGGAGAAATGCGTCTGGTCTCCGAAACACGGTCGCTGGTTACCAGTAACATACAGATTTCGATTGGCTCCACGACCATACCCCAAAGGTTTCTTTCTCCTGGGTCAGGGAAAATGGGTCTCAAAATGTACATATAAATTATTCTTTCAAAACTTTTCTCAAGTCCCTCAAATTTGCGGAAATTCGCAACATGGTCATCGCTCAGAATTTCCTCAAATTTGAGTCATGCCACATAACTCAAATCACACATGTTCTCATGAAATTTCTCAATTTGGTCATTCTTTAAAACAGGAGCATACCCTCCTAACTCATTCATAATTCGCATTCTCATGCATCTCAAGCATAACATGCCACATCATCACAACAACATGCGCAAATACACATATAGTCTCATGTTCATGGCATTAACATATTCACATCATCAGAGTATACCGCTCGGTCTCATTCTTCACATCACACTTTATCTCATGGTGTCTTATGCTTTGGCCCTTTAGGGTCTTACTTGTGTTCTAATGATTCTAATCTTCAATATGGATCTTTTTTTCCTAAGGATCATTACCTATAATTTCCTCTAATTTTTATGCTTACTAACATAACCAAACAGCATTTCATCACTTTGGGCAGAATTTGTCATGTGATTACGGGTCCAAAATCTTCTTGACCTTTTCTAAGTTCCGTCTTGCCTAAGGCTCCATAATCAATTCCTAAACCAATTATGAGGGATTCCTACACATATCCACTAATTTTAAACCATTTTTCTTAAGTTCAATTATGCTGAAATAGATTTCACAATTTGTGCATCTAAGTGTTCTAGAATTCACATTTTAAATCCTTTTTAGTTACTTGTTCTTTCCTAACTTCTCTAAATCGATCCTTGCTTCACTCAAACATAATTTTACACATTTTAACACCTTAAAACAGAATTTATATAGTGGCCAAGTGCACAAGGCAAAACCAAAAACATAAGCATCAAATAATCACATAATCTCATGATTTAAATGCATATAAGTTGCTAGTTTCTCTTGGAATCATTTTAGGAACTCAAAACTCTTTTAGAAACCAATTAATCTCATTGAAATCACATAAATTTGTACTAGGTCAGTAGCTAAATTATTTAGCTCAAGAAATAGATTTAAAACATAAAACTTTGTTCATAATGTTCTTTAAATACACCTAAGCTTAGAAAAATTCCAAGACTTAGACTATGGGCACTTATGATTAGATGAACTCATCTCAAGTCCATCATCATCATCACAAGGCCGAAATGGCATCCTTGAAATGCCTCCATTTTCTAAAACTTTATGTAAGATACTTGGGCAAGTCTTTGAGCTCTAGGAGATTTAATGATAGCATAAACTTAAACATGATATGCACTTATTTTACTCTTCATTAGAAAGTAAAGTGAGAGCATAAAATAAATATGAGATGCAACCTCATTATTATCTTTAAAGATTAAGTGATGACTTGAAATATAAACATGAAATGCAAGCTTGGAATTTAAACATGATAATGCAAGTTCATTTAGTTATTCTTGAGAGCTTAGTGATAGCATCAAAATAAACATGCTATGCAAGGCATAAACATAAACATGAATGCAACTCATTTTATCTTAACTAGAGCTCTTACAAGACTTTAGAAGAACATTATAACCTTAACCCAATATGTATCTTAACAACATAAAGTGAGCTTTAGAGTTCTTAGCACCAAGTCTTCAAAGAAGTCTTTGTTTTGAACTTCATCATCAAGCTCAAGAAAATGGACACAAAGCTCAACACTTTGTCTAAACAAACATACAAAGAACTAAGTCATATTCTTTATTTTATTGCTCATGGGCTTCAATCTAGAGTAAAACTCTTAGAACGGCCGACCAACTTTAAGGTTGGCAAGGGTAAGCTTAGAGCTCTTTGAAAACATAGGATTAATTTTCTTAACAAAACTTTTGTGATCTACTTAACATTTTTAACAAACTTTGTTCAACAAAGGAAGAAGAAACCAAATCTTTAAAGGAAAAAGGAAAAGGAAACCAAAACTTTAGCAAAGAAAAAGAAAAGGAAAAATGAAACTTGAACAAGGAAAAAGGAAAGAATCAAAAGCATGTATGGTCCAAGACCAAGTTTTTCAAGCTTTAGAGGTTTCTCACATGACATCACAAGTCCATTATCTTGAAACCTCATCATCAAGCTAAAGTTTCTCATGAAAAAGCCTCTTGGAAAGAAAAAAAAGGAAGGAAAGGTTTGAAAACCAAGAGAAAACTAGAACTTTTCTTGAAGAAAACAAGTAAAAACTTTGAAACAAAACCCTACCTAAGGAAGTCTTTGAAAGGATGAAAGAAAGCTTGATCCTTGAAGAAATGAGAAGACAAAATCTTCTCTTGGATGAGGAGGAGGATCGGCCAAGGGAGAAGTCAAGGAAGATGATTTTTCCTTGAGTTTGCAAGCTTGGAAATGGAAAGTTTGAGTGTTTAAGAGATGGTTTGAGGTGAGGAAGTGGTGGTTTATGGTTGTTTGTGGTGGTTTGTGGTGGTGGCAAGGTTTCTTTGAGGGAGGAAGAAGATGAGCAAGATGAAGAGAACTTTGAGAGAAAAAGCAAGAAAGAGCAAGAAAACTAAACTTGGCAAATGATCTAAAGTGTAACCAAGTTCTTCCAAGCTTGGTATTTATAGAAATTTCACAACATGGAGGCTGCCAAGGGGAAGAATGCCGAAGGCCTTGCTTGGCTTTGGGGAGGAAAATATCTTCAACAATTGGTCATTCAAAGGCATGGTTGAAAGCATGGCTAGGTATGGCTCAAGTATGGCTTGAGGTATGGTCTTTGAGTGAAAATAAAACAACATGTGACACTTTCCAAGGGTATGCATTCGGCCAGGTTTACAGCCAAAGGAGGAAGAGAAATTGTTCATGTAATTGTGGTTTAATGATGTGTTTAGGTGTTTCTTTGATTAAGGTTTTGATTAGGAGTTTGTAAGAAAGTGTTTAGGTGAGGTAATGGCTAATTAAGGTTGTCAAGACTTGATTAGGAGAGTGATCTTGCTAGATTAACAATTTAAAATCATTCTTTAGTCAAATGAGGTATGGGCACAATTCCTTAATTTAAGGAATTGGAGAGAGAAAATACTATTCAAGATTCCATGACTAGGAATCTTGAATTAAAGAATGTAATTAGAGTTTAACTAAGCAATCTTAGGTTCTAATTAACCTTAATAAATTATTTTGACTCTAGATTAATTATTGAAATAAATTAATCTTCGATTAGAGCCTAATATTGCTTAGGTTTGCTTAATTACGTCATTAGGCTCACTGTACACTGTTTTAGGGGCAAAATGGTAATTTTGCACTAAAACTGCTTGACCTCCGGCCGAACTAAACATCAAATACCACTCATAAACATCATTCTAAACTTCCTGGAAAAGTTTCGGCTCAAACGTCACCTTTACCGTGTAAAGTAGAAGGGTTATTGGTCATTTTGAGCCGAAAGTTCGGAAACGAGATTTTCACCTCGAATATCAACATAACGTTAAATCTCCTTCAAAAATTGAGTTGACCCATTAAAGGACAGGATAACTTCCTGAATTAGGTAAAAATTACCTTAGGGCATTTCGATCATTTGTACTGAAACGAAAAAATCGGGGCCTACAATCTTCTCTCTCTCAAAGGGACAAGATCCTCCATCATGAAATGCCCTGGAAGGTGGGTGGATCCATGTCCTGGAAGCGCTCTAACACAAAGTCATCTAGATCTGTTCAGGCTAGATTCCTGATTTGGAGGTGTCTAAACCCCGGCCTCGTGCCTAGTGGTCGACGCCCGTGAATGGCCAAAGCCTACTCTAATGCCTAAAACGGGCCTTCTGTGGAGAAGATCTGCTGCTATGATGGCGGCAGCATGTTGAATGATGACGTAGAGGAAGCATACTAAACCTGAAAGAACATGAATATAAGGGATAGACCTAGATCTTGAAAGAAAGACAAGACCTCGGCTTCTGAACCTAGACATGAGCCACTTAAAGGTCTCAAGTAGTGCTTCGTTAATGCAAATGGAGTGCGCTTCCATTTACATAAACACCGTGCTACTTCGGACACTTGCTCCGGTGACATCAGGGAAACCAGCGCTCTAATACCACTTTGTCATGACCCACCGTGGGCATGTGCAAGGCAGATGAGGAAATCCTTCTTCCCATGTAAACCTCGTGATCTTTGAGCTCTATATGCATATTTTAATATTAAATCCGTTTATGAATACTCATTTTCCATCTCTACTAAACATTTGGCTCTTCAAAACATATCATCATCAATAGCATACCATAATCATCTTTAACTTAGTTCTACTAAAATTAGAAAGCAAATAATTTTAATTTCATTTTTAAACTCTAAACATATCTTCTATGAATTCAAAGTGTATGAGTCCTACTATACAAAATATACATAAAAATGGGAATCACATAAATATATAAAATAATCATGATAAATCAATAGCTACTAAATCATGATAAATCAATACACTAGGCGGTCTATCTCTAATCAAAATGCAAAGAGATTACTCGCTTCAAAGTGAAGGTTACCAAGCTATAAACGTCTCCTCCTAGGAAGAAGGTGGATGAGAAGGACCAAGCTTAAAGCTAGCAATTATTTTCTAGATGGAAAAGGGAGAGGGGTGAGTTTCATTGTAAAAATTTCAAAAGCAAGCCCTTACCATAACACTCATGGGACAACTAAAGAATAAGTAATCATACACATATAAATCCATCAAAACCGTTAATGCAATTTCTTTAAAATTATCTCATTACATGTACATAATAGTTCTTAAATCAAATTATTTCTTTGAAAACATAAACAGAGTACGCTAATAGAGAAACATGGATCTCCAATTAGTTCATAATGATATACTTCTACCTATCCATGTTAGCCATGGCATAGCAAAACATACTATGGGTGCAACAGAGTTTCACCCTCAAGGTTATTTCGCTTCCCCAACATCAGGCCAAGGAAGAACATTGTATTTCTATTTTATGACATTACCAAGGACAATTTGGTACCAAGGTTAACGTTTTTCCAGCCGTTAACTCATTTTATTCTCTTAGCTATCGTCTAGTCTCTAGATCATAATTAATCATTTCTCTTAAAATTCTTTTTTTGTGGGTAAAACTCTATAATATATAAATACTTACTCTCTTGAAATCATCATAGAAATTTCAAAAAAATCTCTAAATAAACTCATAATCATACTGCTAAGCTCTTCAATAAATCATTTAGCAACAATGGTCCCATGAGTTTGCATTAAAACAAGTATTTCATGCTCTTGTTAAAAATTTACTATTTAGAACAATATGTTAAAACAATTCCAAAATCTCTAATATTTTTAAAATCAAGCCAATGTTCCCAATCAAGGAAAATAACTCTAATGGTCAACATAAGAATCACAGGGATGAACACCACTCACCTCAAGGGAGGAAAGAGTGGCATCAACACCCACAAACGTAAGAGAAATGGAAATAGCACAATCTCTGCGTAAGCCATAAGATTCAAAGATTAGACTCTAACAACCTCTAGATTGCTCAAACATGACCCTAACACATTGGGGGGAGCACCCTCTTTAACAACAATGGAGACAAACAACAACCTATTCACCAATATATGAAGAGAATGGAAAGAAAGGAACAACAAAAACCCATAAAATCTCATCTTTAATCTCTTGGAGGAAAAAGGAATGGGGTTGGATTAGAGGAAGAGAGTAGGAAGGGTTTGGAAGGAAGGTTTTACCGATTTTGGGGAGAAAAATTCTCGAGTTTAGGGTTTAAAGGTTTGGGGATTCTCACTTACACGAACACCACAAATTTCACATACCTACCGGGCTCGAGCACCGCTATCAGCGTCATAGCAGCCTGGCTTGCCCGTGGTTCCTCGCCATACCCCTTTTATGCCTGCCATAAGTGGTCGAGGACTACTGAGCGACATGGTGAGTGGCCGGGTGTGTTTGGGGGGTATCAAGCCGCTATCACAATCAGCTGTGACCACTAAAGCGGTCCTTGGACCGCTATAGCACTGACAATTCACCAGAATTAGGTTCAAAGGTCATTCTTGTATGGGCTTTCCAGGGAACTTGGGTGGGTCTCCAGGAGACCCTAGGGCAATACAAAACTTATCCACTACAACGTATACACAGGGTATAACATTCTACAACCTAAAATAGAATTGGTCCCCAAATCTTGAACATCCCTGAGGAGGGAAAAGGTCCGGATACTTGATCCTCATGACTCCTCGGGTTCCCACGTGACTTCCTCGCCAGAGTGGCTCCTCCAGATGACTTTCACTAAGGCCACTTCCTTTAACCGAAGTTTCTTAATCTACCATGTCCATGATGGCAATTCGGTACCTCTCATATGACAAGTCCTTATCAACTTGAACCTGCTTGTGGAGTGAGCACATGAAAATGATCAGCATATGTTTTTAAGTGACATGAACTGGATGGATCTATGATAAGACTGGGAGGCGATGCCATATCTAGGTCAAGCCTCCAACTCTCTAAAATCTCAACGGCGATATAGCGCTGGATTCAGACTTACCCTTCTTACCAAACCTACTTCTATCTTCATGGGAGACACCTAGAAACACTTGATCACCCACAACAAACACTTAAGTCTCTACACAAGTTTCTGGCATAAGACACCTGCCTTGACTAAGTGTCAATAACCGTTCTTGATCAACCAAACCTTCTCTAAAGTCTCTTGTCCTTAGATATGGGCCTAGTGTAACACTCTAATATTTAACCCAATACGCCTAGGATGTATCAAGATTAATTATTAGTTATTACTTCTCTTTAAATTCATTTACAAAATACTTAGCGGAAAATATAGGTAATTTTTTTTTTAAATGAATCATGTAAAACAAAGTGCGAGCCTTTGCGTATAACATAAATGTAACGTGAAGCGGAAGAATAAATAAATCATACAAACAAAAGCATTAAAGAACACATCAATCATGAAAACATTCTTCATCACATTAGTTAACATAGTTTAGTACATGAACACTAAATATATAACGGAAGCATAAAGTCTTACCCATACTAGTGGGCAGAGCTTGTAGTACAATGATAGAAATAAGAAATATAACACAACGAATACATGAAAAACCCAAAAGATACTCCCAAACTATGGACTACTCCCTCCCTCGAACTATGGATGGTGCTCCTCCTGTCCCTCAACGGCACATACCCAATGAACTGGGCAAGCTCCTCGGGTGCATGAAGACGGAAGGTGGGCGAACATGTCCTCTCCGGCGTGGGCGTATCTCGGACGTCGCGCTAACCTCTGCTGTGTCGTCTCCTCGCTACCCATCCCAATGTCCATGGGTACGGCGGGGCGGAACCCTCGGAAAAGGATGAGAAGGGGATCCTCTAACGGGTCAGTCTCGAACGTCTCGGCGAGGCGTACTCGGGGTAGCCTCTGTCCAGCTAAGATGCGGGTGGGCGGACGTTCTCGTCTCGAGGTCGCGTCCTCTCAAAAATCATGTCATCGCCAAAGGGAGAGTCGAAGTGAATCGAAAGGAGAAGGAAAGGCAAATGGGCGTCCCATGTATGCAAAAATGTGTATAGCACAACGACCCTCGAAGTGGTAGGACTGATGGTGGGGTCATAGTGCAGCTCCCACACGGGTGCATCAACAAAAATCACGAACGACGCCATCGATGTCTGAAGACGTAACGGAAAGAAACAAAGAGAGGGGTGAGAATCTTGCTAAAGAATCTCATAGGGAAATCCTCTATCCTAGTGTCATCGTTTACGTCCCAGGAACCTTGGTTTATTATGAAAAAGGTTAAACATGCATAGGTTCATTATGAAGTTTTCAAAAGAGTTATTTATCCAAGGTCCATGTCTTTTATAATGAATCTTAATGCATGTATGCAGCATAATAGTTCATGAATGCATGGTACTTTAGGCAAACCAAACAATAATCAAACAACATATAAGTGGCATGTAACTTCTCTTGAACATCTTTCCTTTTCTCATACTTGTGACACCAAACATAATAGTAACCGCACCCCTTAAACTAGGCTATGAGCTCATACCTTAACTAGTCGTCACTAGTTCTTACTTATCCTCTTAATAAGCGAATCATAAACATAATCATAATCATCATAATCCCGACTCCTAGAGTACGGGTAGGGGCCTAAGGATCACCCATCATGGGACTTTTTCCTTCTTCGAAACGCATCGACTAGTTAAGACCGACTTTGTCCGCTTTGGAGGCTAATGTCTATGCCCTCACGGTTTTACCTTCTCCTCAGGAAGGAGGAGAAGTACATCTCGGTGTGTCACGTTAAACATCATATTTCTCAAAAACTTTCTTAAGTCTCTCAAATTTGACGGAAATTCGAGCATAACGACTACTCTCGGATTTCCTCAAATTTGAGTCATGCCACATAACTTAATCATACATATCATTCTCATGGAACTTTTTAATTGATAAACTTTCTAGTTCACATGAGCATATTCTTCTAATTCATTCATATTTCGAAACCTCATGCATCTCAAATACATGGCACAACACTTCATCATATCAACATGTCATTATACATATAAAGTTTCATGCTTGAGATATTATCATAATCACATCATAAGAATATGCTCACTCGTCCTCATGCTCACATCACACCTCCCATCTCATGGTATTTTATGCTTTGGCCCTTATGGGTCTTAAATTCTTGTTCTGATGATCTCATCACTCATTGCAAAACTTCAAGATACCTAGGGGATCGTTCCTTATAATTCTTTCTAACATTATGCTCACTAACTCATCCATCGCATTGTATAGATTACTCATCATGATCATCTATTCAACTATGAGATCCTAGAATCTATGCCTTAGACCCTTCTCTAAGTTCTCCTTCGCCTAAGATTCTATACTCGACTCCTAGGCATAATCACCAACTATGAAACATCTTCCTTAAACTCAATTATGCTGGAACAGAAGTTATTATTCTTGTGTCTAAGTGCTTTAAGATTCTAGTTCTAAATTCTCCCTATTTGCTTAGTCTTTCCAATCCTCAGAAAACGTTCCTCACTTTGCTCAAGCATAATATTACGCATTCTAACTCCTCAAACAGAATTTATCCAGTGGCCACAAGGATAAGATAGAAACCAAAAATGTTCATCATACATAATCACATAAACTCATGTTATAAGTGCACACAATTTGCTAGTTTTTCTCTTGGGACAATTTAGGAGCAAAAAGGTGTTCTGTAATCAATTACATGTGCTGGTAATCGATTACCAAGGACTAAATTTATTCTGGTTTCAAAACAACCGGGTAATCGATTACATAGGATGGTAATCGATTACTTAGTTAATCTTTTGAAAAATAAGGAACATTGAAGTAATCGATTACACTAATAGGTAATCGATTAGGTTTAAGGATTTGGGCATAAAGAACAGCCTTGGTAATCGATTACATGTCTCTGGTAATCGATTACCAAACAAAAACCCTTCAAAATCACTCTGGTAATCGATTACATAGGTGTTAATCGATTACAGGACCTCTAAGAATTTTGAGAAAATGAATTTTGACACATTTCAAACTATTTAAACACCTTGAGACCTCATTAAACATTTTTCCAACATTTTCTTGAAATCATCCTTTCATTTTACAAAATCAAAACCATCATTGGTTCATACTAAACATATTCCCTTTCATGGTTAAGATTTCCTTTTGAAGATACTTAAGGCAAGTCTTTGAGCTCTAGAGTATTTAGGTGATGACATAATCTTAAACATGCTATGCACTTCATTTTACTCTTCATTAGAAAGTAAAGTGAGAGCATAAAATAAATATGAGATGCAATCTCATTATTATCTTTAAGGATTAAGTGATGACTTGAAATATAAACATGAAATGCAAGCTTGAAATTTAAATATGATAATGCAAGTTCATTCATTTATTCTTATGAGATTAGTGATGGCATCAAAATAAACATGAGATGCAAGACATAAACTTAAACATGAATGCAACTTGTTTTATCTTAACTAGAGCTCTTCAAGACTTTAGAGGAACATCAATGGCCTTAACCCAACATGTATCTTAACAATGGAAGATGAGCTTTAGAGTTCTTAGCACCAAGACTTCAAAGAAGACTTTTGGTTTGAACTTCATCATCAAGCTCAAGAAAGTAGATTAAAACAAGTTCAACACTTTGTCAAAACAAACACAAATAGAACTAAGTCATATTCTTTATTTTATTGCTCATGGGCTTCAATCTAGAGTAAAACTCTTAGAACGGCCGACCAACTTTAAGGTTGGCAAGGGTAAGCTTAGAGCTCTTTGAAATCATGTGATTAATTTTCTTTACAAAACTTTTGTGATCTACTTTACATTTTTAGCAAACTTTGTTCAAACCAAGGCAAAGGAAATGAAATCATTTGAGAAAAAGGAAAAGAATCGAAAATGAAACCAAAGAAAAGAAAGCACAAGCATGTATGGTCCAAGACCAAGTTGTTTCAAGCTTTAGAGGTTTCTCACATGACAACAACAAGTCATTATCTTGAAACCTCATCATCAAGCTCATGTTATTTTCATAAAAGGCCTCTTGGCCGAAATGAAAGGAAAGAAAGAAAGAGTTTGAACCAAGAGAAAACTAGAACTTTTCTTAAAATAAAACATTAAAACAAAACCCCTACCTAAAGAAGTCTTGAAGAGAGATGTAAGGAAGCTTTGTTTTCTTGATGAAATGAGAAGGAAATCCTCTTGAAGTCTTGAGGAAGAACTCGGCCAAAGTGAGGGAGTTTGAGAGGAAATGAGAGGATTTTGCAAGAAGTGTAAACTTAACAAATGAACCAAAGTGTGACAAGGTTCATCAAGGCTTGGTATTTATAGAAATTTTCAACAATGAGGCTTCCAAGAGGGAAGGAGGAACGGCCACTTTGAGGGAGGAAGGAGAGAAGAAATATCTCTTACAAGGTATGGTTGTAAGCATGGTTGAAGGCATGGTGAGGTATGGGCAAGCATGGCTTGAAGTATGGCTCTTGAGTGTAATTGAAACAACACATGATGGGCTATGGAGGGGGTGGAGTGGCCGGCCACTTAAGGCCAAGGAGAGAAATTAGTTCATGTAATTGTGGTTTAGTGATGTGTTTAGGTGTTTCTTTGATTAAGGTTTTGGTTAGGAGTTTGTAAGAAGGTGTTTAGGTGAGGTAATTGGTTAATTAAGGTTGTCAAGACTTGATTAGGGAGTGGTCATACTAGATTAAAATTAAAACTCTTTTGGTCAAATGAGGTATGGACAATTCCTTAATTTAAGGAATTGGAGAGAGAAACACTATTCAAGATTCCATGACTAGGAATCTTGAATTAAAGAATGCAATTAGAGTTTAACTAAGCAATCTTAGGTTCTAATTAACCTTAATAAATTATTTTGACTCTAGATTAATTATCGAAATAAATTAATCTTCGATTAGAGCCTAATATTGCTTAGGTTTGCTTAATTGCGTCATTAGGCTCACTGTACACTGTTCTAGGGGCAAAATGGTAATTTTGCACTAAAACTGCCCGGACCTTCGGCCCGACTAAACATCAAACATTACTTATAAACATCATTCTAAACTTCCTGAAAAAGGGCTCAAACGGCACCTTTTACCCGTGTAGAACACAGGAGGGTATTTTGGTCATTTTGAGCCGAAAGTTTAGAAAACGAAATTTTCACCTCGGATATCAAACATACACATATAATCCCCTTTAAACATTGAGTTGACCCATTCGAGGATTGCCGGTTAAACTGTCCTAAATTGGGTAAAATGACCTCAAGGGCATTTTCATTTGTACTCAACAGGAGAAATCGGGCGTTACATTACTCCCCTCCTTAAAAAATTTCGTCCTCAAAATTCGTTACCTTAGAAAAGCTCGGATACTTCGTCCGCATCTCGATTCCAACTCCCATGTGTACTCCTCTGTCTTGTCTCGTCCCCACGGACCAAAGGAACGGACTTGTTCCTCAACTGCTAACACCACGGTCCACGATCCTCGTTGGTGGTAGATGAAAGTTAGGTCCTCCCTTAACTGTACATGCTCTGGCTCTAACACATGGCTAGGGTCGGATTGATATTTCTAAGTTGGGAGACGTGAAAGACGTCATGAAGATTTGACAAATTTGGAGGTAGGGCTATTTTGTAGGCAAGTCCCGATTCTAAGGATTTCAAAAGGTCCGAGAAATCGGGACTCAATTTCTTGACTCTCATGGCTCTACCTATTCCTATAGTGGGGGTAATTCTTAAGAACATGCTCGCCTTCTTGGAACTCCAACGGCTTTCGCCGCTTGTCCGCATAGCTCTTTTGTCGGCTTTGACAGTCAAGATTCTATCCTTGATCTTCTTATTTGCTCCATGGTTTCCCTCACTACATCGGTCCCAATACGCTTTGTTCTCAGAGATCATGCCAACACAAGGGCGATTGGCACTTCCTTCCATACAAGGCCTCGTACGTGCCATACCGATGCTCGCATGATAACTGTTGTTATACACGAACTCGATAAGCGTAGGTACTTATCCCAACTCCCTTTTCTATCCAAAACACATGCCCTCAACATATCTTCCAATGTTTGGATAGTTCTTTCCGATTGTCCATCCGTTTGAGGGTGGTAAGCCGTGCTCAAACACAGCTTTGAACCAAACGCCTTTTGAAAGGCTCCCAAAAATGTGACGTAACCGATCTCGATTCAGATTATCGTCGATGGAACTCCGTGTAACCTTACTATCTCTTGGATGTACAACTGGGCCAACTTATCTAGGGAAAAGGTTATCTTGATGGGTAGGAAATGGGCCGACTTGGTTAACCTGTCCACTATTACCCAAATAGCGTCATGGCCGGCTTAGGTTTTAGGTAGGCCGGTCACAAAATCCATGGATATACTATCCCACTTCCATTCGGGATAGGCAAAGGTTGCAACATTCCTGAAGGCTTTTGGTGCTCAATCTTCACTTTTTGACAGACTAAGCACTTACTAACCCAGGCTATACGTCCTTTTTCAATCCGGGCCACCATAACATCTTCTTTAAATCCTGGTACATCTTGGTGGCACCAGGATGGATGGTGAAATGGCTTTTATGGGCCTCCTCCAAGATACTTTCTCGGAGGTCACCATTTGCGATACACAAATCCGCCCTTCGAACCTCCACACATATGGGTCCTTGCTCAAAACCCTTAGCTTTCCAGCCTTACCTTCGAGAGTTTCCCTAAACTCCTTATTTTCTACTTGTGCCATCACAACCCTCTGTTTAAACCCACTTGTTATTGTGATGGCACATCTTCACACTCTTTTTTGATGACATCCCCAAATTCATGTCCCTAAACTTCTCTATTAGCTCAACTTCCTTGACCATCATGTGGGATAAGCGTAATGACTTTCGACTCAAAGCATCGGCGACCATATTGGCCTTGCCTGGGTGGTAACTTAAGTCGAAATCATAGTCTTTTAGAAACTCCATCCATCTCCTTTGCCTCATGTTTAACTCCTTTTGATCAAGAGATGCTTAAGACTCTTATGATCGGAGTAAACTTCAAACCTTACTCCATACAAGTGATGCCTCCAAATCTTTAAGGCAAACACTATGGCGGCTAATTCTAGGTCATAGGTAGGGTAATTAACCTCGTGTGGCTTGAGTTGTCTAGACGCATAGGCTACCACTTGCCTATTTTGCATTCAACACACAGCCTAATCCCTTTCCTAAGTCTAACACACAAGCTCTGAGCATGTCCTCTAAAAGTCTGGATAGTTCTCTCTGACTGGCCATTTGTCTATGGATGAAAAGTTGTGGTCAAATCCATACGAGTCCTGAGAGCCTCTTGAAATGCACTCTAAAACTGTGAAGTGTACTGAGATCCTCTATCTAATATGATCAACACTGGCACCCCATGGAGCCGATAACCTCATCTATGTGAAGCTAGGCATATTGAGCCGCACTGAAGGTCGTCTTTCCTGGTAGAAGTGAGCAGACTTGGTCATTCTATCCACAATCACCCATATGGAATTGAAGCCTCCAGTGGTCCAGAGGTAACCTAACTACAAAGTCTATGGTTATCCTCTCCCACTTCTACTCTGGAATCCCTATCGTTATAACAAGCCCACAAGCCTTTGATGCTAAGCCTTTACCTCCTGACACACTAAACACTGTGCCATGTAGTCACCAACGTCTTTCCTCTCTTCCACCAATATAACTTCTAGATCTTAATACATCTTTGCTAAACGGGATGAATGGAGTATGTTGTCCGAGGGACTCTTCTATCACTCTTTTCTTCAATTCACCCACATTTGGTACACATAGGCGGTCCCCAAAGTGTAACACACCCCCTAGATCCAGAAACGCAAGGCTCTCTCCTCTATTACATCTTCCATAAGCTTAACCCACCTAGGGTCTCCCATTTCATGCCTTAATCTCCTCCACTAGGGTGGACTTCTCCAATATGAGTGAAAAAGGCTCCTGAATCACCAAGCCCAACTGGATTCCCTCGCTTCTTGCTTATGGATATCTTCTATCAACGGCGCCTCAAGGATGCTATATGGGCCAACCCATGGACTTTTTACTCAATGCGTCGACTACATTAGCCTTGCCCAGATGATGATATGGTGCACGTAGTCTTTCAACAACTCTAGTCATCTACGCTGCCTGAGATTCAGATCCTTCTACTAGAAGATATACTTCAAACTCTTGTGATCGGTGAAGATCTCACATGTTTCCCGATACAGATAGTGCCCCCAAGATCTTCAAGGCAAAGACCACTGCTACCATCTCTAGATCATGGGTCGGATAGTTCTGTCATGCCTCTTGAGCTGCCTAGATGCATTAGCCATTACTCGATTATGTTATAAGGATACAGCAGTTCAACTCTAGAGGCATCAAAGATCGGAGAAACCTCCGTGCTTGAGGGCAATACAAGCACAGAGCCGTGGTCAAACAGGGTCTTGAGCCTCTAAAACTCTCTTCACAAGTATTCGACCCTAAAACTTAACACCCTTCCCAGTCAACTTAGTCAATGATGTTGCTATTCTAGAGAAATCCTAAACAAATCTCTGGTAGTATCCCACCAAAACCCAGGAAACTACGGATCTCCTGACACTATGGATGGCCTCGGCCATTGCACAAATCGCTCAACCTTCTTGGGTCAACTAGGATACCCTCCTTGGACACCACATGCCTAAGAAATGCTACTTGATCAAGCCAAAACTCACACTTAGAGAACTTGGCATACAACCGGTTCTCCTTTAGGGTCTACAAGATAATCCTAAGATGGTGCTCATGCTCCTCTTCGCTCCTAGAGTACACTAAGATGTCATCAATGAAGACAATCACGAAGTGGTCTAAGAATCGCCTGAAGACTCTCTTCATCATATCCATGAAAGGTGCAGGGGCATTGATTAATCCAAAGGACATCACTAAGAACTCATAGTGTCCATAGCGTGTCCTAAAGGTTATTTTGGGCACATCCTCACCCTTGATCTTCACTGATGATAGCTCAACCTAAGATCAATCTAGAAAAACACCTCACCTGTTGGAGCTTATCAAACAAGTCATTTATGCATGGCAAAGGGTACCAGTTCTTGATTGAAACCTTGTTCAATTGCAGTAGTCTATGCATATCCTTATAGACCCATCTTTCTTTCTCACAAACAACATGGAGCATTACAAGGGAGCTCTTCGGTTAGATAAACCCTGTATCAGCATCTCTTGCAATTGATCATTCAACTCTTTCAACTCTATGAGAGCCATCTGGTATGGGGGAATAGAAATGGCCTGACTCTCGACTCCAACTCTATCCCGAGCTCTATTTCTCTCTTCGGTGGCATCCTTGGTAGCTCCTGGAAACACATCCAGGAACTCGTAAACCAGGGAACCGACTCCTAGGCCTGGCATTCCTCATTTATGTCTCTCACTGAAGCAGGAAACCCATAACTTCCTCTATCCGTGAAGCTTCAAGGAACTCATGGCCGAAATTAAGCTGGTTTGGACAAGCTGATACACTTCAACTCTAGGAGCTTGCCTCCATGAACATCAAACTTCACGGACTTACTATAATAGTCCAGCGTGGCATGACATGAAGCTAGCCAATCCATGCCTAAGATGACGTCAAAATCTGACATGTCCAACAAATGAAGGTTTGAGTGACTCTATACCTGAAACCTTTACCTCACACCTTCTATAGACAACTGAATCAAAAAACCAAAAATGGCTTCTCTAATATAGAAGGGTCTTTCGACCGTGAGGCAAAGAATGGGGATATAGATGAGTATGTAGACTGGAGTCAATCAAAGCAAAAGGTCAAAGGAGAAAACTTCTCATACCTGTCACTATATTAGTTGAAAGCATCCATAGATGAGAGCAAACAAACGGGGCTATCTCCCGCCACCTGGCCTCTACCTCTACCACCGACCTCTACCTCCAGGGCCCTGCCCTAGCACCTCTCCAATTGGAGTAACCAGGCCACCCTGGGTCCCTGATGGTGAGGCTGAATTGAAGTAGTAGGGTTCGTGACCCTGACTAGATGCTTCCTGTCTAAATGGAACACTTCATGCTTATGGCCTGGCTGGCCATAGCCATAACAAACAAAAGTGCCAATCATGCATTGCCGTCATGTTCTCCTCGCACAGTCTAACACTACGGAAACTCTGGCGAACCCTAGCTCCTACTTACTAGCTTCCACCTTACTCTCTGACTCTCGAGAGCGGTAAGCTGGACGAACTTTAGAAAGGTAGCCCTTCCCTACTAGGAGGGCAAGCATGGCCCTGCTAGCCAAATCTTCTACTCGTACAGCTAACGACTCGATTTTGTTAGTATTGTTGTGATAGAATGATTAATTGTGAATAATCTATAAGGATTTTGAAAATTTCGACAAACACAATTATGATCAGAATAATATGAGGAGTTTGTTTAAAAAAAAATTAATTTAATATTATTAAAAATTAATATAATAATATTTAATCGGGGATATAAATAAAAACATATAATTAGTATAATGACATAGATAAAAGTAAGGATAAGGGTAAATAGATATTTTAACCCAGTAAAGTTTCTTTTATGTCAATTCTGGTACAAAATGGTAATAATTGGTACACTGAAATGGTAATAACCGGTATACCAAAACATGAATCAGTATAATAATGGTTATTATCATATCTCATATAATTTTTACCTAGGACGATCAAATAAATATAGATATTTCCAATACGAAACATGGCAAATTGATCTAAAATAGTGATACCTATTAATTACTTTCCAAGTAAGTGATTTAGATATAAAGTAAAAAGAAAATATTTCACTCTTCTTCCAGTTTTCACGTTTCCTTCTTCTCTTTTCCATCTTCATGTTTTTCTCTTTGAACTTCCATTAAACCACCATATTTCTAAAGGAAACTCTTAGATAAACACCTAAACTAGTTCAAGAACAATTCCTCTACATCAAACTCAAGCCAAAGCCTTCTTTTTCCCTTCGAATATGTCCAAACAACGCATAAATAGGTACTCAAAAATGGGTTTGAAGCTTTAGTTAAAGGAAAAAAGCTAGAGAAAAGTTTAGCAAATGCTTGGAAGAAAGGTGGGAAAGATTCTATGTCTATTGCTTGTAATTGTTTGGCTATTTTTGCTAAATAAACTCTTGATATATGCTTGAAATCATGTTGTGAAATCTGAAACTATTTTCAAGAGGCATATATATATATATATATATATATATATATATATATATATATATATATGAACTTGATAGATGTAAAAGGTGCTATGCATGAAAGTCTAAAATTAATTGAATTGATGTAAGAGGCTTGACTATATAAATGAAGAGATTTTAGTTCTTTAAAAAAATAAGGTACCTAGATATTTTACAAGAATATAATCAGAAATAATTTTATAAACTCTGAAAGATTGGTATTTTTGAAGTATGATGATAAAGTTTCATGAAAAAGGATGAGATTTTTATCTATGGAATAAAAGCTTTGAAATCTATGTAAGCCACCTGGCTTCTTTTCCTTGAAAGGTACAAGAATTATCATGCAAGTGGATTTACAAGTTCTAATGATATAAAATCTCGTAAAAGTTTGCTAGAATTTCAGAAAATCTCGTAACATTTCTTCTAGCAAAATCTCATAAAAAGTTTAGTAGATTTTAGCAATAAATCTCATAAAAATTTAAGGGAAGTTTGATAAGAAGTTAGGAGATTTTGAATATAATATCTCATAAGATTTTAGGAGATTTTTAATAGAATATCTCATAAGACTTCAAGAGATTGATAGAGAAATTTTAAGGCACCTATTATGGTTACATACTTGGCCTAATTGGTTTCTACATGTGTTTAATTTTGATGATTTAATTGAGTTTTTCATAATTGGGCTTCATTAGATTTAATTGTCAAAACTTGGTTAATCTCGGATTTTACACTCACTATGACCTTTCCATGTTGCACAGATCATTTTGGGCTCTATAGACATTGGATTTTTGTGATTTTGGTGTCTCCTGAAAGCTAAGACCAGATCTACAATTTTGGGTTTCACAAGCTTCATCAAATTCGGCCCGATTCATGGCCTAATTGGGCTGCAAAGTTTCGGAGCTTATGCTGACGCGGGTCCAAGACCTTTCCTCACATAATTGGGCATATCTCACTCATTTCTGGTCCAAATGAGTCATATAATATGTCTATGGAAAGCTTATTCAGAGAGGATTATCTTATCCAGATCAGATTTCGAAAATCTGGAATTATTTTGATAGATAACATCTGGATAAGATGTAATCCGAGAGGACACTTTTGATTGGAAGGAAATCCTTCTTTTTAGATTTTTTAAGCTTTATCTTATCTTTTCATTTTCTATTTAAGCCTAAGTTGTTCATTCAAAGAACACACATCAGAATCTCTCATCTCTCTCTACTTGTCTTCTTATTTTTCATTTGTATCTAAGGTGTTCATACAGAAAGCTTTCAATGGAGATATCCATGGAAGGCTAAACTCTTTTCAATCCTGGACATCATAGATAATTGGTTTGAATTGGAGTTTTGTTTTGTAATTTTCCATTTTCGTATGTATGCTTTCCTTTCTCAACTTCAATTTCAAATATGAATTCAGTTATTGAACATGATTATGTTTGAATTATATCTGATTAGATATAGGACGAATTCGTTGTTGAAATCAAGTAAGGCTAAGTCACTGATTAGTTATCCAGGTTAATCCAACTGCATGTAATTCAACATTCATTTAAAATTACGATTGTGATTTGAAGGTTGTTGAATGATAACTATATGATCATATAGTAAATTTGGGTTAACAATAGCATCCGGATTTGGACTCTTTCAAACCATGATGAATTCTGCCAATAATCGTGATGTCTGGGATTGATTCTTTGATCAATAGCATTTCATTCTGTTTTCTGTCATTTTTACATTCTGAAAATCACAAACCCCCCCACTTTGTTGTATTTAGCAATTTCAGTTTGATAACATAACCTGTGTGTCCTAAGGAAGAATGACCTGAGTTACCTTATACTACAAATAAGGGGGCTTAGACTATTTTGATGGCAGACACGCAGAGCTATCAAAATTTGGCGCCGTTGGGGATACACATATTATGTTATCTCATCTTGTTATATAAGTATCTGTTGAATAATTCTACTTCTGTTTGTCACTAATAGTGGTTTTGCAAGCTGCTATTTCTTTTTCCTATAGCTGAAATACAGGTAATTTTTGACTTTCTTATATTACCCTGAAAAAATTCATAAAAATCAGAAAAAAAAAAATTAACAGAGTGATTGCCTTGGTATGCTTATTTTTCCCAAATTCCTTCGTTTAGGCCATTTTTTATTTTTTTTACTATTTTCACTATTTTTAAAAATGGAAAAAATTGGTGAGCTTATTTCCCTAGCATTTTAGAGTAATTCTGTGGTGTTATTTTTTTTTTAAAAATAGCTAATACGATTTTTAAATTTCTATTTTATTTTGCAGTATATAGGCTATTTTGAGTTGTGTGCCTGAATTCTATCTATGCTGTTTGTGTGTGCATGACAAGGTCTCATCCTGGTGAATTATATGCACATGATCCTGAAATAGATAGAACTTTTCATAGATTGAATAGAGTAAATAGGAATTTAGCTTTTCATAATACTACGCAGGTAATCAAAGTGTTGATTTAACTGATAGTGCATCTGATTGTGCATCTGAAACTAGTATTGATAACATGGCTAATCAACATAACAGAACTTTGAAAGAATTAGCTGCACCTGATGTTGCATATCAACCTTTGTGTATTCAATATCCTGAGTTAGAGGTGCCATTTGAGCTTAAGTCTGGTCTAATTCATTTCCTGCCCAAGTTTCATGGTCTTGCAGAGAAGATCCTAATAAGCATCTTAAGGAGTTTCATGTTGTGTGCTCAACTATGCGACCTCAAGAGTGAAGAGCATATCAAGTTGAAAGCATTTCCTTTCTCTCTAGATGCTGAAGCAAAGGATTGGTTGTATTACCTTCATCCAGGTTCTCTTACTACCTGGCATGAAATGAAAAGATTATTCTTAGAGAAGTTTTTTCCTACATCCAACGGCATCCATTAGAAAAGATATTTGTGGAATCAACCTTTGAGACATTATATGAGTCCTGGGAGAGATTCAAAAAGTTATGTGCAACATGTCCTCACCACCAGATTAGTGACCAGCTTCTCATCCAATATTTCTATGAAGGACTGATTCAAAATGATAGAAATATGATTGATGCAGCAAGTGGTGGAGCATTGATGGACAAGACACTGCAGAAGCCAGAACTCTAATTGCTAACATGGCAGCCAACTCAGCAATTTGGCTCGAGATCTTTTGCACCAGTTAAGGGAGTGAATGAGGTGACTCAACTGGTAGAGGCTGGAAAATAAGATAACTGAGCTTACTTCTCTTGTTAGACAGCTAGTGTTGGACAGCACAAGCAAATCAAGGCAGCAATCAAATTTCCCCAAAAGTATGCAGCATATGTGCCACCACAGATCATTATCCTGATGCATGTCCTACATTACAAGAAGCTGATCAAGGAGTGCAAGACCCAGCTAAGTGGCTGGAATGTTCATTGGGCAGCAACAGCAACCATACAAACCTCAACAACAGCAAAAATATGATCCATTTTCTGAAAGGTATAATCCAGGGTGGAGAGATCATCCTAATTTGAGATATGGTCCTATGGCAAAATGTACCACAACAACAAAGATTTCAAAGGAGGACCAGGTCCAAGTCAAAGCAATAAGTACAGGCACCTCCATTTAGAGGCGAATATGATGCAACCCATGCAGAGTACCAGTTCAGATCCTACATTGGAGGATTTGGTTAAACAAATGGCGACCGTAACCTCCAGTTCAGCAGAATGTGAATTCTACAATTCAAGACTCCAACACATTGGACGGTGGCAACTTCAGTCAATAAGATGCAAGTCAGAGGTTCAGGCCAAATTCCTTCTCAATCAGTCATCAATCCAAAAGGGAATGTGAGTGCTATTACCTTGAGAAGTGGTAAGGAGTTGGAGAAACAAAAAATGAATCTGCTAAGTGATGAAACAGAAAAAAATAAAGCTGCAGAAAAAATAGAAATTCAGAAAAAGTCAAGTGTTGCAGATTCTAATTTGATACCTCCATTGCCCTTTCCCAACAGAATAGCTCAAACAAGGAAATCAGCTGAAGTAGATAAGGAGTTGTTTGACACTTTTAGGAAAGTGGAGGTCAACATTCCCCTTTGGATGCCATAAAGCAGATCCCCAAATATGCAAAGTTTCTTAAGGAGTTGTGCACTCATAAGAGGAAGCTGAAAGGTCATGAAAAGGTGAGCATGGGCAGAAATGTTCTGCATTAATTCAGCCCAACATACCTAAGAAGTGCAAAGATCCAGGTACTTTCACAATCCCTTGCACCATAGGTAACTCCAACTTTGGGAATGCAATGCTGGATTTAGGTGCCTCCATAAATGTCATGCCTACATCAGTTTATAGATCATTGAAGCTTGGAGATTTGAAACCAACTGGTGTGGTAATCCAATTAGCCAATAGGAGCACTACACATCCAGGAGTACTTGAAGATGTGCTTGTTCAGGTGAATGAGTTAATTTTCCCAGCTGATTTCTATATTCTAGAAATGGAGGATGAGACATCCAGCAATGGACCCACATTGATTTTGGGGAGACCCTTTGAAAACGGCAAAGACCAAGATAGATGTGGATGCAGGAACTCTTTCTATGGAGTTTGGTGATGATGTTGTGCAGTTCAACATTTTTGATGCAATGAAACATCCTTCAGAAGAGCATTCTCTTTTCTATCTTGATGTCATTGATTTTCTAGTTGATGATTATGCAAATTTAAGCTTTGAATATGATGATTTTGATGATTTTGCTGATTGTGAAGAGTTCAAATGTGATGAGATTAATTCTGTAAATGCTAGAAAATGTTTATGCAGGATTAAAGGGACCACCACTACCATCCATTATGCAGCCACCAACTTTAGAGTTGAAGGCTCTACCTTCACACCTAAAATATGCTTACCTAGAGGCTAATGATAAACTCCAGTTATTGTGGCAAATGATCTCCAACAGATCAAGAAGATAAGTTGCGGATGTTGAGAAATCACAAGAAAGCTATTGGCTGGTCTTTCAGCTGACATTCCAGGGATTAGTCCTTCCACTTGTATGCATCGGATATTGTTAGAGGATGACGCCCAAACTTAAGACAGCACAAAGGCGGCTAAATCCTACCATTTTGGAGGTAGTGAAGAAAGAAGTCGCAAGTTACTGGCAAGGGATTATATATCCTATATCAATAGTGAGTGGGTTAGTCCTTTGCAAGTGGTTCCTAAGAAGACTGGCATGACGTTGTGAAGAATCAGGATAATGAATTGATTCCAACTAGAGTCCAGAATAGTTGGAGAGTGTGCGTAGATTACAGGAAGCTAAATCAAGCCACTCGAAAAGACCATTTCCCTCTTCCATTCATTGATCAGGTGTTAGAAAGGCTTGCAGGAAATTCTCATTATTGCTTCTTGGATGGATTCTCAGGTTACCTTCAAATCCATATTGCACCAAAGACCAGCATAAGACTACTTTTACTTGTCCATTCGGCACTTTTGCCTCCAGGAGGATGCCATTCGGTCTGTGCAACGCTCCAGGTACTTTTCAGAGGTGCATGATAAGTATTTTCTCAGATCTTTTAGAGAGTTGCATGGAAGTGTTTATGGATGATTTCACTGTTTACGGGTCCTCATTTGATGCATGTTTAGATAGTTTGTCTAGAGTCTTGGATAGGTGCATTGAGACTAATCTTGTGCTGAATTTTGAGAAATGTCATTTTATGGTGACAGAGGGATAGTCTTGGGGCATTTAGTATCTAGGAGAGGCATTGAAACTGATAGGGCCAAGATAGATGTTATTGCTTCTTTACCTTACCCCGTATCTGCGGGAAGTGCGTTCTTTTCTTGGCCATGCAGGTTTTTACAGGAGATTTATCAGGATTTCAGCAAGATAGCTTTGCCTCTATCCGGATTGTTGCAGAAGGAAGTAGAGTTTGTTTTTTATCTACCTTGTCGAGGCATTTGATGAGTTAAAGAGGCGACTCACTCCAGTCCCCATCATCCAACCACCTAATTGGGAATTTCCCTTTGAGCTGATGTGCGATGCCTCTAATCTTGCACTTGGAAGTCTCTAGCTCAAAGAATTGATAAGATGTCTCATGTTATAGCCTATGCTTCACGGACATTGGACACAGCTCAAGCTAACTATACTACCACTGAGAAAGAACTTTTGGCTATTGTTTTTGCATTAGACAAGTTTCGCTCTTATTTACTTGGATCTAAAGTGATTGTCTTTTCAGATCATGCAGCATTGAAGTTCTTATTGAAAAAGCCAGATGCAAAGCCACGGCTGATTCGTTGGATGTTATTACTTCAGGAGTTTGATATAGAGATCAAAGATAGGAGCGGTGCACGGAATTTGGTAGCTGATCACTTGAGCGGGGGCAGGATCCTGACCCTTTGCCTCTAGAGATGATTTTCCTGATGGCGCTTATCAGCTGCATGATACCAACCCTTCCCCTTGGTTTGCTGATTTAGTTAATTTCTTGGTTGCATCTTTTACCCCAACATGCATCTAGGTCACAGATTGCTAAATTAAAAAGTGATTCCAAATACTATGTGTGGGATGATCCATATTTATGGAAATTTTGTAGTGACCAGGTAATTAAGGTGCATACAGATCATGAGATCCAGTCAGTACTTCATTTCTGTCATGCCTCCCCTGTTGGAGGGCACTTTGGACCACAGCGGACAGGTAGGAAAGTATTGGACTCTGGTTTCTATTGGCCTACCATTTTCAGGGATGCACATCGAGTTTTACAACTTGTGAGCGGTGCCAGAAAGGATCAGCCATTACTCGTAGACAGGAAATGCCCAGCAACCTATTCTCTTTTGTGAGGTTTTTGATGTATGGGGTATTGATTTTATGGGCCCTTTTCCTAACTCTTTTGGATTTACATATGTCTTGCTTGCTGTTGATTATGTATCCAAATGGGTGGAGGCCAAGGCCACCAAGACTAATGACGCACGTGTTGTTGCAGATTTTGTCAAGTCTAACATATTTTGCAGGTTTGGTGTGCCTCGTGCTATCATCAGTGACCAAGGGAGTCATTTCTGCAATAGGACCATAGAAGCTTTGCTTCGGAAGTATGGGGTTGTTCATAGAGTTTCCACTGCCTATCATCCACAAACTAATGGGAGAGGTTTTTAATAGAGAGATCAAGAAAATTTTGCAAAAGGTAGTGCAACCGAAGGAAAGATTGGAGCCGTAGGCTTGAGGATGCTCTTTGGGCTCACAGGACTGCTTACAAAACACCTATAGGGATGTCCCCTTTCCGTGTTGTTTTTGGTAAAGCGTGCCACCTTCCAGTGGAGATTGAGCATCGTGCATATTGGGCAGTAAAGTGTTGTAATATGGATTTTGACAAAGGAGGTGTGGAAAGAAAACTTCAGTCAGGAACTTGAGGAGCTTCGTTTGGAGGCTTATGAGAATTCTAAGTTTTATAAGGAGAAAACCAAGATATTTCATGACAAGATGATTTCTAGAAAAGAATTCTCTGTTGGCCAAAAAGTGCTTTTGTTCAATTCTCGTCTTAAGCTGATGCCAGGTAAGCTTCGTTCAAGATGGGATGGCCCTTTTGTTATAACTAACATTTTTCCTTATGGTGCAGTGGAGATCAAAAGTGAATCTAGTGACAAGAGTTTCAAGGTAAATGGTCATCGTCTGAAGCATTTTCATGAGAACCCAACATTGGTAGGGGAGCAACTTGAGGAGGTATCCTTGGATAAGCCCACTTACCCTCAAGTGCAAATTTTTCCACCATAATAAGGGAGTTCTTCCTCCTTTGCTCTTTAATTACACATGTTTCTTTATCTTTTGTTTTGTGATTTCATTGAGGACAATGTGTGATTTAAGTGTGGGGGAGTGTTTTAGAGTTAGGAATTTATCTTTCTAAGTCTTTATAAAATAAAATAAAAATTTATTTTGGCTTTGTGCTCAAGTTTTCATGACATGATATGGATGGATTCTTGGCATTTTTAGTGAGCATTGATGATAAATTGATGGACCATTTGTGTTAGATTTATCCCTTGAGAGTCTTTGAGCCTTCAACATATGAATGACTATTTTTCCTTGCTAGTGTGTTTTCACTCATGTTTGTGGTTACTCTAGAACTTGACTTGACTCTTGTTGAAGCTTTTGATTCACATGCATGTAATGAGATGATTTAGGCCATTTTTGTTTTTGTGCTACTTGCCAAATTAGCCTACCTTGCACTGATTCTATTGTTTACCTATTTGAGCCTAGTTTAAACTATCCTTTGTTTTATAACTCATTGCAAGCTTATGAAGAGAAAAACAATGATTCACCCTAACCTTAGGGAGTAAAAGAGCTTTGGAATGAGTTCTTAAATAAGTGTAAAGGTGTATCTTTTATTTCAAAAAAAATAATAATAATAATAAAAATAAAATAAAAAAAATAAAAAAAAAGAAGAAAAAAAAATGTTGAAAAAAAAAAATAGTTGTGTTTATTTGTAAATACTATAGATGTGCATGTTGGTGAGTTTGAAAAAGAAAAAAAAATTGGTTGATGAGAGGCAAAATGGAGTTCATTGGTGTTGCATTGTATCTCTTAAGATAACTTTGCATGTTTATGTGAAGTCATTCTTCATTGCTCTTTTAGTCTCTTAGGTTGATAGCTAGTATCATTTCTTATATCCTCCCATACCTTAACCCCGCTACAACCTGAAAAGTCCTTTTGATCTTTATGTGCATGTGTTTCAAATGTTGATGTTAGAGGTTTGTCAAGCTTATGGTAGTGTTAACATTCATGATGTGTTATGAGGGTAAATACAAGCCTAAACACTTAAGAGTTTTCTTAGTGAGATTCTATTACTCTTGGTTCATCTTTTGATTGGATTTGTCTTCTTGTTCATGGAGATGTTAAGAAAATATTCATGTGTTCTGAATTCTTGTGCATAAAGTGTTTGTTCCTTGTTCCCAATCATACATTTTGAGGTCCCTAGGATTCAACTTATGGATTTTGCCCAGGAGTGCAAAAGACTAAGTGTGGGGGAATTTGATAGAGAAATTTTAAGGCACCTATTATGGTTACATACTTGGCCTAATTGGTTTCTACATGTGTTTAATTTTGATGATTTAATTGAGTTTTTCATAATTGGGCTTCATTAGATTTAATTGTCAAAACTTGGTTAATCTCAGATTTTACACTCACTATGACCTTTCCATGTTGCACAGATCATTTTGGGCTCTATAGACATTGGATTTTTGTGATTTTGGTGTCTCCTGAAAGCTAAGACCGAGATCTACAATTTTGGGTTTCACAAGCTTCATCAAATTCGGCCCGATTCATGGCCTAATTGGGCTGCAAAGTTTCGGAGCTTATGCTGACGCGGGTCCAAGACCTTTCCTCACATAATTGGGCATATCTCACTCATTTCTGGTCCAAATGAGTCATATAATATGTCTATGGAAAGCTTATTCAGAGAGGATTATCTTATCCAGATCAGATTTCGAAAATCTGGAATTATTTTGATAGATAACATCTGGATAAGATGTAATCCGAGGGGACACTTTTGATTGGAAGGAAATCCTTCTTTTTAGATTTTTTAAGCTTTATCTTATCTTTTCATTTTCTATTTAAGCCTAAGTTGTTCATTCAAAGAACACACATCAGAATCTCTCATCTCTCTCTACTTGTCTTCTTATTTTTCATTTGTATCTAAGGTGTTCATCAGAAAGCTTTCAATGGAGATATCCATGGAAGGCTAAACTCTTTTCAATCCTGGACATCATAGATAATTGGTTTGAATTCGGAGTTTCTGTTTTGTAATTTTCCATTTTCGTATGTATGCTTTCCTTTCTCAACTTCAATTTCAAATATGAATTCAGTTATTGAACATGATTATGTTTGAATTATATCTGATTAGATATAGGACCGAATTCGTTGTTGAAATCAAGTAAGGCTAAGTAACTGATTAGTTATCCAGGTTAATCCAAACTGCATGTAATTCAACATTCATTTAAAATTACGATTGTGATTTGAAGGTTGTTGAATGATAACTATATGATCATATAGTAAATTTGGGTTAACAGAGTAGCATCGGGATTTGGACTCTTTCAAACCATGATGAATTCTGCCAATAATCGTGATGTCTAGGATTGATTCTTTGATCAATAGCATTTCATTCTTTCTGTCATTTTTACATTCTGAAAATCACAAACCCCCCCCCACTTTGTTGTATTTAGCAATTTCAGTTTGATAACATAACATATGTCCTAAGGAAGAATGACCTGAGTTACCTTATACTACAAATAAGGGGGCTTAGACTATTTTGATGGCAGACACGCAGAGCTAAAAATCTTTTAGCAAAATTATCTCATAAGAAATTTAGGAGATTTTAAGAAAAAAGTCTCACAATACTTCAAGAGACTTAACGAGAAAATCTCATAAGAATTAAGGAGATTTCAAGGAAATCTCAAAGCAAGAGTATGATATGTAGAACTTTTAAGAAGAGATTTCTATTGAAAATCATAAAGTTTCCTAAAAAAATATTAAAGATCCTTATGAAAATAGAAAACTTAAGAAATAAGCTTTATATAATATTAATTGGTTAATGGTAAGCTCATGGATTCACGGGTAGTAGTAGACGTGTTACGCCCTTAGAACTATATCAGGTTGTAATCGCAATGGCATTACATCGTTATGAAAAAGGGATGTCCTAGAATAGTGAAGCTATTTAGATAAGATGTAGTAGACGTACTCCATCTAGTGAACTATGTCAGGTTGTAACGTGACAATGTTACATCGTTGACAGTACAATCCACAGAGAAGTATATTAGAAGAGTCCTATGAGTTCTACCATTAAGTTTAAAGTTATCTACTAAAATTAAGTCACGAAAAATAATGATACTAACTACATATCAATTGCTTGATTATAAGCTCATGGATTCACAATGTGGTCAATATCAGGTTGTAGTACGAGGTACTACAACAAGTAAACATTATAAGGATGTAACACGATGTGGTACATCACTAGCAATGCATCAATGATAAGTATCTAGGAATCCTATGATTTCTATTCTCAAGCCTAATGTTCATAATAAGATTATGTCAAAGAAGTAATGAAACAAACAAACTAATTATTATGTAAACAACCAGGAATACCGAGTAATTATTTTACAAATCCTATGACTTTTTTATTCTCAAGCATAAATGCACTCATAATACTATATTTAATAAGTAAAGGGATAAGCAAGCTAGTTATTTCAAAAGAAATCGAAGATACTTTAATTATTTTAATATTATGTTAGATATTCCTGTGTAGTAAATTAGTATTTTTCCTCCTGGATCTTTGATTCTCATTCTTGTTGCTATTATATTTTTACATAGATTGCTATGATGGTGACTATTTTGTAGAGATTCTAACTGGTATTGGCATCACGTCAGAGTTTCTAATGAATCGATGATAGAGAATTTAGTCAGCCTTTTTATTTTCTTTTTAGTGAATATTGAGTAGTACCATACCTAGACTAGAAGCTTCTTGCATGAACCAGGGTAAGGGTTTGACTGAGTTATATATGTTATTGCTTTGTTGTAGGATAATACAAGTATGTATTTTTGACATAATAATTATGCTCAAATTTAACGACTAGAGAGAAAGCGTTTTATGTTTGTCATGAAAAGTAGGCTCATATGTAATATATATATATATATATATATATATACTCCTCAAAGGTCAAGTAGAGATAACAAGTAATAACTACTCATTATAAGGTTATGGCTCAAGTATAGCCTTATGGTGTAAAGGGTGCTACACCAGCTCCTCCTAAGAATGAACCATGTGTCCCGGCCTTCTTCCCAAACTCCAAAGCAGTTCTCCTCTCTACTAACCTAGCTTCTAACCCAATAGCGTGTCCACTACCTGGGCATAATCCATGGTGCCGACATGTGGCTCGAGGAGAACATGTTCTGAGGCAGCCCCTGAATGAGCTGCTAACCCTCTATCTCTTGATGTCAACATACCAGTAGCCGCCTGGGCCAAATATGTGAACCTCTCATCATACTCCGCAACTAAGATGCCTGGCGTGAATCGAAGCCTCAGAAACTCCTCAACCATCTGAGCCCAACAGCTTTCTAAAAGAAACCTCCTCAGGAACGTAGTCCGAAATTCCTCCAGGAGGATGGCTTGAGTCGCCACGCCCTTAAAGGAATTCGTCGTACCAAATACCAGCACCTCCAAGCTGGAAGCTAGCCAACTCTCCTGCCCTCTTAGAAGAGGGCGTATGACTCTGATTATCTTCTCTACATCTCAGAGGAACGTCCTAGGATCTTCCATCATGAGATGCCCCTGAAAAATGGATGGATCCATCCTCCTAAAGCACTCTAACCCGATGTCATCTAGATCTCTAACTGGTGCCTAAATTGGAGGTGTCTGAACCCGCCTCAGCTGTATCAACAACCCCATGAGGGTGGCCAAAGCCTACTCTAATGCCCTGAAACGAGCCTTTGAGATAGAAGATCCACTACTACAATGGTGGCGGCGTAAAGAATGATGATGTAGGGGAGGCATACTAAATGTGAAAGAACATGAATACAAGGGATAAAACACAGATCTTGAAAGAAAGCCAAGACTCTAGCTCGAACCTAGACATGATGGACCACTCTAAAGGCCTTAAGTAGTGATTTATTAATGCAAATGGGCACACTTCCATTTACATAAACACCGTGCTACTTGTGGACACTTGCTCCAATGATATGCAAGGAAACCTAGTGCCCTGATACTACTTTTTCACTACCCTACTTGGGCACATGACCAACACGTGGGGAATCCTTATTCCCATGTAAACCTCGTGACCTCTGAGTATCTCTATATGCATATTTTAATATTAAATCCATTTATAAAACATCATTTCCATCTCTACTAAACATTTGGCTCTTTGAAAACATATCATCATCAACAGCATATCATAATCATCTCTAACATAGTTCTCTAAAATTAGAAAGCAAATAATTTTAATTTCATTTTCCAAACTCTAAACATATCTTTGTGATTCAAAGTGTATGAGTTGCTCTCTATAAAAAAATATACACGAAAATGGAAATCATGTAAATACAAAATAATCATGATAAATCAATGCACTCTATCTCTATGGTCCAGGACCTACCGTCATGTACACTGGAGCACTCTATCTCTAATCAAAATGCAAAAAGAGTACTTCACTTCAAAGTGAAGCTCACCGCTGGACTCTCTACTACTAGGGAAGAGGTGGATGAGAAGGATCTATTGCAAGTTAATATATCTGTAATGGAAAAGGAAAAGGGGTGAGTTTTATCTAATACTTAGTGAAAAGGCCCTCACCAATAACCCTCTCATAGGATAACCAAAAGAATAAGTAATCATACACATATGAATCCATCAAAACCAGTTAATGCAATTTCTGAAATTATCTCATTACATGTACATAATAGTTCTTAAATCAATTATTCTCTAAAACATAAACAACAGTATGCTAATAGAGAAACATGGATCTCTAATTATGCATTTCATAACAATATATTCTCTAGCTATGCATATCAGCCATGGCATAGCAAATCCTCTATGGGTGCCTGACATGAGCCTCACCCTCAAGGCTTTGTTGCTTCCCCCAACACGGGCCAAGGGAAGAACACATATTTTCTACTCTATGAGATTGCCCCTACGGGCAACTTAGTACCAAGGTTAACGATCGTTTTTTTAGCCATTAACTCACTGTTTGTTTTCTCTTTAGCTCCGTCTAGTCTCTAGATCATAATTAATCATTTCTCTAAAACTCTTTATGAGGATAAAAATCTATAATATATAAATACTCTCTCTTGAAATCATCATGGAAATTTCAAAAAAATCTGTAAATCAAGTCATAATAATACTCTAGCTCTTTAATAAATCATTTAGCAACAATGGTCCCATGAGTTTGCATTAAAACAAGTATTTCATGCTCTTGTTAAAAACTACTATTTCCACAAATATGCAAAACCATCCAAAATCTCTAATATTCTTTAAAATCATGCCAACATGTTCCTAATCAAGGAAAATAACTCTAATGATCAACATAAGGATCATAGAATATGAACCCACTCACCTGGAGGGGAGGAAGGAGTGGCGTCAACACCCACAATATTTCAGGAGTACAAATGGCACCAATATCTGCCATTAAGCCATAAGACTCAAGATTAGACTCTAACAACCTCTAGATTGCTCAAACATAACCCTAACACATTGGGGAGCAGCCCACTTAACAACAATGGAGACAAACAACAATCCATTCATCAAGATATGAAATAGGAAGGAAAGGAACAACAAAAACCCATAAAATCTCTCCTTTAATCTCTTGGAGGAAGAAGGATTGGGGTTGGATTAGAGGAAGAAAGTAGGAAGGGTTTAGGAGGAAGGGTTTTCGATTTTGAGGAGAAAAATTCCGAGTTTGGGGTTTAAAAAGGGTAGGGAGGCTCACTTACACGAAACGCCACCATTTCACACTGTTTATGCCAATCTGACACTACTATAACGGTCATAGTAGTCTGACTTGCTCGCGTTCCCCAACCGTGCCACTTATGACCGCTATAGTAGTCTCCAGACCCCCAAACACACCTGGCCACTCACTTGACCACTATAGCATTGCCAGTTCACCAAAATTGTAGGTTCAAAGGTCATTCTTGCATCTTGGGCCTTCAGACAATATGAGTGGGTCCAGGGAACCCTCCAAGCAATACGAAACTTATCCACTCCACATATACAGGGTATCACAAGCTCTCTCAAGACAAAGTTTGTGCAGACACCAGGTCATCCCTTAAAAATATGTCAAACTATGTTTTCATCTCCACCTTTGAACCTGAATACATTAAAGAAGCTTTGAGCAATGAAATTTAGGTAGATGCTATACAAAAAGAGCTAACCAAGTTAGAAAGGAAAAGTCTAGGTGACAAATTAAAAAACCATCATCAGTACAAAGGAGATATTCAAGAACAAACTCGATGAAGCTGACACCATCACATGGAACAAAGCAAGGTTGGTAGCACAAGGTTATAACCGAAAAAAAGGAATTGATTATGACGAAACCTTTACACCATAGCTAGGCTTGAAGCCATTAGAATGCTACTTGTTTTTGCTACCCTCAAAGGATTCACTCTCTACCAAATGGATGTTAAGTTTGTATTTCTAAATGGATTCCTCTATGAGGAAGTATATGTGAAGTAGCCTCTTGGTTTTGAGAATGAAAACCTTTCCAACCATGTCTTCAGGCTAACAAAGGCTCTCTATGGTTTGAAACAAGCTCTTCGAGCTTCGTATGATAGACTGAGTACCTTCTTACTAAAGAATAGGTTCAAGAAAGGTAAAGTTGATACTACTTTTTTTACTCTTGAACAAGATAATAACTTTTTGATTGTTCAAATATATGTTGATGACATCATATTTGGCGCCACTAATCATTCTCTATGAAAAGTTTTCAAAATTAATAGAGTAAGTTTGAGATGAGTATGATGAGTGAACTAAAATTTTTCCTTAGTTTGCAAATAAAATAGCAAAAGGAAGGAACCTTGATCCATCAAGAAAAATATACAAAGGAGCTTTGGATGAAATTTAATATGGATCAAGCTAAACCAATGAGCACCCCCATGTATCCATCTCAAATCATTAATGCTAATGAGAATGGGGAAAAAGTTTTAGAAAGTAGTTATCGTGAAATGATTGGTTCACTCCTGTGCCTTAGCTATAGATCGGACATTCAATTAAGTGCAGGAATTTGTGCTAGATTTCAATCTAACCCAGAGCAATCACACTTAAATACAATTAAGAGAATTCTTTGATATTTATCAGGTACTACTAATCTCGGCTTGTGGTATGAAAAAGGCACTTCTTGTGAGATTGTAGGTTATTGTAATACTGATTTCGCTGGGGATAGAGTTGAGAGAAAAAGCACCAATGGTTGCTGCTGATTCATTTGAAAAAGCTTGATCACATGGTCTTGCAAAAAGCATAATACAATTACACTCTCTCCTGCTAAGGCTGAATATGTAGCTGCTAAAATTTGTTGCACCCAATGCTGTGGATAAGGAACCAACTAAAAGATTATAACTTGAGGTATGTCAAATTTCCTATCCTTGTGGTAATCCTGGTGCTATCAATCTTTTAAGAATCCTATTCAGCACTCTAAATCCAAGCACTTGCTGTAAAACATCTTTTTTTCAAGATCATGTTCAAAAAGGGGATATTGAGATAATGTTTGTGAATATTGAAGACCAATGTTAGATATATTCACAAAACCATTAACTGAAGATCTCTCTTGTGTTTTGAAAAAGCTTTTAAACTTAAAGTTTTTCTAAAATCTACATAAGCATTCATGCATAAACATCTTTGGGCATTCTCCCTTCATAAGCTCCAAATTGAAGACCTAGCAAAGTCATCTATTTACAAGTTCAAAGACATCAGTTTGTAAGAACTAATCAGTTGGAAGATCAGAAAGCTAGCTTGCAAGACTAACTAATCATGTTGTATATCAGAAAGTTAAGTTGCAAGATCACATATGAAATATGGCTATCAGAAAGAAGACAGGGATTAGAAAATGAAGAAGATATGGGGTTGTAGGACTCAATATAGGAAGATGAGCTTATGATGAGTATGTGATGAGTCTCCAATATGTTAGAAATTGAATAGTGAAGCTCATAAAGTAACCTCTTCAGAAAATGCTCTCAACAGTTATAAACCACTCTTCCGAAGAATGATGAAAAAGGCGGGATAATTCACGCTCTTTTGAGTTTCTCTTTCCCATGTCGCTTCACCTTCAGTCAATCAAGTCACATTACTTAAATAACCCCATTCCTCACACATTACCTTTTTACATTCATTTTCAACTTGAAACACGCTACCTCAACCATTTCCTCTCCTCTCTGTAATCGCAACATTCTTTTGTCAAACCCTCCTTCTGGTAACCGAAACTTCTACTTTCCTCTCAACCTTACCCAAAATCCTTTCAAGCTTTAACCTTTTTACTCTACCCTCACGTCCTATCAATGGTTGAAGGAAAAGAACTTGAAAGTTCTTCATCAAAGTAGGGCCTTTTATTATGTATAATGAACCTTTTATGTAGAAGGTTTATGACAAAGAATTCTCTTGAAGAATAATTGCATCTGGAAAAAGACTAAACAACTCCTTGTTAAATCAAATCCTAGAACTTAGGAAGGTGTTTACCTTCCAAGGTTAGGAACACTTTCTGGACATTTTTGACATGGTATTTCAGGAATGGTCACTGCTTTCTATACTTCTCTTGAGGCAAAGAATCGAACCACCCTCAAAACCACCATTCAGGACACCTACATGAAGATAGGGTTATGGGACTTTTCTACTATGGTTAGGGCTCCTGCTATAGGAGTTAACTATTTAGTAGAAGAAGAATAGTTTAAATCTCTTAGGATGAGTGTAAAAGAAGTGTCAGAATGCCTCACTAATTCTACTCAGCACAAACCTAGTAACATTACTACTGTCTTGCTTAGTTCAAAAGTAAGTTCAAAAGTAAGAAAAGTGTTTACTGTGGTTCAGTTCACTATTCTTCCAGGCAAGGAAGTACGAATGTTTTATTAGGGATGGATTGTATGCTACTCTTCTGCCTGATGACCACACAAAAGGTAAATCTGCCAAAAATGATAATGGACTACATGCTTAGTGCCATAACTAAGGAGAAAGAAAACTCAGGAGTTCCCTGAAGATGCTTCTGACAAAGATCTTCCAGCATATTCGATACCCTCTTACTTAAGAGTAGATTGAATATTTTTCAGGTATAGACTACACCAGCAATTCCTTCAGAACAAAGAAGAAAACCCAATCTATACCTGGAAAAATAGTTCTAAAAAGCCAAGCTCATTGATTGATGAGGCCAAATCAGATAAAGCATATGTCAAAGCAAAGAATGAGATTGATGAGCAGAAGAAAGAGAAAACTAAGAGGAAGTTTGTCCTCATTGAAAGCAGCTCTGAAAGCTAGAAGAAGCTAGAGGCTTCTAAGAACACAGAATCTAAAAAGGCCCTGTCCAAGATGCTTTAGAAGAGCAAGAAATGATCAACCAAAAAATAGAAGCTCACAAAAAACTTAGAAGCTTTCTGAAAGAGAGATAGAGACCTTAGAAAGTAAGCTTCCTCAAGGCAGACCTGACCAACTTCCCATCCGAAGGAGAAATATTAAGCAAAAGTATCGAAATCTGCCAAAAGGGGTACTGAGAGCTACACTTATCTTAAAAGATATGTGTGAAGCAAAACTAACCACACCTACGAGAATCTGAATCCTCGGAAGATAAAGAATAGGAAGATCTAATCCTCAAGGATCAGCATGTTTTATAGGAGAAAAGGAAATTAGAGGAAGCAAGAAACTGGAAGAGGCTAAGGGGACTGAGGGCTTGAGTAGCAAAAGAAGAAATGTTGATCCCAAACCCTTTGTAGTTATTGAAGATCAGCCCAGGGCCCATGTCTCAACAATTTGGGTTCACCTCTTTTCCAGCCTCTATTGCTTTTGAGAAGATGGCTTAATTTGAAGCTGAGGTGGGGTCCCATAGTGACAGATGATTTTATGACTATCAATCAAATGCTAGAAGTCATGACAAAATCATCGATCCAGAGCCAAGTCTAAGGTAGAAGGTTTGGATGAACTAATTTTTTTCACAAATAAGCTCTTCTCCAACCTGGAGCCTATCATCAAAGAGCCTCCTGAGGAAGCAAATGAACCAGAATCTACTCTCATTCTGATGATTCCTCAACCTTCGTCTTTCATTCGTATTTTTCTAGTGGAAGAAGAGAGGATAAGACATCAGAAGCTTGGTGCTCTTCTTGGTAAAGCTGGTTCTACCTCAACTCAGGTGCTTAAACTGTTCGCTCCTATCCCTGAGCCTACTTCTCTCCTGTTGCCTCTGTTACTAACATGTCATCCTCTCCACCTCCTGCTGATGCACACGCTGAAACACAAGTTGAATCATCTAAGTTCTGGGAAGACTTACCCCTAGACATTCTTGAGCCATCTCCTAGAGCTGCTCCACCAACATCGGCACCTATTAACTTATCATATCCTGCATCAACTGAGCCTCCAACAAGCTCTCAGTTCCATTAGATCATGCGGCATCTAAGAAAGATTGCCTCAGGACAAGATAGGCTTAAGGCAACAAACATAGAGCACGGCGCCTAACTCAGACACCATGAAGGATTACAGCTTGAGATTTTCAGATCAATCAAGAAATCCTACAAGAGCTAAGGCATTGAGACTGAAGATGGTGCTTCTGATTCCCACCATACCTCCTTTTTGATGACAAAAAGGGGAGAAGATAAGACATGAAGAAAATCTTAAGTGCTATGGAATTCAGGGACCCTATGTTGAGGAGCTTAGAGAATTTTTTTAGCATGCATATTCTTTTGTTGTTTTGAACTTTTTTTTTGTTTTGACAGATATTTTATCTTGTTTTATACAATTTGTTTTATCTTCAAAAATCATGCTTATGCTATTTGTTTGGCTCTGATACATATCTCTTAAGCTCCTTTCTTTTAAGCCCTATTACATATCGATGCCTACTTATGCTTAGCTAATCATATATCATGTTGGTAGATGTTTACTTCTTAACTCTTATGTGTGTGCTCTGTTTTGCTTATTCATTAGCACGCTAGGCTATTTAGCTTGATGTGTATTTGTGATTAGCATGAGAAGTATCTTTTAAAGCATAAAATCTTTCTATTATTGCTCTAATACTCATATCTATCTGATGTGCTTTGATATGTATCACATGCTTAAAATGCTACTTTTATAAAACAAATTCTCTCCTACCTACATATGAGAAGTTATCAAAAGCTTTGTATAACTTGATCAAAATATAGTTGTGTATAGTTTCTGACGGTCCTCATAAACTTGTTCCTACATGCTTTAATACAACTAAGATTAGTTCGTAAGCCTCAGAACTCTCTAAGTGTGCTATGCTTATATGGCATATAATGTGTTATGTCATGTTTCATATGTATCAAGTGAGCGTGTTTTCATAAAAAGCATGAGCATATTTTTATAGTTTTGCTATATAAAAATTGTTTTCCTATCATGCTCTGATATATTTTGGGACTATCCCTTTTGAGCTTCAGAAACCTCAACAGGACATACCTGTTTTTTCTTAAGGTTTCTTTGAGCATCAAAAATTGCATGAGTATCTATCTTTTGTTTTGTTTGCTCAAAGTGCTCTAATACATCTCTTATATATATATAAACATGAGCATATATTTTTGAAATATAAGTTTGGATAAATAAGTGCTGAATAAAAGGATTAATCAAGATAAAATATCACAAGTATTACTTGTTAGTTATTCAAGCACGTGGATCTTCAGAAAGTTTCTTTAAATAACTAAAAATCATGCTGGTTGTGAAAAAAAGGACTTAAATGATGATATTCGTTCATTACCTCTGATACATCTCAAAAAATACTTTGAGTAAGTTCAAAAATTTTATAAACAACCAAATTAGCTCTAATTTAAGTTATTTAAGGCTATAAAACTTTTTTTAACCTATCCATATCATCCCTTAAGAAAAGAACTTCCTAAAAGTCAAGCCTATGATGCTTGAAATAATAGCTTTTATGATGACATATTAAATTCTATTTCTTTCAACATCTCTTCAAAAGATTTTCTTCAAATTGGTTTATCATCATAAAAAAGGGGAGATTGTAAGCTCCAGAACCCTTCAGAAAGCTTAAATGAATATGTTTTGAATGACAACATAACCAATTTAAAGAAAATATTATGAAGAATGACTAATGTCTACCTTGACTTTCTTAACACAGCATACAGGTATTTTTGGATTGCATAACATGCACTTGAAAGGAGAATAATTTCACTTTACATGTGCAAACATGATTTATCTCTTTTAAAAAATTGAGCCTAATAGAAAGTGAATATTATATCGTGCAAAATACGTATATATGCCTTACAGATGAGAAAAAATCAAATCAAGAGCAAGAAACCAAGACATGGGTCTTTAGAAAGTAGCACTGGACATCAGAAATTATGCTCAAAATGAAGATATCAAGCAAACTCTGATAACAACGTGTTACACAATCTTCAATCATCATGATCACAATTCTTTCATCATCAAAAAGCTTGGATTGAAGACCAGAAGACCGAAGAATTATCAAGGAACTAATTCCACACTTCAGAAAGCTCACTTCACTGTAGAGCGCTAAACATTACCTGGAAAAGGAAGGAAATTTAAACTTTTGAAATTCAAATTTAAAGTCAAACCCAGTTTCAAATTGGTGAGCATCTCTTCTGCCAACCTGGTCAACTAACCTAACTTCCAAAAGACGAGTTTAGAAACCATGATCATAAAGTGAAAAAGTAGTTTCTGAAAGGACATCAAAAACCTCAACTCCAATGGCTTCTACAACAAACAAAATTGTCAACCTACTCTTCTAGACTACTTCCAAGACACAAATAGATGATTAACAGGTGTCACTTGGAGAACTGATCAAGTGCAATGATCATAAAGGAAAACCTTTATAAATAGAGATGTTGTGGTCAAACAAATAAGGGATTGACGCTGCACAAGAGAGGAAACTCTATGAAAATCTCTCCTCACATAGTAAGGTTCATCACATCATGTAATCAAATTCCTTACATGTAAAAATCTTCTTTCTACGTTCTTAAATAGATATACGTTCTTCCTAAGAATAAATGTTAAAAAGAAGTCATTCAAGTTATCCCAAGTTATTCATGTTATATTTTAAGGAAACTTGAGCGTAGGTTAGTTTGAGTGGTTTGAGTGGCAACCCAAACACAAAACCTTTGTATCCATGATCCAGTAATGATCAATGTGAGATAGCTTGGAGAGACTAATGTAAAACTACTTACAACGTGACAATAAGGTGTTCTTGCTGTCACGATTTAGCTTAGAAAGGCTAGTTAAAGACTACTTTCAACGGGACAATAAAAGTTAGTTTAGTTGTCACGGTTTCAGCTTGGAGAGGTTGGTGAATAACTACTTGGTTCCAGCTTGAGAGGCGGTAAATAACTACTCGGGTTCATGACAGGAGAGGTTGTCTATTGGTCACAGGTGTTAGCTTGGAGAGGCTAGTACAAAACTACTCAAGGTTCAGCTTGGAGAGGCTAGTGAATAACTACTTGATTCAGCTTAGAGAGGTTAGTGAATAACCTAAGGTTGTGACAGTAGGGGTTATCTATTGGTCACAGGTGAAAGTTTAGGAAGGCTATTGTAAAAACTATCTAGTTTTTCTTTTTAAGGTTGAAAGATATTTTATTGAAACCTCAGCGTGTGTTGAATCCTGGATAAGCGAATTTGGCCGAACTAGTATAAAAATATTTGTGTCAAATCTTCTTATCCCTGATCTCCTTTATTTTCTCTAATATGCTTCATAGTTTTATAATGTTTTAACTGTTTTACTTATTCTATGATTTAGAGATATACTTTCCACTGTACTTCAAGCTTAATACTTGATAGTATTTTGTTAAATGTTTCATATGTGAAAAAGAAGCAAAGCACGATTCAACCCCCTTCTCTTGAACTTTTATACCTACATTGAAGACATGGATTCTTGGACAATAAGCTTGCTAGCCTTCCTATGGAGCCAAAAGTTCACCTCAATACAACTGATGGTGATTTGCTTGAAGATCAGTCCATGTATAGGCATCTAGAAAGAAGGCTAATGTATCTAACCATCTTTAGACCTAATCTTACATATGTTGTTAATAAACTCAGTCAATATATATTTTCCTTCAAACTCCTCATCTTCAAACACCACATCATTTGCTGAGATATATCAAGGGAAGTCTAGGTTAAGGCCTTTTGTTTTCAGTAAAATTTGATTTAAGTTTATGGCTTATACAGACTTGAATAAGGGTAAATTGTCTTGAAACAATGAAAAGTGTCACAGGTTACTATGTATTCCTAGGAGATTCCCTCATCCCATGGAAATTAAAAAAGCAATCTATAGTTTCTAGGTCTTCAGCAAAAGGAGAGCATAGGGCTTTAACATTTGCTACAGGTGAACTAACTTGGTTCAAGTCCCTGTTGTCTTCCTTTGAGATTGACATACCCTTATCCGTGGTATTTTGTGATATTCAGGCAACCATACACCTTTCAACAAATCCTACTTTTCATCAAAGATCAAAGCATGTTGAAATAAATTGTCACTTCACAAGGGAAAAAGTGGCAGCAAGATTAAAAGTAGTAGCAGGCTTCATCAAGCTTAGTTCATGTCAAGTCTCAACACCAAGTGGCTGATTTGTTTACAAAACTTATTACTCATAGTCAATTCTGTACGTCCAGGAATTTCCGTGTACAAATGATCGAAATGCCCTGAGGTCATTTTACCCAAAATGAGGATTGCGATCCCATCCTCGAGGGATGTTTTTGTGATGATAGGGGATTGTGTATGTTATGTGTGGTAATAGAGCAAAAGAATCTCATGTTTGAGTTTCGACGCGCGAAATTACCAAAATGCCCCTGTGGCTGTTTAACCTCGTTTTTTGTGGGTTGAACCAACTTCACCAAAAGGTTTTAAATGATGTTTTTAAGTAATGTTTTATGTTGGGATAAGCCCGGGTGGCCCCGGGCAGTTTTAGTGAAAAATTACCGTTTTACCCTTAGCTAAGTGCATTCTGGCCGAATGACACGATTAGTGAAACCTAAACAATATTAGGCTCTAATTAAAGATTAGTAAATTCTAATTACTAATCTAGAGTCAAAATAATTAATCAAGGTTGATTAGAACCTAAGATTGCTTAGAGAAGCTCAAAATCCTATTCTTGAATTTAAGACATTCTGTCACATTTTCATGAATAGTGTTTTCTCTCTCCAATTCCTTAAATCATGGAATTGTGTCTATGATTTGATTTGACTAAAGTATGGTTTTAATTCTCTAATTTAGTATATCACTCCTTAATCAAGTCTTGAACCACCTTAATTAGCCATTTTAATCACCTAAACACTTGCTTACAAATGCCTAATCAAGAGCCTAATCAAAGACACACCTAAACACATCATTAAACCACAATTAAATGAGAGATTTTCCCTCCCCCTTGGCTGCATAATCTGACCGAAAATTCCCTCCCCATTCCTCACATGTTGATTTATTTTTACACATAAAAATGCTCATGCCTTGCCCATGCCTTGCCCATGCTTTGCCCATGCCTTCCCATACTTTCCACCATACCTCACCATGCCTCCATAAAGCAATTTCTCTCACCTCATGGAACATGAGGCCAAGCCTTCCTCCCCAAATCAGCCACAAGGTCTCATTCCCTCTATAAATACCATGCTTGAATGAACTTGGTTGCATTTTTGTTCATTTGCCAAGATTAGTTTCAAAGAGTAATCTTGAGTTCTTCTTTTCCTCAAGACTCAAGAGTTCCTTTCCTTTTCTTCATCTCTTCAAGATCACAAAGAAAACACCTCATCTTCTTTGCCTCCTTGCCTTGGCCGAAAATCATCAAGCATCAAGGAAGGAGTTGTTCTTCTCAACTTGCTTCAAGAACCAAGCTTTCCTCTTCACCACTAGGTAGGGAGTTTTCTTTCAAGTTCTTTCTTTTCCTTACATGTTCGGCCTTCAAGGCCATTGATGATGTTTCATGATAGCTTGATGATGAGAGTTCTAGATGATGACTTTGAGTTCATCACAATGAAACCTCTAAAGCTTGAAAACTTGGTCTTGGACCATAAATGATTTCCGTTTCCTTTCCTTTCCTTATTCAAAGTTTTCAGTTCTTGTTTCCTTCTTCCCCTTAATGGTTTCGGTTTCCATTTCCTTTTGTTATAAAAAGTTTGATATAAATGTTAAGTAGATCACTAAAAGTTGTTTGAATAACTTAATCACATGTTTTCAAAAAGCTCTAAGCTTACCCTTGCCAACCTTAAAGTTGGTCGGCCGTTCTAGAATCCACGCTAGATTGAAGCCTATGAGCAATAAAATAAAGAATATGAAGTAGTTTCCTTTATGTTTGTTTTTATGAGTGTTGAGATTTATTTCTTAGTTATGTTACAATGTTGGTTTTTAATTATGGAAATATGATAATGATTTCAAAGAAGTTTTTAGAAAGGTGTGATAAAGTGTTTTTGGAAAGGAAGGATACTTGAAAATATGTTAGAAAGTTTAGTTTTTCGAAAAGGGATTCTGGTAATCGATTACTGGGCTATGTAATCGATTACCAGGAAGCAATTTATGAGATTCTGGGTTATAGTAATCGATTACCAAGAGGTGTAATCGATTACCAAGGGTGTTCTCCCAGAACCAGTTCAGACTCATGTAATCGATTACAATTTCATGTAATCGATTACCATGATGTTCTTCTTTCCAGAAATAGGTTTTGTCTCTGGTAATCGATTACCAGCACCTGTAATCGATTACCAGGACCTAAATGTGCCAGAAATGAGTGTTTTGATTTTAATGGGATGAACCTATGATATGGATGCTTATGTGATGTTGCCTTTTCACATGATTACTTAATGGAAGTGAACAGATATGATGAAATGAAATTATGATGAGAATGCCTATGTATATTGAAGTCTTACTTGATTATTTACTTGAAATGTATATGACGTGATGGATGTTACTAGAAATGTTATAATGTTGCATATGAGAAAAGTATATGACATGTTTTAAAATGATTCCATGCTCATGTTGCATATATGGTATGTTAATGTAAAAGTTATATGCCGAAGCTAAGGAGAAAGTAAACTGGGTATGGACGTAACCAGCGGACAAGTCTGGTCTTAACCAGTTGATGCGTTTCGAACGAAAAGAGATATGTTAATGAGGAAATGATCCCATTATGACTTCCGAGTTAAGGGTTGTACGGGGTGATCCAAGAAAGAGATATGTTAATGGGGAAATGATCCCATTATGACTTCCCGAGTTAAGGGTTGTACGGGGTGATCCAAGAAAGAGATATGATTCCCCCTCTATTTTTCCCCGTATAAATCTAGCGACGGCTAGTTAGGATGAGCTCATTCCTAGGCGATAGGTGATTAGGAGATTGGTGGCTATGATAAAATCGCGGGGCGGCATGTTGGATGGATTTTGGTGGCTATGACGAGGGTGGAAAATGAGAATAATGAAAAAGTGAAAGTCATGAAAGGAACTCACAAGTTCAATTATGATAAAGTAAAAGATGCACATGCATACGTTTCGTTGAAGTTTCATTGATGCTTTGATTAAGTAAAATGTGTTATCTACGTGTACTGTCATATTGCCATGCATACATACAATATCTGCTGCATTCATAACATGAAGACACATGCTAAAAGAAACCCACTTCGGATAAAAGAACTTGAGAAATGTAAAATTGAATCTTATGCATGCACACCCTTTCATAATAAGACCGAAGTGGCTGGGGGCGACGATGACACTTGTGTTAGAGTCGGGAGCCCTCCTGAGAATCTTATATAGATTTCTCATCCCTTTTCCTTTCTTCCGTGTCGTCTCCAGAGGCGAGTGATGCGGATGTTCGTGATCCTTTGTGAGGCACAAGTTTAGTAACCACGTTACCCATTCAGAGGTAAGCGGAAGCGCGAAGATTAGTCTAGTAAAGTTATAGTAATGTCTAGCGTTGGGTTCGTGTACGTTCATCTTTTGTTATGTTTAGTATCTTGAGATGTCCTCATATTCGAAGGGCATCATCGTTATGATGTGACTATGGCATGTTAATATAAATTATGTTGTGACTATTCCATGACTTGTTTCTATATGCTATGATAATGTGTATATGTTGGCTATATCATGTGTGTATTAATCGTTATGTATGCGCACGCACGGCTCGTATTTTAAATATTAAATTCAAAAAGAAAAATTTAGTCATATTTTATTACCCGTAATTTAAATAAAGATAAGTCAAGTTCTGAAACAAAAGGCATAACGTCTAATAACTAGCCAAATGCGACTCGAGCATGTGAGGTGAAAGTTAGGGTGTTACAAATTCCAGAACCTCATATCCAAGTTAGGCATTCTCAATATATACTTGCTAACCTGAGGGAGTCTCAGGATAGTTAAGTTAACCATTGTAATTGGTTAATAGTGACACATCCATATGTGTGTGTTTGTGTGTGTGTGTTGTTGGAATTGTCCATATAGTATGATTTAGTAGTAGCAGTTCTGTAGTACACTAGAAATATAGTTTAGGAACCTTAGCCAACCCAATGGAGCTAAAATAGAGAGTTCAGGTTGAACTATGAACACAAAATTTTCTTAAGGATCATCCATTAATTTGACCTAAATCTCTCGTTAAATAGGCATAATGACCAACAAGATCTTCCTTGATCTAATAATGGCATAAATCTAGGACAAACATCCCACTAATAGCCACTGATATAGAGGGCATTTATAACCTTTTAAATCAACGAAGATCTTGTCTTGATTTATCCATGGGGTAACCTAGCTATATAAAGGGCTCATACGTTCATAAGTATGATCCACACACACTTTTACCACTCTATCCCTCATTCATTTATTGACTTGAGTGTTAGAGTGACTATGCAGGTAGTGTAGGTTGAAAAATGTGCACGAGAAGCGGGAGTTGAATAATGCTTTGGCTTTTTTTGCCTTTTAGTTTTTGAAAAACTTAAACAAATACTATCAAGTGTGAACTTGAAGTGTAGCATAACGTTAGTACATGTTATAAAGTGACTTTCTGAACTAAAATAGAGATATAAAAAAACAAGTTTGGGTAATTTTTAGAAGAACAAATATAATAAGCACAAAAATAATATAAAGGATATTCAAGGAGAGAGATCCTGTATAAGAGTTTTTATACTAGTTCGGCTAACCCTACATCCAGTTCTCAATAGCTGTTGAGTTCCATTAATCAACCTTTCTTAACCCTAAGAAAGTCAGATAGTTTTTCAATAGCTTTCACAAGCTATCTCACGTGAATAGTAGCTCACTCTATTGTCACTTCCAAGTAGTCTTTATCTAGCCTCTTCAGGCTACCTCACAACGATCACTGGATTAGGTTACAAAGAATGTGTTTGGGTTAGTTCACTCAAACTATCAAACACTCAAGTTTTCTTAGAATAAAACAAAGTATGAACTAAAAACTTGAATGATTTCTTTAAAGTTCTTCCTTGGAAGAAGATGTTATCTAATGAGAACTTAGAAGAAAATTTTTATAGAAAAATGAAACTGATTACAAGCTGTAATAACTTTCCAGAAGAAGAAGAAGAGTCTCATGTTCTTGAGAGCTTTCAAATGAATCATCCAAAAGTCTTAAGTTGTAAGCACATGACCTCCTTTTATACTTGATCTTTCATTTATGACCTTTGCTCTTGATTTATTTTCCTAGTGACACGTGTTCATCATCTTTTTGTGTTTTGGAAATGTAGTCTAGATGAGTAGCTTGGCATGTCATAATTACTTTTGCAATTTGTAGAAGCCGTTGTCTAATAGAGGTTTCTAAGTTCATATTCAGAAACTACTTTTTGCTTTCTGAATGAGGTTTCTAAACTTTTTCTTCTAGAAGTTAGGGTAGTTGACCAAGTTGAAAAGAGATATCACTATCATTCCCTAACTGAGTTTGACTTTAACTTGAAATTTAAATTTTTCCTCCTATTTCTATAAAGTGCAACATTTATAATAAACATGCTTTCTGAAGCATTGTTTCAGTTTCTGGACTTTTCTTTTGATCTTCTATGCTTTAATCAAAGCTTGTTATAATGGATATATCACGATCATGATGATCGAAGGTGGTAACGCACTTTACTTTAGAGTTAGATTGAAATCTTCACTTGAATAACACTTTCTAAAGTTGTGGGATACTTTATGAAGATCTGAGTCTTGGTTTCTTGTTCTTGAGGATTTCCTTTCATGCGCTCACCATACCAACGTCCATTTCAAGGATTATTTTTCACTTCGTTTAATTTCTAAATCTCTTTGAATGAGATTTAAGATGTTTACATATGATTTGTGAAAATAAAACTTGTTCATAAAGCTGTATGTTACTAAGAACGATCCTATTTGTATATTCAAGAAACCCAAGAAAACGATTAGCCCATTTACAAAATATTTTCATGAAATTTGTTTTGTTATCACTCAAAACATTAAGCGTTGATACTTTCTGAAAAGTTCTGGCAGCAGGGTAGCACCCCTAGTCCCCTTGGTTCGAGCGACGCTTGCAGAAGACCTGCCCTCTTGTCGAACTTCTATATAATAATATTGGCACCCACCTCACCAAGGTATGGACAGTAAGCCAGACTATAACCAATCACCAGAATAGGCATTGCCAATTGAATCAAATTTCCGGGTCATATTTTACAATTATTCATATTCAAATGCTGAATTGTATAAAGTAGCGCTTGCACTTTGGTTTGATGTGCAAGATACGTAGTCTTTTATCAAAATGCATAGAAGCCTTTCACACATTAGAACTTGAGTGTTGAATTAAATTGTCTTATGATTTTTCTTTAAGCATTCAAGAACACTAACATTCCACTCAAAACCCAAAATAATCTCTTGATGGAACAACTTTTGCAAAAACACAAGGTTCAAAACATTGAGTTTTTGACACTTTTAACTTTCTAAAAAAAAAAACCAAATCACATATCATGATATTCATCAAGTTCTTCGACTCAATGGATTAATAATATAATTGTGACAATGTTGATTTTGTATACAATATATATCAAATACTAATTCCTTACTCCAAAGAAACTGTGTTTCAGGGAAATACAGGGAATTATGTTATGGAACCCTTCACCCCAAGCACCACCAAGGCTCGACAACAAGGAACGCCGATGGGCAACCATTGTCCCACCCCCTTCTCTGGAAACTGGAAATGCCATCACCTTATTTGAAAATCTACCTTTGTATTTAATTTCCATCTCTATGTTTAAGTTATTTGCAAATCTACCTTTGTACTTTTGTAAATACTCATATTCGGGCACTCTTTTTCCTACTTGGGTTTTTCCCATTGCATTTTACCAAGGAGGTTTTTAATGAGGCCCGAAGAACAAAAGCTAATTGCATTCTATTATCGCTTTGTTATTACTATTATTTACACAAACTTCAAATCCCGAAGGTTATAGGAAAACAAATTCGATCTCTGACTCCAAGCACATGAAAGATTGTCCGGTCCAAGTGCTCACAACCAAATACGATCCTTCTAAGGTCCAACCTTACGAGGCCACACCACAAACTAAAATCCTCTCTTACTCCAGAAGGATAAAGTGCATAGATCCCTCGACAAAAAAGATCGACAACAAGCCTTCTAGAGTACTAGAGTCGCTTTATCTTAAGTGGTCTATATAAGGAGCTAAAAGGCAGGAAAAGTATAACACTTCATTCTAAAATAAAAGAAGTCCATTATGGGCAAAATACATTAAAAAACGTGTTCATAGTTACAAAAGAAGCATATTCCATGTGAAATACATTCAGACAAAAAATAATAATGAAAGATTAGGGAATCCCAACTTCTTCATCCACCTGAGGTACCAACCCCAACAACTCCATCCTGCCTCAGGTGCCTCCTCGTTCCTGCATCTCCAAGACTAGACAAATGAAGTGAGACTTAGGGTCGTATTTCTTCCAGAACCCTACTTGTCCAAAGTCTAGGCGGGGGCAAAATGTGCAACCTAACCCATTATGTTGGGAAACATCTCCTCCAATGCCTCTTGAAAATCAGCAAACATTTCAACATGTTTATCCTGGGCATCAGGAAGCTGGCCTAGGAGATTGGCAATGGTGTAGTTCGCCTTCTATAGCTTTTGGACGAAGGCATCGAGCTCCTCCTTTAGGTTGGCTTCTCGAGCTTCCCAAGCCTTCTTTTCCTTTTTGGCCTCATTCTTGAGCATGACAACATGGAGGCTGGAAGCAGCTTTTTCTTTCCAGGGCTTCACTTCCCCTTCGGCCTGGTTCCAAGTCTCCTCGACCAGCTACTTCTCGTCGTGGGCCTGGTCAACACCATCATAAGTCTTCTCCACATGCGTAGTAGACCAGCCCCCCTAATAAACAATTTCATGCAATGGGCTAAACTAAAGGGAACATCAGCCTCTATGAGCTGGACTCGGCCTTAGGAGTGAGCTTATGGGCATCCACCAGTCCTCGAAAGTCGAACTCCTTTGACTAGATAAGGTGGGAGGACGTTTCATCAATGGAAGTAGTAATTTCGATGGCCGGCCTTTTTCCTAACCTTGGGCCCATTGGGGAGAGCTTGCTTTTGGAGTCGATGCCTTTTCTTCTAGTCCCAACTTCAAAAAGAGCACCAACCTCTGACGAAAGAGGGGCATAGGAAAAAGCAAAGGGTCTCGAGAAGGCGGCCTCGACCAACTTGCCATAGTAGATGTTGTAGCTAGAAAAGTTCACGAGAATGGGGGATTGAATCATGCTTCGCCTTTTCTTCCCTTTTCTTTCTGAAAAAGTTCAAACAAAAACTATCAAGTGTAGAACTTGAAGTGCACGGAAGCAGTGTTAGCATTGTTAGAAAGTAACTTTTTGAACTATGATAAATATAATAAAAATGAGTTTAAGTTGTTTACCAAACAACAGGTATAAGGCATAATAAAAAAAATAGAAGATAAGGAAGAAGAAGATAATACACAGGTATTTTTATCCTGGTTTGGCCACCTTACATCCGGTTTAAACCACGTTGAGTTCCATTAAAACCCTTCTTATACAGAGAAGTTAGATATTCTTTATAGTATCTTTCCCAAGCTCTTACAAGTGATTAGTAGTACACACTACTATCCTAACCAAGTAGTCTTTAACTAACCTCTCCAAGCTATACCTGATGACTAGCAAGTACACTCTTGTCACACACGAGTAGTCTTTAACCAGCCTCTCTAAGCTAAATACGTGACTTGTAGATCATACTCCTCTCACGTTACAAGTAGTCTTTAACTAGCCTTTCCAAGCTAACACAAAATGATCATTAACAGATCAGGATTACAAAGGTTTGTGTTTGGGTTTATCACTCAAACTAACCAATACTCAAGTTTTCATAAGATATACAATGACAGACCTAGAAAATTTGAATGACTTCTTTTTATGATTCTTCCTAGGAAGAACGTATGATCTACTAAGAACGTAGAAAAAAGATTTTTGCATACAAGAAACTGATTACAAGAGGTAATAAACTTTACAAAGAATAAGGAGGAATTTCTTCAACCTTTTTGTACTTCTTTTTCATCAAGATCTATTCATTATAAGCATAGCATCTCTTATTTATAGATGGTCTGTATTTATGACCTTTGTCCTTGATCAGTTGTCCAAGTGACACGTGTTGATCATTTGTTTGTGTCTTGGAAATGTAGTCTAGAGGAGTAGTTCATTGTCTGTCAAAGCTTTGTAGAAGCCGTTGTAAATAGAGGTTTCTGAGGTCACCTTCAAAACTACTTTTTACTTTATGAACGAGATTTCTAAACTTCTCCTTCGAGAAGCTCCAGTTGTTAATCAAGTTAGTAGAAGAAATGTACGTCACCTGTGACGGGTTGACTTTGAATTTGAATTTCAAATTTCCCTCATTCTCTTCCAAAGTGCACCATTTCACTGTAATGTGAACTTTCTAAGGTACGGTATCAGTTCCTTGATATATCTTCGCTCTTTCAAACTTCAATCAAAGCTTGTAGATGATTATTTGATTGCGATGTTGTAGAATACACTTGCTTCAGTGATGGGTTGAAATCTTCACTTGAAAAGTACTTTCTGAAGTCGCATGTGACTTTCTGAAAATTTGATCATTGGTTTCTCATACATGATGATTTTCTTCAATACGTTAAGCATATATCTGTTCTTTCCACGATATAATTTTCACTTCCATTAAGTTCCTATCTCTTTAAATGAGATAAAAAAAAGTTTGTACATGTCATTTGAAAATATTTACGATTGAAGAACCGTATCTTGCTAACATAAGGGCCTGTTAATACTTCAAGAAACTCAAGAAAAATATTAGTCCTTTTTCAAGATATTTTATTTTTATTGGTTGTCTTATCACTCAAAGCATTTTGCATTAATGATTTCTAAAGGGTTCTAGAGCTTAGAGATGCCGTATTGGAGGCTAGGGATTTTTGAAAGTTGGCAAGCTTGCTCTTAGATGCCATATTGTTGTCGACAAGGTTCTCTATTAAAAAGAAAAGAGGAAAGTTCATAAACTAGACAGAAAGATAGTCATTACTTATATAAAAATACATGCAATACACAAATGACACAGACCCGCTTACTTAGAAAGGCTCAGGCCTCGTCATCGTCAAGTTTTATGATGGTCTTCGGATGAAGTGGCTTTGGCCCCAGTTGGTCAAAAGGAAATCTAGAATTTACCTCTCCACGTCGGTCAAGTCCTTCTCCTCTATCTACAAGGCTCGGTATCCGACGCTAATAAATGTCAAGGGAAGGAATCATCCTTCTCCAGAATCGAATGAAAAATGATTTTCGAGAGCGAGATAAATTTTGAAATACATCCATTTAAATTCCTGGTGTGAAGATTTGTAAAGTTCGAAAATGTTGTGGTTAGGGCAAGTGCAAAAAGACAGCCACCATTTCCAGACTATGCCACTCAGAACACAAAGGGAGAAGAGGTAAAAAAAAAAAGATTGGTTGAAAAAGGAAGCCTAACAGATCGGCAAACAATCTTAAACATGTGATAGTTGCTTAGCTATTTAAATGAAGTTGGTAGTAGCAGCCTTCAATTTCTTATGCACATCCCACTGGAAATCGGAAAGAATCCAACTCCAGTTCGCGAAAGCTCTCGATACATCCAGGAAGTGTTGAGAAGAATGGCTCACAAAGCAAACCCTCTGGCTTGGATCCACAAACTCTATCACATAGTCGAAGTCCCTTTTCCACATTCTGTTAAGACTAGGCATTCCTTTCACCCGGAAGGTGCTACTCCTCAATAATAGATGGAATAAACATCACCTCCTTGTCTATCCATCCATACAACCCTCTTTGAACGGGTCGAGGACGAAGGGTGTAACATCTCATGCTACTTTATGGATTGCCAATTCCCCCACAAACCAATATGGATCTTTTCAGCGTGCTTTGTCCTCACTCACATGTTTCTTAAAACTTCCCAGAAGTCACCCATCCCAAAATTACCCCAAGTCAAGCATGCTTAACTATGGAGATCTTTCGTGATAGACTACCGAAAAGAAAAATGCAGCTTTATGGCATAGGTAGTACCAATCAATTCATATAAGCCCTCCTTAACTATATGTCCAATACCTATATACACTCAGATCCTCTCATTCGGGTGTGTAATCGTTCGTTCATGTACCCCTCCACTTGGAGGCAAGAGCCGCTCCTTGTCCGTGCCTTCTTGCACTAGCGATCACTTAATGCCTCATCCCGGCGTTACATGCCCATGAGCTTTCGCTTGGTTCATCCCTGATCCACAATCCTGGGAGGTGCAGACTCTTGATACTATTTGCAACATCCCGCTTTATGGATTACGATCTCCCTACAAACAAACATAGGTCTTTTCAGCGTGTTTTGTCTTCACTCACACACTTCCTGGAAAACTGCCAAGAGGTCACCCATCCCAAAATCACCCCAAGCACGCTTAACTGAAGTTCTTTCGTTATGGGCTACCGAAAAGAAAGATGCATCTTTGTGGTATAGTACCAATCAATTCATATAAGCCCTCCTTAACTGTATAGTCTTATATACCTATACAGACTCATATCCCTCTCATTTGGGTGTGTAATCGATTCATTCATATACCCTTCCACTTGGACGTAGAAGCCACTCCTTGTTCGTGCCTTCTAACAGCGATCATTCCCTACCTCCCATCACAAAAGAACTCCAAGTTAAGCATGTTTGACTTGGGGTAATTTTGGGATGGGTGACCTATTGGGAAGTTTTCACAGGAAGTGTGTAAGTGAGGACAAAGTGCGCTGAAAATACCGTGTTGGTTTATAAGGACGGTCATCAATCCATAAAACAACAATGTTACAAAGGAAACTTGTCATCCTAGTGTGCTTTCCCTTTTCCCATATTGGAATCTAGATTCCCAAAAACCTACAAAAAAAAACCACCACTATAAGGATATCGCACTGAGTCTAAGTTATGCAAAATAAAAAACCAACCATCATTGTCCCTATCGTGGTTCCCTAGTAGACCACTACTCGACTCTTATGAAGCCCCAATAGCCATTTAGAACAACGCCCAAATAGGAAAAACACTTAGCAAAACCGCAAAACTCCCATGGTTAGTGTGAAGTTTTCCAAAGATCCCAAAAGACACGTGATAAAGTCCAGGAACCCCAAAAATCTTGTGATGTTCACAAACCGAAAATGCTCACAGAGTATGTTCACCAAACTCGCAAAATGTAAGCAAGACTTAGTATGATTTAAGAAAATAAAGAAACTGAGAAAAAGGGAAAGAGCACTCACGAGAAAGACAGTAACAAAAGTTGAAAGATGAAGAAGACAATGATGGAGGCAAGCATTTAAAGCAATCCGACAGAGTTTCGTCTAAAGCAGCAAAAGTGGCACAAAAATATGGGAGGAAAAATTTCAATTTGTAGAAAAGGAGGCATTGTTTGGGCATGAATAGCAAAAGTCACGGAGGGACAGATGCGTCCTTTCCTCCTCATGCTTGGGGCAATATAGACATGCGCCTGCACTGAAGAGACGCAAGTTTAATTCCACTTTTAAGAAACACCACCTGGCATCACGAGTGTAGTGGGCTTCAGGTGCAAGGATCCGTAAGGAAAGGAGGGCGGCGTTTGAAATTCGAAGTTGGATATCTCGTCCTCCGACCATCGACCTCAAAATTTTAAGAGGAACTCTCTGCCATCCGCCACTTGAACTTGAACCCCGAGATCATGGTCATAGAAATCGAGTTGGGAGCACTATTAAAAACGGTAGTAAAGTAGGATCCTGACCCCAAAATTGGCCCATTTGGAAGGCCCAGTATAGAGGCCAAATACCTCGCAATCCGAGGGCTAGATCCATCTGTCAATTCGAGCACGCGAACAAGGCACATGTGTAGGCAGTTACTGAGCTTGTACGGCCACTTCCCCACTCACCCCATCGCCACGAACATGTAGGACATGGGAATGAGGGTGTAGATGAACTCTTAACTCCGAATAACTATCCCTTGGTCACTCCTATAGATACCTCTATGCGCTCTAGGCACATTTTCACATTCTACTTTTATGGTACCTACACTTTGTTAAAATCTTTGCTCATTGCTTGGTGAAGTCCTTGCAGGTACACCCCCTCTATTTTATACCACACAAGCTCACGGAATTCAGGAAGGGAAAGCTAATCGTGTCTTCGACTTTCCACCCTTAATGAGGTACATCATTATGTACTCCCCTGCATTACAACTATATAAGCTATAATTACAAAACAATAAAAAAAAATAGAAATGTTAGTGAAAAAAAATTCTAATAAAACATTTATGTTCTTTAAAAATTATAAAAAAAATATAGATACTTCAAATTAAAATCTTAAAAAATATTTATATAAATGTAAATGGTATGAAATCTAAAATAGGGTAAAATGCTACTCTCTTGAATTTTAGGTAATGTAATTTACATGTTGACTATATAAACAAAAGTAGACTTTTTCATAATATCTAAAAACTTATAGGAAAAACTTTATTTCTATTTATTACTTATTTATTTCAAAATGTTGATGCGTAAATATTTGTCAATAATGTAAATACTTTCACATAAAAATATTTCAACCAAAAACTAAAAGGAAATTCATAAATAAAAATAAAAATATTAATTAAAATAACATAATATCTTAATGAATAAAAATAAAGAAATTCATCAAAGATATTTTAAATTTTTAATAAACAATTGTAAAAAAAGGCAAAATTTTTGTTCAAAGTAACATTGATTTTAAATTTTTATTTCAACTATTTTGTCATTTACGTTGTTGTTAATAACTATTCATCAAATAATTAAATTCTCTTTCTTTATTAAAACTATAATTCCATAAATCTAGTATTCTCTTTCATCATTAACTTATATAGAAAACTATTTCTCTTTCTCTATCTTTTAAAAGCTATTTTATAAAACCAAACACACCCTAAGTTCAACAAGTTTTATCCCCAAAAAAAAAAAAAACAACAACAACAACATTTGGTCAATTCAATTAATATGGTAACTCTGTTGAGTAAATTCTCATCCTCAAAACATGTGAATAGAAAATATTATTTTTGGAAAAGCTAATGGCACAGTTTAAGTTAGATTATCCAGGATCATTCATGTATATTTTAAGAAAATTTGGGTGTAGGTTAGTTTGAGTGGCAACCCAAACACAAACCTTTGTGTCCTTGATTTAGTAGTGATCAGTGTAAATAGCTTGGAAAGGCTAATGTAAAACTACTTGCAACATGGTAGTAGAGGTTGTCTCCTGGTCACGGGTTCAACTTGGAGAGGCTGGGAAAGACTACTCTATTCAGCTTAGAGAGGCTGGTGAATAACTACTTTCAACGTGACAGGAGAAGTTATCTTCTAGTCATGGGTTCAGTTTGGAGAGGCTAAGGAAGACTACTCGGTTCATCTTGGAGAGACTGGTGAATAACTACTCAACTTGTGATTGTGGGGATTGTCCACTAGTCATAAGTGAGAGCTTGGAAAGGCTAATGTAAAGATTATCCAGTTTCTTCTCTAGTTTGAGAAAGATGTTTAGTGGAACCTTAACGTGCATTGAGTCCTGGATATAGGTAGGTTTGGCCGAACCAGTATAAAAATATCTATGTCATAACTTTTTCTCTTTTTCTTTTTTATTTTCTCTATTACGCTTTATTACCCAATATGTGCCAGAAAATTCCTTTTTTAGTTATTCTGTCAACAATGCTATACTTCAGAAATTTACTTTCTGAAGCAACTAACCTTGTTTCCGCTCACTACAAGCTTAACGCTGGATAGTATAATTATTTAAATATTTCAGATGTAAAATGAAGCAAAGCACAATTCAACCATCTTTCTCGTGCACTTTTATACCTACAAGTTGTATCAGAGCTAGGTTTCTGAGGGGTTGAGTAGATAACGACTAGAGGATAAAGATCAAAGGGACAAAATGGCACAGTTTATCCACAGGGAGAACACTCTCTCATCTATTTGTCTCCTTCTATCATGGTTTCAATATCTGTTAAGACATTATCTATGACAAAGAGGAGTCTCAAGGAGGGCGGATACATCTATAAAAGTCAAAAGTTCTACTGAACTCAATAGCCATGTTTCTACTCAAATGTACACTAAGCTAATTCTGAACATGATTGTAACGCCCAATTTCGCCGTTTGAGTATAAATGACCGAAATGCCCTGAGGTCATTTTTACTGGAATTAAAGGAGAGTCGACAGAGGTCCCGAACGGGTCAACTCAATGTTTGAAGGGGTTATAACTGTTATGTTTGATATCCAATGTGAAAATCTCGTTTTCCAAACTTTCGGCTCAAAATGACCAAAATACCCTGCTATATTCTACACGGGTAAAAGGTGTCGTTTGAGCCCAGAACTTTTCAGGAAGTTTGGAATGATGTTTATGAGTGATATTTGATGTTTAGTTGCAGAAAGGTCTAGCAGTTTTAGTGCAAAATTACCATTTTACCCCTAGAACAGTGTCCAGTGAGCCTAATGACGCAATTAAGCAAACCTAAGCAATATTAGGCTCTAATCGAAGATTAATTTATTTCGATAATTAATCTAGAGTCAAAATAATTTGTTAAGGTTAATTAGGACCTAAGATTGCTTAGATAAACTCTAATTGCATTCTTTAATTCAAAATTCCTAGTCATGGAATCTTGAATAGTATTTTCTCTCTCCAATTCCTTAAATTAAGGAATTGTGCCATACCTTATTTGACCAAAAGAATTATTTTAAATTACTAATCTAGTAAGATTGTCCTCCTAATCAAGTCTTGACACTCCTAATTACCCAATTACCTCACCTAAACACTTCCTTACAACTCCTAACCAAAACCTTAATCAAAGAAACACCTAAACATATCACTAAACCACAATTACATGAACAAATTGACCTCCTCCTTGGCTGTCCCAAACTGGCCGAATGCATGGCCCCCATGGAGTGCCACATGTTGAAATTTTCTTCACTCCAAAGCCCATGTCTTGCCCATACTTTTGCACATACTTCACCATGCTTGAACCCATACTCAAAGCCATACCTTGTAAGAGATATTTTCCTCTCTTTCTCCCTCCCTAAGGCCGTCGGCCATCTCCCCCAATCAGCCATCAATGTGCAAAATTTCCTATAAATACCAAGCTTGGAAGAACTTGGTTACACTTTAGAAGCTTTGCCAAGTTCAAGCTTTTTTGCATTTTCTTCCTTTTGCTCTCAATTTCTCTTCATCTTCTTCATCATTCTTCTTCCTCTCAAAGAACCTTGCCACCACCACAAACCACCACAAACAACCATAAACCACCACTACCTCACCTTAAACCATCTCTCAAACACTTAAACTTTCCATTCCCAAGCTTAGAAACTCAAGGAAAAATCATCTCCTTTGAGTTTCCCCTTTGGCTGAAAACACATACCACATCCAAGAGGAGATTTTATCTTCTCAACTCTTCAAGAACTCAAGATTTCTTCCATCCCTTCAAAGACTTCCTTAGGTAGGGGTTTTGTTTTCAAGTTTTGCTTGTTTTCCTTAAAGAAAAGTTCTAGTTTTCTCTTGGTTCAAACTCTTTTCCTTCTTCCTTTTCATTTCGACCAAGAGGCCATTTTATGAAAATAACATGAGCTTGATGATGAGGTTTGAAGATAATGACTTGTTGTTGTCATGTAAGAAACCTCTAAAGCTTGAAACAACTTGGTCTTGGACCATACATGTTTGTGTTTCTTTCTTTTTCTTAGTTTTATTTTCGGTTCTTTTCCTTTCCTTCCTTAAATGATTTCGGTTTCCTTTACCTTGGTTTGAACAAAGTTTGCTAAAAATGTAAAGTAGATCACACAAGTTTTGTTAAAGAAAATTAATCACATGATTTCAAAGAGCTCTAAGCTTACCCTTTCCAACCTTAAAGTTGGTCGGCCGTTCTAAGAGTTTTACTCTAGATTGAAGCCCATGAGCAATAAAATAAAGAATATGACATAGTTATTGTAATTTTGTTTAGACAAAATGTTGAACCTTGTGTCTATTTTCTTAAGCTTGATGATGAAGTTCAAACCTTAAGACTTCTTTGAAGTCTAGGTGCTAAGAACTCTAAAGCTTGCCTTATGATACATAATGGGTTGAGGTTTTGTTCCTTTAAAGTCTTGCAAGAGCTCTAGCTAAGATCTAAAATAAGATGCATTCATGTTTACTTTAATGCTTTGCATAGCATGTTTATTTTCAAGTCATCACTAAACAACTTAAAGATTAAAACAAGAATGTGCATCCTCACTTAATAAATCTCAAAGCCTACCTACTTCAACCTTAAAGTTGATTGTTGATTTGGGGTAAATACCTCAAGAGGCCTAGAGCACTAAAATAAAGAATTGAACCTTGTATCTCATGTTTACTTTCTTATTAGCATGTTTATATTCTATGCCATCACTTAAACTCCAAAGATAATAAAAAAGTGCATCTCATGTTTACTTTATGTCTTCACTTTATTTTCTAATGGAGAATAAAAATGAGGTGCATAGCATGTTTAAGTTTATGTCATCACTTTAATGATCTAGAGCTCAAAGACTTGCCCAAGTATCCTATGTAAGGTTTTAAGAAAATGTTGGCATTCTTAAAGAAACCATTCGGCCTTGTGGTGATGATGATGGACTTAGTATGAGTTCCTCTAATCACAAGTGTCCATAGTTTATGTTTTGTAATTTTCAAGCTTAGGAGCACCTAAGCAACATTATGCATGAAATTATATACTTTAAATCTATTTTATGAGCAAGTTAATTTAGCTACTGACCTCATGTGAAATTGCATGATTTTAATGAAAGGATTTGAGTTCTAAAAGAGTTTTGAATCCCTAGAATTATTCCAAGAGAAAAACTAGCAACTTGTTTGCATCTTAATTCATGAGATTATGTGATTTTATGGGCTTATGATTTCGGTTCTACCCTTCATGATTGGCTACTGTATAAATGATGTTCTAAGGTGTTAAAATGTGTAAAATTATGTTTGAGTGAAGTAAGGTTCGATTTAGAGAAGTAGAAAAGAATAAGTAACTTAAAAGGATCAAAAATGAGAATTCTAGAACACTTTAATGCACAAATGTGTAAACCTGTCTCAGCATGATTAATTCAAGGATAAATGGTTCATAATTAGTAAGATATGCATAAAAACCTTTCATAAATGATTAGGTATTAACTACAAAGCTTAAGGTGGAGTTAAGGACTTAAAATAGAAATTCTAGTACACTTAGACATGACAAAATGTAATTCTGTCTAGCATGGTTAAATTGAGGAAAAATGACTTATAACTTAGTGAATATGCCAAGGAATCCCCCATACTTGTTTTAGGCATTGATTATGGAGCCTTAGGCGAGACGGATCTTAAAAAGGGTTTAAAACGGAAATTCTAGAACCCGTAATCATGAGGTAAATTTTCTGCCCAAATTACATAATGCTGTTTGGAATTTTTAGTATGCCTAAGACTTAGTGAGAACTTTAGGTAATGATCCCTTAGGTGTTATAAAAATCCTTAATAACGATTAGAATAACTGGAACACAAGTTTAAGACCCTAAAGAGCCAAAGCATAAGATACCATGGAATAGGAGGTGTAATGTGAGCATGAAATCGAGTGAGCATATTCTTGATGATGTGACTATGTTAACACCTTGAGCATGAAACTTTATATGTATGATTGGCATGTTGATGTAATGAAGTATTATGCCATAATTTGAAATGCATGAGGTTCGAAATATGAATGAACTAGAAGAATATGCTCATGTGAATTAGAAATTATTGATTTGAGAAAGTTCCATAAGAATGATGCACGTGATTGAGATTATGTGGCATAACTCAAGTTTGAAGAAATTCGGAGGAGCTATTATGCCGAATTTCCGTCAAATTTGAGGGACTTAAGAAAGTTTTTGAGAAATATGATGTTTAAAGTGACACACCGAGACGTACTTCTCCTGCTTGATGACATGATTTTTGAGAGGACACGACCCTGACGGCAGGAGCGTCACGCTCATCCTGCATCCTCAACGGTACGAGGCTATCCGAGTACGTGCCTCGCCCGAGACGTTCGGAGACCAACCCGTCAAAGGATCCCCCTTCTCATCCTTTTCGGAGGGCTCTGCCCTGCTGTACCCATGGATATTGGGGCGGGTAGCGAGGAGACGTGATGAGCGGAGGTTAGCACGACGTCTGGAGATGTGCCCATGCCGTGGAGGACATGTTCGCCCATCCTTCCGTCTTCATGCACCCAAGGAGCTTGCCCAGTTTGTTGGGTATGTGCCGTCGAGGGACGAGGAGGAGCGCCATCCATAGTTTGAGGGAGGGAGTAGTCCTAGGTTTAGGAGTATCTTTTGGGGCAGTTTCATGTATTCTTCGCTATGTTTCTTATTTACGTTGTTGTCCTGCAAGCTCTCCCACTAGTATGGGTAAGACTTTATGTTTCTTTTATATTCCAGGAGTATTGTACTAAACTATGTTAACTAATATTATGACGATTGTTCTTATGATTGAGTTGCCCTTATTTGTGTTTATGTCGTGTGATTTAGTTTATTCTTCCGCTTTACATTTCATTTATGTCTCACGCAAAGGCTCGCATTTTCATTTTTACGCACATGTATTTCAAAAAAAAATTGTACCTATATTTTCCGCTAAGTAATTTCACAAAGAAGTTTAAAGGGAAGTAATAACTAATAATTAATCTTGATACGTCCTAGGCGTATTGGGTTAAATATTAGGGTGTTACAATGATCATATTAACATTTGTGTCACAAGAATATACAGGGCAGCTGCACATGCTACTTGAGGATCTTGGCAAATAGTATTCTACCTCAGAAATGTTTAGGAGAATACTTATAAGCTTTCCTACAAGATGACTACCCAAAGAGACAGCCACCTCTTAACAAGATATTCAAACTCTTATCATGGATTCTTCCTTTGGATACCTTGACACCCACAATGTCAAGCTCTCTGTTATACATGATGAATTCATAAAGGAAAAGTTTGTCCTTGGCCCTAAAGTCATCACATCAGAAGTTGTGTAAAGTCTAAGCAATGGAAGCTGTTGAAACCTCTGCTGAAGAGGATGAACCTGATGATGTATCTAAGATTGATAATAAAGATAAGATCTCTATGTCTGTAAAATATCAAAACCCTGAGGAGGCAGATCCAAGAAAAGTCAAGTCATCTATCTCTGAGATGACAAAAAGGGCAGAGAATATTTTGAAAGAGTAACCTGCTATCTATGATAAGAAGGAACATTTTGAACCTTTTTATCCTAAGCTCCTAGTATCACTAAGAAGATTTCATATTCGAGAAGTAGAGCTTGCTGGACACCTGGAGCATCCCTGAAGATATAAAGAAAAGATCAAAAAGTCATTATGAGCCAAAAGATGTCACAAATCTATACTTCATGGCATGAGTATACCTCAACAGAAAAATGCAAGGTAAGATTATCTATCTCATATCTATCGTTTCTCTCTTGCACTATATGATGAGTTGCTGAAAATTTCTCAAACTTTTTCTCTAGAATATCCCATCTTGAAAGTGTTACTTCAAAAGAGATGAATATTATAGGTCTGAATTTAATATTATAGGTCTGAAGCTCAATATATCTTAAGCAATTATTTTTAGAAAGCTGTCTCAAAACTTGAGAATATTTCACTGCTGATATTTGACTAGAACAAATATATATGGTTCAAAATCCTTGCCTTAATGCAAAAGTCAGAGGTCATAGTTTCAAAAAACAAGTTTGGGATATGAAGAGGAATTATAATAGAATAAATAATGCAACCTCATCTATAAGCTTTGTTTCTTCCACTCTCCCACAAGATGAGACACCCATCTGACAAACGATTCTTGAGAAACAAATTCGTAAGAAAGGTCAGGAAATCTCTTTCTTGATAACTAACCAAAATGACCCAAGAATATCTGGGTATCAATATCAAAAAATGTTCCTATTGCAGGTGAAAAGGGCCAACTGGTTGAAGTGCCAAGGAACAAATAAACTTTGACTACACAGATACCTTTCCTAAATCAGGAAGTAGATCAGAAGCTCAAAGCCTAGATCCTCATATGTCTCAAGCTAGATGATGAATGAGCTTAAAGATATCTTGGCCAATGTTTTCAAAAAACTGGAAGTATGTCCTCAGAAAATGTGTCTCAAGGATGCCTCTTAAAGCAATTAGATGAAAGCGATATCTTTAGAAAGTGAGCTCCAGAACATCAACTCTTCAGAAAGCATGCTCAGATCTCCAAAACAATCAGAAAATAATTTTCTGGATATAAATATGAGCAATCTAAAGATAAAAGAGAAGCTAAGGAATCTCAATGATAGAAACTTCAAGGGAGTTCTGACCTAAAGACGTCTCTCAAGACAAAGTTTGTAGAGACCTTTTCAAGGGTATGAGGACCAGGTCGTCCTGAAAGATATGTCAATCTATGCTTTCATCTCCACCTTTGAGCCTGAATGTTTTAAAAACACTTTGAGAAAATCAAAGTTAGGTGGATCCTTTGGAAAAGAAGCTAATCGAGTTCGAAAAAGGCAAAGTTGGATAACCAGTTGAAAGTTCATCATCAGCTCAAAGGAGATGTTCATGAACATATTCAATGGTGCTGAGAATGTCATGAGGAACAAAGCAAGTTTGTCTGCACTAGGTTTTTTAGATGACGACTTCAAATGAAACAGAGTTGAGAGAAGCTCAGTGGTTACTCTGTCTTTGAAAAAGTTTGACCATGGTCATGCAAAAAGCATAATTCAAATGGCTCTCTCTATTGCTCAGGATGGATATCTATCCTGAAATTTGATTGCACCTAGATGCGGATAAGAATAGCTGAAAGATTATCTCTTAAGGTGCTTAAATATCCTTATCCTCTGTGATGATACTCGTGCTATCTATCTTGCTAAGGTTCTTTGTCAGCACTCTACATTCAAGCATAGCTGGAAAACATCTTTTATTCAAAGATCTTGTTCAAAAAGGGGATGTTTAGATAATGCTTGTGAATTCTAAGACCAAGTGTCAGATACATTCACAAAACTATTAACTGAAGATCTCTTTGTGTTTGAAAAAGCTTTTAAAGCTTAAAGTTTTTATAAAATCTACATATGCATTCATATATGAACATCTCTGGCATCTCTCTTCATAATTCCAAACTGAAGACCTAGCAAAGTCATCAGGATTTATGAACAGAAGATATCTATCTGCAAGATCAGCATTTTGGTTGGTATATCAAGATATCAGTTTGCAAGACCATGTATCTCTTTGAAGATTAGAATTCTCATCTACAAGTTCAGAAAAAGATAAGTTGATTAGAAAACTGATGGGTTGATAAAAAAAAAAAAAAATGAGGTTCAGAAAATGAAGATTATATGGGGTCATAAGCTTCAGCATATGAAGATGAGCTTATGTTGAGCATGCAGTGTGTCTCCGATGGGTGAGAAAGTGAACTATGAAGCTTAGAAAGTAAGACCTTCAGAAAGAGATCTTAAGAGTTAGAAACCACTCTTTGAAATTGATGAAAAAGGCGGGAAAATTCTCACTCTTTTGAGTTTTCTCTCTCCCACGTTGTTTCACCTTTTCAGTCAGCCACGTCTTATTACTTATATAACCCACACTTCTCATACTTCACTTTTTACCCTCATCTTCCTCCACACGTTTCATCAACCGTTTGGCCTTTCCTCACCCTCAAACCTTCTCTGTAATTGCTAATCATCTTCTCTTTCTTTTTTAATCTTGCAACCTAAACAAGCTCTTCTTTTCTCACAAACTCCTTACCACTTAACACCTTCAAAACCCATCTTTTTACCATCTTCTCTTTCAAGCCTCAATCATTTTTCCCTAACTTCACATTCTCTACCTAAATAGCTAAAGGAAAAGAACTAAGTCGTTCTTCTACAAAAAGGGTACCATTCATCACGTTTAATGATACAAATATGTAAGAAAACTACGAAGAGAGTTTCTCCCAAAGAACAATAGCTTCTGGAAAAGGCTAAATAACTCTCTACTGAACCAAGTTCAGATTCTCAGAGAAGTTTTTACCTTTCAGGGGTGTGAGTACTTTCTGGATATCTTTGACAGGTATTTCCTAGAATGGTAACTGCTTTCTATGCCTTTCTTAAAAGAAATCGAAACACTCTAGGGCCACCATTAGAGACACTTGCATAGAGATTGGGTTATTTGACTTATCTATAGGCAAGAAAGGTTTTTACTGTAGTCCAATTTACTATCCTTCCTAGGCGAAAACACTGATGTTCTGCGGATGGATTGTATGCTACTTTCTGCCTTTTATGCAAAAGAAAAGAAAATCTACTCAGAATACTAATTGACTACATGCTTGGTACGATTAGGAGAAAAAGAACTCCTGGAGTTCCCTACGGAATGTTGACAAGGATTTTTCAACATGTTAGATATCCCCTTGCTGAAGAGTGGTTTGAATATCTTACCGGCATAGACTTTTTCAGCTCCTTCAAAACTATAAAGATGTCTCATTCCATGCCCATGAAGACAAGCTCCAGAAAGACTAGCTCTTTGATCAAGGATGCTAAAAGATCTCTTGTTGAAGAAAAGAAAAGGACCTTGTAGAAAAAGAAGGTGACAAAAAGGAAGATTGCTATTCTTGAAAACAGCTCTAAAAGCTCAGAAGCAATAAATGATGAATATGAGAAAACAGTATCTTAAGAGGAAGGGAAAAGGAAGGTTGTATAAGAAACGGAAACAAGCTGAAGTTTCACGTTAACCATATCCTCTGGAGCGAGGCCGAGTCCTCAGAAAGTGAGCTGGCCAAGGAAGACCTGACAAGCTTCCAATTAGAAAAAGAGTCTCACAGCCAAAATTCAAAAGTCTACCTAAGAAAGCAAGCCAAACAGCACTCATTCTGAAAGACATGAGTAATGCTACATAAACTCGATAGCGCTACAATCTCTGAATCCTCTGAAGATGAAGAAGAGGAAGAAAGAACTCCCAAAGAATAGAGAACTTTTCAAGAAAAGTAGAGGTTTGAAGAAGCAAGAGAGCAAGTCAAAAGGGATTCATGGGTCTCAGAAGTAGAAGAAAGCCTAATGTTCCTAAGCCCTTTGTTGTCATCGAAGAACACTCAGCAAAACCCATGACTCAGCAGTTTGGCTTTACCTCTATACCTATCCCAACTGCTCCTCATGAGGGGACAATGACGTCAAAATCTAGTCTCCTCCTGAACCAGCCGCTGGCCTTACAGGAATAACTATTATGGAGACCAATGTAACTTCTTCAGGTGACAATGACGACTTCATGAATGATTTGATGAAGTCCATAACAAAGTCGATTACCTCAAAAACATAACCTAAAGAAGAAAGAGTGGACGAACTCAATTTCTTTATCAATTAACTCTTCTCCACTCTGGAGCCAATCTATGAAGAATCTTCCTTGGAGCCTATCATTGAAGAGCCAGTAGAGCAAGCACATGGACTAGAATAAGCTATAATCCTTTTGGTGCCTCAATCTCCTCCTTCCATCTGCATCACTCAAATAAAAGAGGAAGAGGATAGAGCATCAGATGCTAGTGCCCTCTTGGTGAAGAAGCTTGCTTCTCTCAGCTCACATGCTTGAAATTGTTACTACTCCTATTCCTGAGCCTACTTCTGTTCCTATGCCTCTAATGTTGGCATGTCATCCTCTCCACCTCCTCTTGCTGTTGCTACTAATGACCAAGCTGAATCGCCTAAGTTTGGGGAGACTATACCCCTAAACATCCCTGAACCCTCTCCTAGAGCTACTCCATCATCGGCACCCATTCACCTGCCTCATTCATCTTTAACCAAGACTCCAGCAAACTCTAGATCAGATCATCCTGCACTATCTAAGAGAGATTGCCTCTATATAGGATAGACTTGAGGCAACGATCATAGAGCACAATGCCTAGCTTAGACAAAATGAAGAACTACAGCTTCAGATTCTTCAAACCAACTAGGAAATTCTACAAGAGCTTAGACGTAAAAGCTAAAGATGGTGTCTCTAATTTCCAGCACATCTCCTTTTTTATGATTCATAAAGGGAAGATAAGAGATGAAAAAAATCAAGTGCTATGGAATTCAGGGGAAGTTTATGTTGAGGAGAAGTTTAGAGATTTTTTTTTAGCATGCTTTTTTCTTATGTTTTTGACAGACTTTTTATCATGTTTTATACAACTAATTTTATCTAAAAAAATCATGCTTATGCTATATATGCTTGAATCTAATACATATATGTCTTAAACATTGTTTCCTTTAAAGTCTAATACATATCGATGCTTGCTTATCATGCTTAGCTAATTATACTTCATGCTTGTTGAATATGTTGTTCTATCTCTTAAGCGTATATTATGATCGGCATACTCATCGGACGATGAGATATTGAGATCACATGTGTATTTGTGATTAGCTCTAGCCAGTATCTTTTGAAGCATAATTTCTTATATTGTTGCTCTGATACTCATTCATCTAATGTGCCTTGATATATATGACATGCTTAATATATTGCTTCTATAAGACATATTCTGACACACATATGAGATGTTTTCAAAAATTGCTCTGATCGAAATATAGTTGTGTATAGTTTCTGACGATCTTCAGAAACTTGTTCCTACACGTTTTGATACAACTAAGATCAGTTTATGAGCTCTATCAAGTGTGCTATGCTTATATGTATCAGTGAATAAGTTTTCACAAAAAGCATGAGCATATGTTTCAAGTTTTGCTTTATAAAAACTAGTTTCTTTCATGCTGATACTTATGAGAAAAGTTTCACAGCTCATAAATAAGAAGCTCTTTTATGCTTTGATTTGATAATATTTGGGTATTGATCCCTAATGAACTTCAAAAACCCTACATGTAATATGTTAGTATTTCTATATCAGAGTTTCTTTGAGCATCAGAAACTATATAAGCATCAATATGCTTTCATCTTTTGATCATGCATGCTCTGTTAAAAATTGTCATATGTCTTGAGCATTGGCTTTCAAAAATGTTGTTTGGACAAAGTTGTGCTGAATAAGGAAAGTAATCAAGAAAATATCACAAGTATTACTTGTTAGTTACTAAAGCACGTGTATCTTTAGAAAGTTGTGTTTAACTGAAAATTAAGCTGGTTGTGTTAAAAGAGCTTAAACGATAATATCTGGTTCATTACCGTTTTGATACATCTCAAAAAGTACTCTAAGTAAGTTTAGTTTTTTCATAAACAACCAAAATCAGCTCTAATTTAAAGTTACATAAGGCTATAAAATGTTCTTGAACCTATCCATATCTTTCCTTAAGAAAAGAACTTTCTATATGTTACAAGCTCATGATGTTCTGAAAGAATAGCTATTATCATGACACTTTCAATTCTATTTCTTTCAACATCTCTTCAAAATATTTTCTTTAAATTGATCTGTCATCATCAAAAAGGGAGATTGTTAGCACCAGAACCCTTCAAAAAGCTTTAATGCAATATGTTTTGAGTGACAACAAAACCAATTCATAGAAAATATTTTGAAAAATGACTAATGTCTTACTTGAGTTTCTTGTCTAGCATACAGGTTATTTCCGGATTGTATAACGCAGACTTAAAGCGAAAATAATTTCACTTTGCATTTGCAAACATGATTTATCTCATATAAAGAGATTGAACTTAATAGAAGTGAATACTATATCATGCAAAGTATGCATACATGCCTTTAAGACGAAAAGATATCAAATACGAGTACAAGAAACCAAGATTTGAGACTTTAGAAAGTAACACAAGACTTCAGAAAGTAACACAAGACTTCAAAAAGTACACATAAAATAAAGATATTCATCAATCTCTGAAGCCAATGTGTTGCGCTATCTTCAATCATCATGATCGCAAATCTTTTAACATCATAAACTTTGGATTGAAGATCTGAAGACCAAAGATTCATCAAGGACTGATTCCGCACTTCAGAAAGCTCACTTCATTATGGAGCGTTGAACGTTACTAAAAAAGGAGGAAAATTTGAATTTTTGAAATTCAAATTTAAAGTCAAAACCAGTTTAAGCTGGCAAGTCACCTATTCTCCAGCTTCAACAACCTCAGCTTCTAGAAGAAGGAGTTCAGAAACCACAATTCAGAAAGTAAGAGTAATTTCTGAAGTAACATTAGAAATCTCATATCTCACAATGGCTTCTGCAAAAACTCTGACAAAGGACAAGCTACTCTACTAGATTGCTTTTCAAAGATACAAACGGATGATCAACACGTGTCACTTGGAGATCTGATCAAGGGCAACGATCACAATGGAAGACTGTCTATATATAGAGATTATGTGCTTCAACGTCATTAAGACTGATATTGCACTAGAGAGGAAACTCTATGCAAATCTCTCTTCATGTCTAGCAAGGTTCATCATATCATCATGTAATTAGTGTCTTTGCTTGTAAAAATCTTCTTTCCATGTTCTTGAATAGTTATATGATCTTCCTAGGAAGAGTTGTGGGAAAGAAGTCATTCAAGTTATCCAAGGATCATTCATGTATATTTTAAGGAAACTTGAGTGTAGGTTAGTTTGAGTGGCAACCCAAACACAAACCTGTTTCCTTGATCTAGTAGTGATCAGTGTGAGATAGGTTGGAGAGACTAATGTAAAACTACTTGCAATGAGTAAAGGTTGTCTACTAGTCACGGGTTCAGCTTGGAGAGGCCGAGGAAAACTATTCGTTCAGCTTGGAGAGGCTGGTGAATAACCACTTTCAACGTGACAATAAGAGTTATCTCCTGGTCAAGGTTCAACTTGGAGATGTTGGGGAAAGATTACTGGTTTAGCTTGGAAATGCTGTCAATAACTACTTTCAACATAACAGGTAAGGGTTGTCTATTTGTCATGGGGTTAGCTTGAAGAGCTAGTACAAGACTACTTAAGGTTCAGCTTGGAGAGGCTAGGGAATAACTACTCAAGTTGTGACAGTGGATTATTATTATTGTTGACCACTATCTATTTGGATTATTATTATTGAACAATTCCTGCCTTTTACTAGTACCGTTGACTTTGTTCTATCTCCAAATTCCTAAGAGTGTGTTTGATTTCATAAAATAATTTTCAGTTTTCATTTTTTGTTTCCTGTTTGTTTCTTGCTTTTAGGATTTAGTGAAATAAAAAAGTGAAAACTACAAAATTCAGTCTTTTGTTTTCATTTCTAGATTTTACTTTTTCCTTCATAAAATTTTGAAAACAAAAAAATAAATTGAAAATAGAAAATGAAATTTGGAAACTGTTTTTTGAAACCTAACATCCCCTAAGATTGCAAAAGAATCATTTACAAATTATGATGTGTTAATTTATGTGCATAAATTAAGAAGCTTTACTTAGGTAACACATAATGGGTGCTCAACATGCACTATGTTATGTATGGATAACTTTTACTTGTTTATTCATTTATTGATAAATCATGCAGCTAAACTTGGAATTTTTTATGGTGTCAAGTTGATATGCAAACTTTCCCTTTCTAATATTTAGGCAATGTCTCACTGGCTGTCCTCTCAATTCTTGCGTTGTTTATTGTTGTCTGCTAGAAATTACATACAAAAGTTAAAATGCCTGACTTGTGTTGTTCTGCTGTTCATTAATGCCTATGGAGTTTAGATTGCTAATTGAATTCCCCACTGTATGGTTCTGGTGGACAAAGGCGTCACATTGAGTGAGGCTCTCCTTAGGCACGACCAATGGCTCAAGAGTAAGGGAATAAAGAACACCAACTTTGCAGTGGTTACATGGGGTAATTGGGACTGTCGTGTGGCACTGGAATCAGAGTGTCGGTTCAAGAAAATATCGAAGCCTCCTTATCTTAACCGGTAAGTGCTGCAGTGTTTGAAAATGACTTATTTATGTATTCCAAGTTTGTCACTAATTCATTTGCAACTCACTCTTGTCTATCTGCTACTTAAATTGGGTTAGCTGGATCAACCTAAAGATTCCTTTCCAAGAGGTATTTGGTGTTGGTGCAAGGTGCAATTTGAAGGAGGCTGTTGAGATGGCAGGCTTGGCCTAGCAAGGCCATCATCATTGTGGCCTGGATGATGCCACAAATACCGCTCGATTAATGGTGCTGCTAATTCACAGGGGTTATAAATTTTCCATTACAGGTTCCATAATGGGGCAGAATGCGGATCAATCGTTAATGTGGAAGCAGCAGTTGCAGGAACAACTGAGTAATTTTCCTTATTCGCCCGACAAAGCAAAGGATGTGAATAAGCCCATGTTTCAGTATAATAACCCTTGTTATTATGGGGTGAAAAGCAGTAGCGCCACGGTCAGGAAGCCAGGGCCAAAGCAGGGGAGCTATTTCTTTGGTTGTCGAAATTGGACTGCAACTAGAGGTGCCTGCTGCCAATACTTTGAATGGGCTGCCTAACTGAAAGCACTTTCTGATCTACTATGATCAGGTCCTAATCTTTGTTGTAAATGTGAAAAAAAATAAAATAAAATAAAATTGTATGAAAAGGAGAAATGGAGGTGACTCGTTTATCAGCAATGGGGTTGTCCTCCAAGTGGTGACGATTTTGCTTCATCAAGTGCAGATAAAAGTAATGGGCAATGTTGATAATTGCTGGTTAAGCTAACCATCTTCTCAAAGAGAAGGAGCTTCAGCTTAAAAACGTGACAACTCGATTGAAGAGTCATTTTGGATTTTGTGGAATGGTAGTTGGGCAATAATACAAATGCTATGACATCCTAAAATATGTTGGGTTTTTAAGTTGTGTCTTGGAAAAGTGAACTTTTGTGTTTTTAACACTTGAGACTCACTATTAAGTTTAAATAATTGTTTTCTTTAGAGATTGATTAGCAAAACTCAAATATGTTATATAAACTATGAAACTAGTGATAATTTCCTTTTAAAACAAAGCCTAGAATCAATAGGTGAGTAATTTTTCCTTTTAAATAAAATTTATTAATTTTCTCTCTAAAATAACTTTATATATGTTTTTTAATAATTTAATATTTTATGCTTTTAAGATTAAATATTTTTCTTACTATCTCTTTATATTAATTTTTCAAAAATAACCAGTGCATAGTGTGTATTTGTGTCTATACTGACAATTTATGGTGCGTTTGTTTGGAATTCTAGAGTCTCAAACTCGCTTTTTTAACTCAAAATCATTTTTCGTACATTTGAATAATTTTTAAAAAAATTAGCTTTTAGATTTTTGGTAGAAGATAAAAGGAGTAGTTTTTGAAAAAAAAATTAGTTATACAAAATTTAAGTTTCTATTTTATGGGGATTTTGGCTCTTATTGTCAACAATAAGTAATTGACAATTCCTATTTTGTTTCACAAATCTCAATTCAGCGAGTAGAAGCGACTCCTCTTATGGATTATTAGATTTTAGAATTATGTCAAAGTGACTTTGACAGTTTGTCTGTTTTGTCAACTAACAAATATTTTGGTTTACCATCATAAGTAATAAAGTGTAAAGAAATAATAAAGAAAGAACCAAAATAATAAATGAAAGATTAAAGAATTAAAAGGAGAAAGAAAAATAGCAAAATTAAGAGATAAATGAGAAAAGAAGTAAAAATAATAACTTAAAAGAAATGTCAATAGTATACGGACAGAATGTTAAATAAAGAAGAAAATAAAATTACAAGAGAATAAATAAAAGAAAAGAAAATAAAAGTGAGTTCAGAGAATTTTACTTGATCTCCCATGTACTCTTGGATGTCATTGAGACTTGGAGATTAGTGAGTTTACAGGTGTTTTTCCTAGATTGAACTCCTTTTAACATTGTGATTTATTGCTATATTTATAAACTAACTCCTCCTGCCAAATCTTGCCAGTGTCCTCGATGGTTTTCTGATCCAATGCTCCAAAACTATTTATTTTGAATTTGTCAATAACTAGTCTCGCCTTTGCGTCGAGACCGCCTTCTTGGCTTGCAACGTTGATAACTCTCACATATTGTCACGACCGACTTGGGAACATGACCGGCACGTGAAGAATCATCTCCACATAAGCCTCGTGACCTCTAAGTCTCTCTATATACATAATTTAATAAAATCCAGTTCCAAAACATAATTTCATCTCTGAGATAAATCTCTAGCTATTTGGAAATCAAATCATTATAAATACTTTCACAATCAAGTTCTAGGTATATATCTCTAATACAAACATGAGTTGCTCTCAATACCAAATAAACCATAAAATCATAATCATGAAAATACAAAACATGCATTATTTTAATAGTCCAAGACTCTACCGCAATATACACTGGAGCACTCTATCTTACACAATACCAAAATACAACTTCACTTTGAAGTAAAGCTCACCAACTGAGAATCTCTCCTGTTGGGGAGAGGTGGATGAGAAGGACCCATGAAGCTGCGTATCTGTAATGGAAGAAGGAAGAGAGGTGAGTTTCATCTAAAACTTAGAGTAAGCCCTCACCCATAACCCGCTCATGGGACAACAACAAATATTAGAAAAATATACATATATAAGCATCAATACTAGTTAATACAATATCTTTAAAATCATATTCATAAATGTAACCAATATAGCTCTAAAACTGAATGTTCTTTGGTAAACATAAACAATAGTACCCTAATAGAGAAACAAGAATCTCTAGTTATGCACAAATTATGTGACATAACAAAATCTCTGGTTATGCATATCAACTATGGCATAACAAAATCTCTAAACTCTTGGGCACTAACTAGGCCCCATTTCTGATTTCTCTAGCCTTGGGCGACTTCGTATACTAAGGTTAATGAAATAACTGCCGTTAACTCAGTTTGTTCTCTATAGTTACCATTTATTCTCTAAATCATAAAAATACTTATTTTCTATAAAACTCTATCATATACTTATGCTCTACTCTGGAAATCATTATAATATTTCACAAATCTCTAAATATAATCATTTCCATACTCTAACTATTTAATAAAAATCACTTTAACAATAATAGTCCCATGAGTTTTCAAAAAAACATATATTTCATGCTATATTCAAAATCATATCTTAGCCATAGCTTGCAACATCATAGATATTCATACTTTCATTTCCAATATCATATGGTCATGCCATTATTTACTGAAATTAACTCTAATGATCAACATAAGGATCATAGGATCTGAACCCACTTACTTGGTGGGGCGGACAATGAAGGATTTACATCAGAGCTCCTTGGAGTAAGAACAACACCAATATCTGACAATAAAGCCATAATACTCTGGATTAACTTCTAGAAATCACTAGATAACTCAGATTTGACTCTAATACTAAGGAGGAACATCACCTCTTGGATAACATGGAGGAATAGCAAAATAATCCTCAAGAACAAAGGAAAATGGAAGAATAGAAGTAAAAACATCAAAATCTCTTACCTTAAAGTCTTGGAAGTGAAAGATTGGAGTTAGAATTGATAAAAATATAAGAAAATGGAGTTTGGAGGTTGGAGAGGTTGAGGAATGAAGTTCCTCATTTTCTGCTCTGCATGTGTTTAGGAACCCGAAACACGGGTTTTTATAAATTTTTAACCGCCTGGGAGGTAAATGACAACTGAGGTGGTCCCCTCTCCAGCCCGCACCGCTTTACTCTCTCCTGACCACGGGGCAGTCTCCATAGTACTCACTTATTTTCATTTCTTAATTTTAAGTTAACCTATTAACTTTAAACACAAATGTAAATAAGGAAATACCCCTCATTTGGATTTAAATAAAATATCAAAAAAATCAAAATACCAACAATTAAAAATTTAAATTTTGGGTTTTAGTTCAAATCGTGAATTTTTAAGATTTTCTAAACTTGTGAGCTAAAAACGAAATGTTTAAAGGTTTGATAAAATTCATTAAAAATCACTCTTCAACTTATTTTCCCCCAGAAACAATTACGGGACTTTTGATTTCAAGAATATGGTTCAATCATATAGCCTTCCAAGAAGGCATAGGACCCCGACTTAGTGAAATTGAGGACCTAGGGTCCAGGGAAACTCTAGGCTATACAGAACCTGACTGACCCTTATACCTCAGGTATCATACATATTCCTTCAAACTTCATAACCATATTGACGCCTTTCTTCTACCATCTCACTTTGTCGAACTTACATGTCAATGAAATTAAATCACGTGCTCCCAAAGATCAAGTTTTCACCAAAAATCATTCTAAGTCTCTCAAAGAGTCAAAGGTTTCTAGATATTGTCGAATTTACCTTGACACATTTAGGGAATTTTGGCCCCAACAGTTTCATAATCACTTTTTAAAATCTAAAACATCCTTAGTTTGAAGAAAAATTTTCCTTTTATGGGGGTTTTGGGTTCTTTTTAGGGTACTCTTTATCTATTTTCCTTTTATGATGATGATGATGATCGCTTCTTGTGAGTCTCTGTAAAAATTTATGGATGCCAATGGGTAGGGTGTACAAAGGATAGGTAAGGCCAATATGGAGTAAATCAGACCCAAGTCTGATTTTTAGATCGGGTCATTTTTTTAAATTTGAACTGAATTCTTATGATGATCCATTAAAAGACTTGGGTCAAACCGAATAAGCAAGACTTTTTTTTGTTTCCAAGAGTATCCACCATCGAATACAGTAATTAATCCCTTTGAGCATCGTAGACTCATTTAAGGGAATAGACATTGACTAACTCGATTTTTAAATAACCTATAAAAATTTTGACATTATATATAGTAATTTTGTAAAATTTTACAAATAAGAAATCAAATTTAAAAGATATTTTTATATACATATTTCAAAACAATCCATGTTACTATAAAAATAATATAAAGTTATCTAAAATAAATTAATTGAAGCATAAAATATTATAATTAATCACTAATTATTATGGAAAAAAGATATAACTATAAAGGAATTTTTAACTTCAGGCCAACCCGAAGCATGATCCCGGCCAATACACTGGGTCAAATTTAAGGACTTGAACCCAACTCAATAAGCTTAGGGCTAGGTAATGAACTATCCTAGTAATGGGTATCTAGGGGATAAGGTTATGTCCCCTATTTCTATTTAGAATTTTGTCTCCTGTGTCCATCCACATCTCCATAATGGGTCATTGAATCTCCACAGGTATTGTGGGTTTATTAAAAAAATATATAGAAAGAATCTAAACCAGAGAAAATTAAAAAGAAATACTTTGAAATCAAACATAAGTATTTGTTATTGTAATAACAAATACTACTAATATAATGTAATCCAAAAAATTTAAATACCTACATAAGGCAATTCCAATAAGAATTTTAAAATAAATGTGTGCTAAAATTTTCTTAGTATATATTATTATACATAACTAAATATTTAAATAATTTATATAAATGAGAAATTAACGAAAGTCCATAGGATAAGAACTTCATTTGTCGTGGTTCCATTTAATAAAAGGGGACTCTCCTTCCGTCTCTATGGGGATTAGTCCCAATCTCAATCTCCATTGTAGGTAATTCTCATGGGTGCTTGCTTCAACTTTTTTTTGTCATCCCTATAAAATTTTAGTAATTGATAATCTTCGAATAAGAATAGAGAATTATATTATTATAATTCCAATAGCCATTAATATTGCAGTGTGATTTGTTTCTTTATCCTTTTTAATCATATATATGTTTCTCCATTGTAAGCGCCATTCAACTTGTCATGTATTTTCTTTATTGTATAAATAAGAAATCTGAAGAGTTTTACTAGTTTGAATGAATAGAAGAAAATGACATGACATAGTCTCCTTCCACTATATTTGCAATCTTGCTATACAGTCAATCCAAAACCATTCGAATAAGTCGCAATTTCTTTCAGGCTTCTTCAGTATCCAAAGGTATCACAGTATCATCTTATGAATCATGCTTAGACTCCTAAAACTCTAAGTAGCTTGAAAATTGATTGAGTCTAATCTGCCTCACCATATTCTTGAGAAAAATTAAATCCTTCCAATTGGTTTGTCTAAGAAATATTTTATTTTAATGTATTTACTAGTTTTTAAATGTTGTGCAAATTAGAGAATAGAATTTTAAATTAGGAATGTTTAAGGTTGCTTGTTATTGTTAGAAAAATATATCAAAGCTCATTTTGTCAAACTCCGAAGTTATTTGTTATGAGAGCATTTTCGGTGGAAGTTTCTTAACTTCGAGCATTCTAAATAAACAGATAAAAAAGAGATTAAGCTGAGCTACAAAAACGAACTTGTATCAGAATGCAAATCAGGGACCTTCATTTTCAAACTCAAAACCTATGATATACACAAGTAGAGGGGGTACTGGCGACAATTTTGTAATCTATCTGCTCACACACCCCCTTATAAACTCTGTAGCATAACTTAAGTGTACTAAGAATGGAGACAAGTAGAATATACACGGCATTGGATTCAAGAATAGCGCTGCTAAGACTTCACTGGTGCATCTGACGAGGTTGCACAATTACTACTCAGCATATAGAGGCTGCTTGCAACCATTGTATCACTAACCAAGCCAACATCAACCTCATCAAAATTGAGGGGACGTCTAACCTTACGGGTTCTGCAAATAGATTTGGACCAAATAAGGATATCACTTCCGTGGCAATATAAATATATGGAAAAAGTGTAGAACCGACTTGAACATTTGGGTGTGTTTGGTATACGAGTAAAAAATGGGGAGAATTTTTCATAGAAAGAGTTTGTCCATAAAACTTTTCTCCCTTATTTTTACCCATATAGGCAACACGTCCGAGCAAATTATAACACAAACTTTAAAATGTTTGCAATTAGTTCTTTGACTAATAACATAATATATCCTTTCCCTATATGTATGAATAAATTTGAATTCTCAATAGTTAAGATGTAAAGAAACACTTAACCATTTAGACGATTATAGATGGCAGTCAGGTCTTCGGAAGGACTCTGGTATGCCCAGTACTCTCTCCAACGCAGGCATAATAACTCTTGGAGCTATTTGACATTAGAGCATTCATCTGTATACATAATGGATGAATATTACACTTTGTTCCACGAAGAAAATAATTTTCTTTTTCAGCCAAGTTTCTGGTGTTATGCAGTGAGAAAAGTTACTACCATATCAGTATCTTAAGACAAGGAAAATGATACTGCCTAAAAGGGAAGAAGCTGAGCAATCATTGTAAACGTCACGTATTGAATGACAAGACATATCTAGGCAAACAACACAAGCCTTGTACAATGCTAGAACAGGTTGTAGTATTGCATCAGTCTGTAGAAAAGCTGCATATCATGCTTTCAAACTTCATTGTTTTCATAACAGCACAGCACGGTTCTTCAGTCATGCAGCTGAAGCTTTCTGATAAAACAACACTTCTTTCAACCCAAAAAAATGGCATTTCTGTTTTTAACTCAAAAAATGAGTTTCTTGTAGGAAACAAAACCCTCAAATTGTCAGTAAGGTCAAGTTAATTGATATGACTTATATTCCCCAGTGGAATCTGCATCTCACGAACCAAACTCGAATTTCTACATGTTAGGGGAGATGAGGTGGAGGTGGAGCAAAGCCGAAGCCAATCATTTTTGCAGATTGGGGTACATGAAGTGGTATTAAGGTTTGAACTTGCATCCATATTTGAATCAAGCCTCTGCACAAGTTGCAAAAAACCACCCATGAATTCTTCACCCCAGATTTTCAGGTGCACCCAAACTGTGATTCTTAAGTCCTAACAACAGTTTCCTAGACACAAAATTCATCACATTCACAATATAATACCATTTATATCTTTGACAATGACATAGAAATCAAAAACAAAGTATCCTCAAGGGAATCAGATAAAAAATTGAACAAATAAAATTTGACATTAGTAGAAATCTCATATCACTCATGACAACTGTTAAAGAATTACAGTGCTTCGCTAGCTGCTGCTTCTTCCAGAACTGTCAGTTGACTGTGATGCACTTACTAATAGTACAGAATGGGAAAACAGCTCAAAGAACAAAGCAAAAGAATAAATACCTTAAATGATCGTAATGGGGAGACATATACATTATGTGGTAGATACTTCTTTTGGAGACATGTCGGGAAGGCTTGGAAAAGGAGATATTTTAGGAGATCCCGGACACTGGGCTAAACGGCCTACAAAGATACATGTCAATGAATTGTGGTTAGCATACAGCAGTGTTAATCAAGTATAATAACAATATCAGGAAACAGAATTTTACCATATCTACCATTATTGATTTCAGTTATCTGGTTACTTTTCTTGGTCCCCCCAGAGCCAAGTTCAACAAGTAGAGGCTTGACACAGGATGAATATTTCATTGTAAAACGTAATGATGCCAATGTGCTCCTGACCACTTTTCTGTTTCAAGATCATTTGTAAGATCATAATTTGCATAAAACTAAGATTAAGGTCAAATTTTGCTAGTCAAATCGGGTTACATACTCCATTACAACATGCCAATGACGAATCAACAAAAACACTGCGAAAAACTTCTGGTTTGGATTGTGGTTGCTTTCTATATTTGTATCGTATATCCTTGAAATTTATGTTCAGTTGAGAAATCTGCAAATCATGATAGAATGAGAAACAGTTAATAACTGAGCCGCAAATTATTAACTCTAACAAGTTCTAAAAGTGAAAAAAACCTTTGACTCCATAGATACAACATAAAATGATTTGATCAATATGGCAGTTGAAGAAGAGAGGTCCATTGATTTAGGATTTGCTGGAAAAGACAGTATACATTCTCCCTTATCTGCAGAGATAATTTCAGCCTTTCAACCATGCCACTTGTTCTGACTGCTGCCAACTTAGTAATCTAGGAAACACAGGAAATGCACCCAATGATGTAATGCTTATGAAGACTTAAAGTATGGCAACAAAATCATTAAACCTTTAACACATCAACTGCAATAGCAACCCTATCAGCATGTAAACAAAAACAGAAGTGAGGATGTAACGACCTTGCTAAAGGCAGCTTAAGTTCCAAATATAAAGGAAAACCCAACCAGTAGTTCCTGAAAACAAGTTAAGGGAATCAAATTGGAGATTCTACTGTCAAATAGAAAATCACAAACAAAAAGAAGTTTACTTCTTCAGTCCACCAAAAGATATTGATCTCAGTTTCTATATATGTTTTCTCTTTTAACAAATAAATTGGTATTATGGTATATCAAGATATAATACCTTGCCAAAAATGATATTGATCGCAGTTTCAGCGCCACCTCCAGGATTCGGTCCTGTAGGACTGCAGGGAAGAAATATCAAATTCAAAGCTTACAAAGAAGTAAACAATTAAGTGGCCAAATAAATGAAGACCCATATCTATATTCATTGGTAAAACAAGACTCATCCAACTAATACCTGGCAAAAGCTGACTGCATTGGAGGAGGGGCCAGTTTTGACTTTGGTAGAAGCCCATCTTTCACTGGTGAAGCAAATGAATTTTGTTCCACTAAGGAACTTCGATATTCTGTGCATAGTCGCTTTGGAGATCTGATATCCCAATTCTGAGCTGAAATAAATTGGTTGATGAATATGTTACTTAGATTGTAAAATATGTATTTGTTGCTTTGAGAAATAGGGGGAGGGAGGGGGGAACAATTTTTTGCATAATCATAGATAACCCTGAAAGCCATTCTAAGGTCTCATGAATTAATAATTATATAAAACTGAGCAAACATAACGAAATCCTCAAACGAAAACAAGGGAAACACTACCTGGCGTAGTTTCAAGCTTCTGCAAGGAAGGCACAGGAGGCAACCCTCTATGACGGAAGTTGACACACATTGCAATTTCATCCAATGATGGCAATGGTTCAGCTAACAGTCCAAGACGATCTATTTCTGCAGAAAGGAAGGCCTAGCGACCGTCAACGAATATATACAATGAGGAACCCTTTTCCCATACCATGCTCTCCAAAAGACATTCTTCCAATGAATTCAGGTGTCTCCTCAATTCTCTTGGGAGAGATTCCTCATGTCTAATGAAACTCTCTATGACCTTGCTAAGATCAAAAGCTGTAATTCCAGTCTTCTGCAGTACTGCAGGGAACAACATTGTTACAGTCTTGTGAGTAGCAAGGACTAGTTCTGCAGAGCATGCAAGCATACACCAATGGAACTTCTCATTAGTGAGTATCGGTGTTAAATTAGTTGCTCTACCCATTGCCTCCAATACCCTATAGTATAACTTGAGAGCTTCCAGTCTTCGCTTTTCCGCCCAGACATTGTCCATGAGGTTTGCACTGTTCTGACTTCCAGTTACACGTTGTTCTCCCAGAGGACTACTAGGAAATATAACCTGCAATATAATCTGCGCCCTGCGCACCACATCGCTTGTAACATCCCTATCACATGATGTCAGAAATCACTCCAGCTCTTGTGAGGGCTTTGATGGAAGTGGAGAAATGACATTATGAAGCCACTTTGCAGTAACCATTGCTGTGCTTACAGGGGTGGCTTCCATCTTTGAACTTAGACTACCCAAAATGCCATTAGCATTAGATGTAGGACCCCGGTTGGGAAAGAGTGGACTTGTAATTTTTGCAGGTGATGCCAACAAATCAAATTTCCTCTAAAATGAAAGACAATAAGATAAATTTTAGGCATACATATACTTACACAAAACAGAACTATATTTTAGAACAAATTTGTTTTTCGCTAAACACAACTTGACACTACATTCTGAAACAGCGCCTGCAGACAAGCTTCCTGTAGCTAACAAGCCGTCTTCCTGATTAATGAAGAACCTCTCATCAAGTTCACCCTTGTTACAAATTGTGCAAATGTTAGGCAATGGGCAATGAGTTTTGTAACTAATTGTGGGTAATGGGCAACGGGTTTTGTAACTAACTCTCCCACCAAGGAGAGAATATTCTAATTAGTTAAGGGGAAGCCTATATAGGCAAGGGGAGGGATATTGAGAGGGGTATCTGGAATTAGAATTGGGCTTGGTAGAATTTCAGAGTCTCTCAATATTAGAGTTATTTTACATTTTCTGTTTGTTCTCAATACACACATAATACTCAATCATATGGCTTGGTACCTAACAAATGGTATCAGAGCTCCGATCTTGGGAGCCCTGTGCCGAAAACCGTGCGAGCTCCGCCTTGAGTCCTGAGAAGAAGCAAATGAAGCAGACGATGAAGATGGAGGGGATTTGAAGAAAATTAAAACTCTAGTCAGAGGCCGTACCACAGCGTCGTTGACTCCTGGGAGGGTGATGAAGATTGGTGGTGGAGGAGAAGAAGGAGATCCTCCATGGCCGATTGGCCTCCTAATGTTCGTGAGTTTTTTAAAATCATGCAGAATTAAGCGAAGGAAGGGGATGAAGATGTTGAAATCGAGATCGTTAACCATTTTCCACGGAGTCATTGGAGCCGCCGCGCCGCCACCAGAGGACGGAGAGAAGTCACGAGCAATGATTGAGTTCGGGCTTTCGAGCATGCTCATCGAGCTTCCTCGGCAGCACCACCCAAACCGCAAGATCCAGGGCAACACGTCTGGGCGGAGGCAACAGCCGATGCTAGAAGGACGAAGCTCAGGGGCGAGGAGGACGTACGATGGAGTCTTGCATGCAAGCGGGGAGGGGAGACAATCTCAAGCCCGAAGAGCTCTGTACTCGGAACAATCGCCCAACTTGCGCGCAGGACTCTGTGGCGGAACCACAGATTTGGAGGCGATGGAGTTCGGCGAGGAAGCTACAGAGGTTTCAAGGATGGCAGCCAAGCTTCCATCGTTGGAAAGGCAGGATCCAAAGCCAAGCTAAGCATGACGGCGAAAGTGCGGCCGAGGCGGTCACGGACGACTCTCCTGGAGCGACATGAGTGAGAAGAAGAAGGGAAGGGAGCACGCGACAGTGGAGGAGTTGCGGGTTTCGAGATTGTTGACCCAACTCCCACTGCCAAAACCGCCTTACCAAGACTCGCGTGTGGTGACCGGCGGCCGACGCGGGCGTACCAACCAACGACGAGGAAGCAAGAGAGCACCATGTCCTTTCGGTGGAAGCTTCCTGAAGAAATGGAAGTGAAGGCTGACCCTGTATTTTGATTTAATGGGCCAGGCCCAATCCATCAAAGAAAAGGAGGAGTTCTTTAAGTGTGTAGTGGCCAAATGAAGAAGGATGCTGAGCAGATGAAGGCTGAAAAGGAAAACGTGGATGAGATTAAAAGGTTGATTCATTTGCTTGACTTAATGGGCCAAGCCCAAATATGTGAGGTAAGGCTTGCTACACTTAAAATGGCTGTTGAAAAGAGCAAGGGCCCGATTTTATATCCTAAGAGTTTTGGGTTTTCATTATTCAAGGAGCCATTTAAATGTTTTATCCACTCTGGTTATTGTGAGTATGATTGGGGCCTGTTATTAAAATTAAAGGTTCAAGCTCAAACTGACCCATCTCTTGCAAAGTTAGGCCCAATGTGTTTAGATATAGTTATTGTCTTTGATGAGGTAAGTCTGTTAAACAAAATTGGGATAAACATGGGACCAAGGCTTTTGCTAAAAACTGGAGTTTCTGACCATCGGTCCAAGAGGGTAGCTCACGACCCAAGCAGATGGGCATCTGAAAAGGAGACAAACCCAGCTTGTGGGAGCATATGCTGGACCTCTCTACTGTCTGGCGAATCGTTCTTCAACAGGACATCCTTGGAAAGGAAATGGGTGGGGGCGAAGAATTTTATTCTGACATGACAGAGGCAGCCAGACATCTTCATTGGGAGGAACTCTTAGTTATTGATGAAACTAGAAATGGTCCCGAATCAGCTACATTAGTGGAATGCAGGGGCATTGCTGGAGGTGATAACAAATATTGTCAGTTGAGAGCCCAAGTAGCAGAGACTTCAAGATTTCAGGAGACAGCCCTGCAGTGCTATGGTGTAAATGGTGATGTGAATATTATGTTACTAATGGCTGAATTCATCTTATATGATTCGACTCAAGAGGTTCATGGTTTCCCTCCATCATTAACTGGGGAAGTGGCTTTTGAAATTTCAGTTAATGTACGTGATTTTCCTGCCTTAAAAATATATTTTGTTAAGGGATCTGAATGTTTAGTGAATGACCTTCAAAACTTTTTCATGGAAGAAGAATCAAGCCAGGGGCAGTCAAGGGCAGATTATGTAAATAAGCTGTCTCTTTTTCTAGTGAGGTTGAATGATGAAGTTGAAACAAAATTTATGAAGAGCTTTCTACAAGTGGCAGTCACTGAAACACCTATGCCTCTTTTGCCCGATCCTATAACTGTTACTGCTGCTCAACTAAGGAATAATTTCATGTTTATGTGGGATGCAAGACCTGTAGTTGTGGTTGCAGATGGATGCACTATTCAAGGGTTAAGTGGCAGTGATGGAGACCAGAAAATTCCTATATATGATTCTTGGGATCCAGGAGGACTTTCCTTCTCTGCAAGCATGCAGTCCTTCATCTACTTCAAGATTTGGGACCCGGGTGGACGACCATTAATTTGGGCAACTATAATGTTTTCCTTTAACTACATCACCTTGAGGACAAGGTGCTTTTTTTTTATGGGGGAGTATTGTTAGGCAATGGGCAATGGGTTTTGTAACTAATTGTGGGCAATGGGTTTTGTAACTAATTGTGGGCAATGCGCAAGGGGTTTTGTGACTAACTCTGCCATCTAGGTAGAGAGAGATATTCTAATTGGTTAAGGGGAGAGCCTATATAGGCAAGGGGAGGGATATTAAGAGGGGTATCTGGGAATTAGAATTGGGCTTGGGAGAGTTTCAAAGTCTCTAATACTCTGAGTTATTTTACATTTTCTGTTTGTTCTCAATACACACATAATACTCAATCATATGGCTTGGTACCTAACAGTAAACATAATCTTTCTCTAAGATATTTAAACTGGATGGCAGAGATGCTTCCTTCATCATATATAAAATAGATCAAACCATCTGCAAATGAACATAAACATCAGTTAAATACGTTAGTCTTGATGCATAAATAATCAATGACACAGGCCAGTTATTAAATGAACCTGTATCAAAATTCTCAAGGTTTTCAGTATCACATTCAGAGGCTGAGAAGGGCTTCTTCTTCAATAAGTCAGCAATTAAATTATTGACATTCTCCATTGTTTCCCTCAACTCCTCTTCTGAAGAGTTATAACTGTCGCAAAGTGATGCAATGAGGTCCACACACCTTTGCTGCTTTTCTTAACTAAAAGGCATTTCAGAAGAATGAATTAGAACAGAAAGGGAAAAGGAGAAAATGAGTCAATATTCATGCCTATCTCCAAAATAGACTAGAAGGAACAGAGTCTGAGTCCACTAAAAAATACATGCATACATATGAAAGGCAATCACCCCTTGAAATAGAACAAGAATATAAACATAAGAGGGAATAAAAAACTGAACAAAGAGGATTACCAAAGCGTGAAGAATCATGAACATTGAAATTTCTAAAACAAACCAGAATGTGAATAATCAAGATGGCCTGTAACAGATACACCAAGAAAATATGAAATTGTTTCCAAGGGAAAACATTACAATCTATAAGATGTAGATTAATGTGATTCAAATGTTTATAATGAGCATATCATGAAAGTCTATCAAACAAATATTTTACAACAAAATATCAATATAACATGGTTTTTCTCCAACAATTCTATGTAGAATATTCGATATTAAAATTAATGAAAGAAAAACAAATGAAATGTCTTCATGAAAATGTTAACAGCGATAGAATATTTATACAAATCTAACTTTCCAAGATGGAAACTAAACCATTGGTACAAGACACTAGGTCGTTGAAACAACCATAAGCATGTACACAAAGTGCCACGAAAAGTAACCAACCAAAGCAATGGAACTCTGATACATTGACAGTACCATCTGTGTTCTTTTCAACATTTGCATCATTTTCCGTTAAGAACTCTCCAAATACACGTTTATAGTACCTAGAAATATCAAATATTAGACATGTGATGTTTTGTAGGCATTTTGCGTTGCACACGTTTATATATCATACATTGATGAGTACATTACCACCTCATAAAGCTTGTGCCGAATAAATTACACAATCCCGACCAAGTGCACATTATGATCTTCAAAAAAGGCACTACATCTCATTTAAGATTTTCTTTTAAGAAAATATATCTTATTTAAGACTTCAGTATCACCACAAAATAATAAATGAAATATCAACAAATCAGTGCAACACATTAGGCAATATAACCTGCACTACCAACACTCTTCAACAACTACCTTAGAAAAGGAATGTGAGATTGAAGGTATGACAGAGAAGACCATTCAAGAAACCCAGATAGCTATAGATTCAGGAGTAATACAACCGCAAGAATTCAGAATGTTTAATACCAAACAAGGTGTGACTTTGTAATAGAATAGGTAAATATGCAATGTGCATAGTTAATAATAGAAACTGACATAATATGACAAATTATTAGAAATATATCAGTTAGTCAGGAAATTAATTGAAGAAAAAGGATGTATATAGCAGGACACTCACTTGCTAAGACTATATAGTTGAATAGCACTAGCATGTAACTCCTTCACCTGGTATAGACAAAAGAAAAAGCAACATAAAGAATGGATCAAGAGAAAACTATCTCTAAGGGTGTGTTTGGTTGAGGGGTAAAATTGAGGATGAAATTTTCATGGATGAGTTCCATGGATAAAAAGAAAAAGCAACATAAAGAATGGATCAAGAGAAAACTATCTCTAAGGGTGTGTTTGGTTGAGGGGTAAAATTGAGGATGAAATTTTCATGGATGAGTTCCATGGATAAAAAGAAAAAGCAACATAAAGAATGGATCAAGAGAAAACTATCTCTAAGGATATGTTTGGTTGAGGGGTAAAATTGAGGATGAAATTTTCATGGATGAGTTCTATAGATAAAACTATCTCTAGGATTAAAGGAGAGACCACTACGCATAGTCACATCCACACTATTGAACAAAAACATTGCAAACATGCAATCATGATTCTCTGCTTAGTCATTACCTCAAGCCTGTTTTCCCAATCCATGTCATACAAATTACTTAAAATTGGACCAGCCTTAATAAGAAACAGAGGAAGTTCCTTGAAAAATCTGCAATGCTGTTTCACACAAGATAAATGAAAACAGTAAATAATAGAAAATAATACAAACTAATGAACTAGAAAAAGCCAGTAAAATACTTGAGCTTTGCTGCTCTCAATATCCAGCACAAGGTAAGCCCATGGTTATCTGACTTCTCCTTCTTATTCTCCATATTTTTCCCAGCCAATCTCTTAGCAGAGGATAAAACAAAAGAAAACCAATATCGTTCTGCTTCTTCAGACTGAAAAAAGGAAAAAGAAAAAAAATAAGTGTACACTGTCACGAATTTAAATGGAGACTTCCAGAACAAGTTATACATTATGCTATAGGATGATAATGTTCATGCATACCGTTCCATTCCCAATTGATGAGAAATTTGTCAGTAGAATATGTTTGGTTTCTCCAAACAGCTTCACAGCATGTCTACAGCTATTCTCATCCAATGACAGCCCATTCTATCATTAAAAAAGCATTGCTGTATAATTCAGTTGTTAAAAAAATTGGCATTCTACAAACAATACTATATTTGGACAGAACTTGGACATTTCTTCTACTCTACACCTATCACTAATTAACCCAATCTCAACCTGATCTGGGTTGAGTTTAAGCACAGATCATTCATGAATAAGTAACTAATGTCCCATGTATAGAAGGTTCTGCAAAGTAGTTTGCTATTCCTCTGTGACTTGCAAATGAAGGGCCATTCAACTAGTCAATTCCGGTGAATGAAGTGTTAAACGCGACGTGTCATCATAATTCATAACTAATTGCCATGCCATTCACTATGACAACTCTTTCTCGTAAACATTCAATTAGTTTAGCATTCATCGCACTCTGATTTTCTTCATGTCTTCTTGTAATTCCATAAGAAACTTATCTTCAAATCATGCCCCCGGTGAAAACACTGCTTTTTTAAGAGACTAATTTTGATAAAACATTGTAAAAGATCTATCATTGATTGATATGCTAACAAATGTGAGACTTGTGAGACAGTGGCTGTGAGTGCAAAACACTTCTGGTGATGTCACTATACAAAATTAAATGGTCGGGTAAAACATATGTAAAAAGTGTAACAACATTATGTACACTTTTTTTTCAAATTTTTTATATTTTGGTTTATCATGTTGATTCTTTTAAACATTTTCTAACAGTGGACATCAAACTTCTAATGAAATTTCACACAATCATCAAAACTTCAAAAAAAAAAAACATCTTTATATATACAAATAAATAAATAAATAACTAAACCTGTCCAACAGCAAAAGCAATTCAACAAAGCCAAGAAGAAAAATTAGGGAATTTATCATAAATTAGTCAGAGAAATAGTATAGAACAAACCAAAACAAAAAATATATATCATTATAATCGAATAATAAAAAAGAAAGAAAAAAAAACTGAGAAGAAAAGTTCTAAGAACATGAAACTGAGAGAAACATAGGAGAAACTTTTTTTAGGAAGAGACGAAGTACCTTGCAGAACTCGGCGAACCGTGACTCAGCTGAGTCACCGGGCGAGTCAACAGGCAGCGAAGGCTTACCATCCACCATTGTGTAAACGCACAACTTTGAATAAATAGAAAGAATTCGGCACCGAAAAGGAACGTAATTTAGCTTCGGTTGTCGATCTTGGAACTCTGAAACGGCGCCGTATTTATGCGGCTGCGGGCGGAAGACGACTGTGAGGGAAAGCAAGAGAACGAGAGAGAGGGAGCGACCGACTGGGTGTGTGATTTTTTTTTTTTCACTTTTTGTCTCCTTTTTTTTTAATGTTTGGGGAAACCCCTTTTTCATTATTATTAGTAAGGTAAATTATACTCACCTTTCTTGAGTCTTGAAAATGTAACTCACACCTCTCTTTATCCACTTAACACACCTCTTTACTTGTCAAATTTTAACTATTTATATTACATTTTACTTCATTCACAAAACACTGATAATAAACTTAATAGAATGATATTTTTGTATTATTAATGTTTTTAATTAATAAAATGATAAAAAATATGTATATCCTCGGATAAATTTAAAGGTATTTTTATAATTTTATTAATTAAAAATAGTTAATATTATAAAAATATTATTATGTTAAGTTTATTATCAATGTTCTCAAATGAGTAGTAAAACTAATATAAATATTTAAAATTTGACAAAGAAGGGGTGTGAGTGGTGATAAAGAGGGTGTGAGTTATATTTTCAAAATCTCAAAAAAGATTAGTGTAATTTACTTTTATTACTATTATTATTATTATTATTATAAGTAAAAGGTTATTAGATTTGGCGCAACTTGCTCTTCCCCACGGATGTTTTCCCGCCAAAAGCTGTCATGTCTTTATTTTTTTTTAAATTTCCGATTTCTTGTATTTATCTTCAAATTTTAAAACAATCAAAACAACTTATCCTTGTTTTTTCCTTTTATGCTCCCAACACAAGTGGTTTGACCCGTAAGGCAGTGGTAATGAAAAATAGTTTATTAATTATTATTAAAAATAAATAATAATTTATTTAAATATATTTTATAGAAAATTGAGTATATAAAATTATTTTAAAAATAAGTTAATAGTTAAATAATTAAATAAATAAAATATAAATGAGTATATATTTGAAATGAATCATTCTATTTTATATTTTATTTGGAAGATTATGTTTATAAGGTTAAGAAAATCTTGATAGATGACCTTTAACTAATAATAAAAAAATATTTTATGAAAATTTTATTCGTTTCAATAGTTAAAATTAATAAATAATAAAATAAAATAAGTGGATATATTTACAATATCATAAATGATTAATATGGATGACAATGGGTATTCATGAGAAGATATGTCTCCCGTATCCTGTCTCCATTTAGAATTTTGTCACACGTTCCCAACCTCTTCCCATTCACGGGTCCCTATTACCTATTTTTCATGTGGATTTAAATCCTCCGGATATTTATGGATTTATTAAAATAATTCCAAAAACATTTGAAAAATATTTTGATATTCGAAATATAAATATGCATAATATTCATTCCTTTTAGAATATTTGTCAACTTTCAACTTCATATTTTAAAATATATATCAATTTCGTATTTCAATAAAGCGTTAATTTTTTATTCAAATATTACCCTTAATTAATTTCACACTTTCAAAACATTCCATTTAAAATTAGTGTGCTATATTAATTAATATGTAAGGATACATTAATTCATTCACTATATTTTACTTAATTACCAATGTCATTTATTATCTTTTAATATCTATATTTGTCCAAAATTGACAGATATTTTGAAATGAAGAGAGTAAGAAATACTACTAATGCAATATAATCTAAATTAAAAATGAAAATACATACATAATGCAAATTCAATAAAAATAATTAAAAAAATAAATGTGTGCTAAGATTTTCTTTTATACATATATATAAATAAATAATTTATATAAATGAAAAATTGCAAGATCTCCATGGGGAGACCTTATTTACTGTCCCTCATTCATTTAACAAACGATGATTCCACCCCGTCCTTGTAAAGACTAAATATGTTCTCATTCTCGTCCTTTTTTTCAAGTAATTCCCGTGGGTACCTACTTTGATGATTTTTTTAATCATTTTAACCATTTACATATTTTTAATAAATTCAAATATTTAATTTATAAAAATATAAAAATATATATTTTAATTAATAAAAATAATGAATAAATTTAATTTACATGATCTCAATTATACCTCATTTCCTTCTGCATCATTTTAGTAAATATTTTCCAAATGAATGTTTTTCAGATTCCTCCATAATCATATACAAAAATAAAAAACCTCATTTATCAATGATTATTGAGCTCATTATATTATTATAAATTATCCTCTAAATTTCATTCATTGAAGTTAAGTACCCTTTAAGATCATCAAATAATTGCTCTATGTCATATTCTAGCTCTTCAGATAGGAGATGACTTTGAAATTAATTTAGTAAAGAATCATTTGAGTATGACATGTGTAACACCCTAGAGTTATTCAGAAATTAATTGAAGCTTTATTAATAAGAGTTTCAATATTCTGATAGATATAGTGATGATGAGGACGACCCAATGGACGAGTAGGAAAAAAAATATAAATAGTGATTTTACGAGCCCAGCAGGTAAAGGTAGCTGAAACCCTAGAGAGACCAAGAAATGCCTGAGACTAAGAAAAAATAGGGTTAAGGTTAGAAATAGTTATAAATGAAGATTTTATACGTGGGATTTAATTTCAGGCAATATTGATTTCTAAAGTACAGTGTTTCACCCGTTTAGTAAAATTTCGGTCTGTGATTTTTACACCAAAAGATTACTTAATCTTTAAGATTTGGATAATGTCCATCCATTTGAATCAAGTGGATGGCTAAAATTCAATCTTGGTTAACAAGATCAAATCCTTGTCATCCATCTTATTTTTCTTTTTAGGAAGAATTTAATCTTTATATTAAATAAATGCTTAGAACCTAATTGTTACGACAAACTTGGGAACATGACTTGCACGTGAGGAATCTCCTCCACGTAAGCCTCGTGACCTCTAAGTCTCTCTATATGTATAATTTAATAAAATCAAGTTCCAAAACATAATTTCATCTCTAATAAATCTCTAGCTCTTTGGAAACCAAATCATTATAAATACTTTCAGAATCAAGCTCTAGATATATATATCTGATACAAAACACATGAGTTGCTCTTAATACCAAATAAACCATATAAATCATAATTATGAAAATACAAAACATGCATTATTTTAATGGTTCAGACCTTGCAAAGTACACTTGAGCACTCTATCTCTTACAAAATACCAAAATGCAACTTCACTCTAAAGTGAAGCTCACCAATGAGAATCTCTACTGCTAGGGAAGAGGTGAATGAGAAGGACAATCAGGGTAGCGTCTGTAATGGAAGAAGAGAGGGGTAAGTTTCATCTAAAACTCAAAGAGGCCCTCACCCATAACCCTCACGGGACAACCAAGAAAATAAATAATCATATATATATATATATATAATCATCAAAATAGTTAATGCAATAACTCTGAAATCATATTCATGTGTAATTATGAAATAGTTCTAAACGGAAATTCTGAAAACATAAATAATAGTACTCTAATAGAGAAACAAGAATCTCTAGTTATGCACAAATTATGTGACATAACAAAATCTCTGGTTATGCATGTTAACTATGGCATAACAAAATCTCTGAACTTTAGAGTACCTAACTAGGTCCCATTTCTGATTTCTCTAGCCCTGAGGGCGACTTGTATACCAAGGTTAACGGAATAATTGCCGTTAACTCACAGTATTTTTCTATAGTTACCATCTAGTTTCTAAATTATAAAAAATATTTATTTTCTCTAAAACTCCATCATATACCTATTCTCTACTCTGAAAATCATCATAAAATTTTACAAATCTCTAAATATAATCATTTGTATACTCTAGCTCTTTAATAAAAATCACTTTAACAACAATGGTCCCATGAGTTTTCAAAAAACATATATTTCATACTATATTCAAAATCATTATCTTAGCCATAGCTTGTAATGTCACAACTATTCATACTTTCATTTCTAATATCATATGGTCATACCATAATTTACTGAAATTAACTCTAATAATCAACATAAGGATCATATAATCTGAACCCACTCACCCTTTGAAGCCAGGAGTATATGGGCCCTACCAACTTAACGTGGAAAGCTTGGAATGACACCAAGAATTGCCATAGAGCAACCATAACTCTATATTAAACTCTAATAATCTCTAGAGAGCTCTATTCTAACTCTAACAAAATTGGGGAAGTACCCCACTTGACAACAATGAGAGAAATAATCGGTCAAAGTCTAAGATTATGAAGAAATAAAGACATAATCTAACAGCATATACTCACTTTGAAGCTTGGAAATGATGAATTTTAGAGAAAGAGAGGAAAATTGATGAAGGAGAAGAGGGATCGCGTTCTGCTTCTGGCATCGCATTTTGTGTGATTTGGACCCAAAATACGGGTTTTTATAAACTTTTGACCGTCTGGGTGGTAAATGACCGCTAAGGCGGTCCCTCTCTCTCAGCTATACCGTATTATCTCCTGCCGCCTGGGCGGTCATATGGCTGCTGGGGCGGTCTCTAGGAGGTCCAATACACTAGGTTGTCTCAATACTCACTTATTGTCCTCATTTATTTTATTCTCCATTATCTTTAAAACTTAAATATAAATAAGGAAATACTCCTTATTTAGATTCAAATAAAATATCAAAAAAATCAAAATCCGAACAATTCAGAATCCAAATTTTGGGTTTTAATCAAATAGGAAATTTTCAAGATTTTCTAAACTTATGGGCTAAAAATGAAACGCTTAAAGGTTTGATAATTCATTAAAAATCACTCTTCAACTAATTTTTCCTCTAGGAACAATTACCAGGACTTTTGATTCTAAGAATATGATTCTATCATATAGCCCTCCAAGGAGGTGTAGGATCCAAAAAATTCAGACTTGGCGGTGGGTCAGGGAAAACTCTGAAGCTATCCAGAACCTTACTCCTACCGTGTACCTCGGGTATCACACTATCTAAGATAAATACAAGACCAAATAACCTTATCACTCCACTTTATCATTTCAGCCAGCCAAGGGACCAAACGCCTCCATTTTTGTTTCTTCAAAGAGCTTAAAACTTGTTTCAAACCTCCAAACTCCTAGCATAAACTTGCTAAAATCTCAAACTTCCTTTACTAAACTTACTTCACTCAACACAATCTACCAAACTAACTAATTAAAATTTCAATCCATGACCCTTTTCCACTTTGAGAGCTCACAACCTGTTGTTCAAGGAAGGGTTTGGTGATTTTTGAAAGGTCTTGAAGTGAAGGAAATCATTCTTGAAACATCCTTTGAAGCCAAGGGCTCTAAAGCTATAAAAGTAGGGCTTTATAACTTGATTGGTTCATTTATATTTTCTTGCAGATTTTCATTGTTTTAAATTGTATATTTTTAGTTCTAGTGTATAGTTACACGTAGATATAGATGTATTTACATTGGTGGAGTAATTTGGTATTGTTGAAAAATCATTTTTGTCAAAAGAAGTTTTGAATTAGGTTGCTAGATTCTCAATTTTGTTAGGCAGGAATTAGTCACAATTTTTCTGATGTATTTGTAGATATTTTTATGAGCTAAAAATTTTGTATGTTGAAGCTAACATCCTAAAGCAACTCCATGATTTTTCTTGGGTCATTTTAAAGACTCTTACTACCTTAAAAAGATCAAGAACCATGACTATACATACTTGCTACTAAACTAGTAGACCTACAGCAATTTTGCTAATTTTTTTTACTATAGTAAATAATAGAATTTTCACTTGAATTTTTTACAGAATGTTGAAAGCATCTTAAGGTTTAACTATGAATTTTTTTTTCTGATTTTATGGTCTCATTTACTATGGTAAAAAAATTAAGGATTTTGACTGAGCTAAGATTAGATGATCTCTGACCACAAAATTTGTAGAATTTTATTAACATAGCTAAAGAACTATTGTTGCTCTGAAATTTTTACAGACCTTATGGACACATTGAGGTGTCATGGAAAATTTTTATAGCCTAGGAATTGGTTGTATAATATGCAAATTAAATTGTGCTACACAAGTGTAAAATCTGTCAATGTGCTGGAAATGAACCAAATTCTTGAATTGATAATATAATGACTTTTGATTCAAGTATGATGTGTATGAATGCATGTTATGGACTTTAAAAATTGGTTTATGAGAAATGAGAATCACTTGTGATTGATTGTCTATATGCGATTAATGCATGCATTTGGGAAAAATAAAAGTGATATGTATATGTGACAAAAGAGAATGTATAAACTTCAATTGCACATGTTTTGACATATAGGCAAAAACAGAAACAAGGCTTATAATAAATGAGGAGAAGGAAAAAGAGGAACTTCCCTAGTGATATTATGAGTCAATAGGCGTATCAGCTAGGAATAGAACTGTATGAGATTCGGAAAAGGAAAAAAATAAAGTCCGATGATCATGTATAGGAATGAGCTCAATCCTGATAGCGTCTATTTCTCATGTGTGGTGTTAACCACTATTACCAGTTTGTATAATCTAAGTCCTCCCTATATTGATGAGAAGAGAAAATGCACTGAATTGAGTTCTCCAGTTACACAAGAAAATACATGATTATTATTGTTTTTGCACATGATTTATGCACATTATTTATGCACATGATTTTGGATGAGAATTCCTATATGAATGAAATTGTTGGTTATGTTCTGTTTATATTTAGGGAGTGCCCTACTGAGAATTATACAATATTCTCATCCCTATGTTTGCATGCATTTTATATTGTATCAGATCCAGCAAATGCCGTCAATGATATTCTACCTTGATTCGCCACAATGGGAGTGGCACTACGATCTTGTACTAGATTCTCTGTTTGTCGTAGGTTACTCCCAGGCCGCATGATGTGTTCTTTAGTCGATCGTTCAGTTCTTTTGTGTTTATGGCTGATTTTGATCCAGTTTTTAGTATAAGGGTACCCTCCACCTAGCACACCAATTGTCTTCGTACCCTCACATGCACCACTAGCACCCCCTCTAAGAGATGCTCTATCCTCGTCTTCCTCTTCAAATTCGAATCCATTTGCAGGTCCTTATGCCCCGTCGGAGGTGATGCCATCATACCAATGGCAAACGGCTTTTACTAGGAGGATAGGATATATTCAGAAACTCTTTTACATGTATATAGTTGTAGCCCTGTTTAGGACCCTGGAAGCCTCCAACCATTTTGCTAGATGTTTTTTAGGCCTGTTTATGTGTATATGTTATTTTGTTGGGCCTTGGGGTTGAGCAGGTTAGGCTAGACACTTAATGTGGTTTTGAACTTAGTTTATGAACAGTCTTACCAATGGACTAACTTATCATCCAATATAATATAAAGAGTAAGTAAAAAGAACTAGTTGTAGTTCTTGCTTACATTTAAGAAGTAAAGGTATTTGGCCATGTTTATTTTACTACTTGGAAGTTAGAACTTCAAGGCATGCTTGTAATTTAAGTATTACTTGAAGCTATGCTAAACATGACAAATTTTGTCCATTTCATTATGTGCTTGTGCAATAAATCAACACAAACAAGGCTATGAATATTCTTTATCATTATTTCTTAGTGGTAGTAAGCACCAGAGGCTGATTTTCAAGATATAGTTATGTTCCTTTAGCACTTTTCAACTCAAAACTAGACTCACTAGTACCTCTAGAAATGGGGCATTCCCTTATTCTATTCTAGCATTATCTAGTTAGATATTGTAGCAACATTATTTACATGTCTCTTTTATTTGCTTTTTGTTCAAATTACTTTAGATGGTTAGAACTAAATCAATAATATGGGTTATAATGGTTCGTAGTTCAAGTTTCTAAATATCAAAGGCTTTGACAGTTATGATAGGATGACTGACTCTTATACTTATGGCTACACCAAATTCTGCAAACCCTTTTTGCAGTCTACATTGCAATGTCACATTAACTTTGGCTTGCCCTTTTCATGCCACTACTACTCCTTCTCCTTAGTTTCCAAATAGGTACAACACACCATGCTTTTCATTGCCTATTATAATCACCAACCCTTCATTTTTATTTTATCTTGTACTTAAAAAATTAATGATTATTACTTGTTAGCTTATTTTATCATTTGTTTATTAATATGCGATCCTTAGATTATGTCATTTCTATGTAGGCATTCGGAGAAAAAAAAGGAGGGATGAAATGCTAAACTCGATGAATTGAAACACTTGGCTTCAAAAAAGGCCTCATTGCAAAGGTATACTAAAAAATTTGATGCTAAGCTGTAATATACTTATGTTGTTGAAATCAATAATTTGACATGAGCTGCAAATTTGATTACACTACAACCTGAGTTTATCTATTACAATTGTTATTTTTTATATTTTATTGCATTTTAATATATTTTTCCTTTTTTGGAATGAGAATGGTGAAGTTACGGTCTTGTGCAAACACAACACCAGAGATAAATGCAAAATCTAAAGCAATATTGCTCTTACTTTTGGTCATTTTACTTCTTGTTTTTACTTCTTCAAGTCTCTTATTTTATGAGATATTATTGTTTTCTGTTTCTAATTACAGACATGGAATCACTAGTGGTGGCAAGATCTTCTTCTTCTACTAGCCATGACCCTATACATGGTGGTCCATCCCACGCTTAGTTTATTCTTGATGGTCTTCTTTGTAGTTCAATCTTAGGATTCTAAAACTTGAGTTTCTATATTATTGAAAGATTATCAAAACTTCCATATTTTGTAATTTTCTTGTTATGACCTTGTAACAATTTCAAATGTTTAAGATATACAAGATATTACATGCTATTATGTATTTTGATACACTTTTTTGTAAGTTATAGTTTCTAAAGTCCTTAATTCAAAAACTATCATTATATCATAATAAAAAGATCTTGAAATTCATGATTCTCACACATAATAATTTATGGAGTCCAAGAACATACCTTGATCCATAATGATGATGAAGAAAAAGCAAATTGAGAAGATTGAAAATTGTCCAGAAACTAGATTTCTATTCCTTGACCTTCTCCTTACTCTCTTCTTTCATTAGTGATAGTGAAAAAATGAAAAGAGACTTCATAGGTAGGAATAGGACCAGTAAATGGAATAAAAACCAAGTTGGTAACCACCCTAATAACTTCCGTTTAATTAATTTTATTATTTATTTATTAAACCAATAAAATAAGACACATGTTTAATGCCACATGAGACATATTTTCTTACATTCTCCCACTTGGCTCAGGTGTCATTATTTCACCTTATGGTTTAATAAATATAACTATCATAATGCGCATTAAGCAATTACACTCGCTACATTATTCATCATGATTAAGAATAAAACTAAAATGAGTCATGGCGGTTGTACATCATTTAACCGACATAGTTCCTTCCATGTACCACAAGGTTAGTCTCATACTTAACATGATCTATAAGTGGGAAGCACATAATATAATTGGTCCAACAATAATGTCTTCATAAAAGACAAAACTTGTTATCATTATTCCAATTCTATCATGTATACAAACTCGGAAACAGGTAACACAGAAATATCTATTCATGAGCTCAGAATGTCAAAATACATAAAACACAAACAACATCATAATATATACAATAATGCCTATTTAGCAACAACGCCCATTTTTTCAACATGTGCACTGAATGTTTTAGGTGGCAACCCTTTTGTTAATGGATCAGCAACCATAAGGTTGGTGCTAATGTGTTCTATTGACACTCTATGTTTCTGTACTTCTTCTTTAATGGTAAAGTATTTCAATTCCATATGCTTAGCACCCTTAGAATACTTGTCATTTTTAGAGAAGAAGACAGAATTATCACAATAAATTTTCAACGGCCTAGCAATACTCGACTATTCCAAGCCCTGAAATAAAGCTCCACCACTTAGCCTTAACCATGGCCTCAAAGCATGCCACAAATTCAGCTTCCATGGTGGAAGCAGCAATGATTGACCTTTCGCAATCTTCCATGATATTGCTCCTGGCTAAAAGATACAAATAGCCAAATGTGGACTTTCTTGTATCTACACAATCGGCAAAATCTGAATTGAATATCCAATCACCTCAAGATGATTAGATCTCCTATAAGTAACCATGTGATCTTTTGTCCCTTGCAAATACCTTAAGACTTTCTTTGTAGCTTTCCAATGATCCAATCCAGGGTTACTTTGATATCTACCAAGCACACAACTGCCAAGCTCTATCTGCCGAGTACATGTTTGAGCATACATCAAACTCCTAACAACAGATGCATACGGAATTTCTTCCATTTGTTTTCGTTCCAAATCATTCTTTAAACATTGCATGAGACTAAATTTGTCTCCTTTCTGAATTGGAACGGGTGACACTGAGCACTTTTCCATTCTGAATCTTTCTAAGACTTTATTGATATATGCTTTCTGAGACAAGCCTAACAATCCCTATCTATCCCTGAAATATTTCTATTCCAATTACATAACTTGCCTCACCCATATCTTTCATTTCAAAGCTATTAGAGAGAAACGTCTTAGTCTCACTTAATAGACCAAGGTCATTAAATGCAAGCAAGATGTCATCAACATATAGGACCAAAATTATGAACTTACTCCCACTTGACCTTTAGATATATACACCGATCAACATTGTTTTCCTTAAATCCAAAGGACATGATAGTATCATTAAACTTGAGATACCATTGGCAGGAAGCCTGTTGAGTCCATATATTGATTTCTTAAGTTTACACACCATGTGTTCTTTGCCCTTGATTGAAAACCCCAATGGTTGATCCATATAAACATCTTCCTCCAAATTTCCATTTAGAAAGGCAGTCTTTATATCCATTTGATGCAGTTCTAAGTCATAATGAGTTACCAAAGCCATGATAATCCTGAAAGAATCTTTCTTGGAACTGGTGAGAATGTCTCCTTATAATCAATGCCATCTTTTTGAGTAAAACCTTTGGCAACAAGACGGGCCTTGTAGCATTCAAGGTTACCATGAGAGTCGCATTTAGTCTTAAAGACCCATGTACACCCAACTCTCTTGCACCCTTCAGGTAATTCCACAAGGTCCCATACGCCATTATGTTTCATTGATTTAAGCTCATCTTTCATGGTGTCTAACCATTTATCAGCATTATCACAATCCATGGCTTGGAAAAAAGAAACTGGATCATCATCAACACTTAAGTCATTTTCTGACTCATGCAGATAAACCACATAATCATTGAAATAGATCTCCATTTTCTTTGAGACCTTCTTAATGCTATTTCCTGTAGTTGTTCTATTATTGGCTCATTGTTAACCATGGAATCAAGAACTTGTTGTTCTTCTTGATTGTTATGCGGTTCAAGAACATGAAGAACAACAAGGCTAGAACTAGAAGCACAAGGAAGAGAAACTTGTACTCTAATTTTCTTAATCTCCATATTTTGTGAAGCTTCAATCTCACTGGTCTCACCATTTTCAATGAACCGAGCATATCCAGTTTCAACAATTCTTGTACTATGGGTAGGACAATAAAATCTATACCCTTTAGATTTTTGTGGATAACCAATGAAATATCCACTGATTGTTCTTGCATCTAGTTTCTTTTCTTGTGGATTATAGACTCTTATTTCTACTGACATCCCCAAATATGCAGTTGCCTTAAACTAGGTTTCCTACCAGTCCATAACTCAAAAGGAGTTTTTGGAACTACCTTACTAGGAACCCTATTCAACAAATACATAGCAATTTTTAAAGCATACATCCACAATGATAGGGTAAAGATGCATTACTCATCATGATCCTAACCATTTTCGTTAATGTTCTGTTACGCCTTTCTGATACACCATTCGTTCTGGTGTACTTGGCATTGTGTATTGAGCACATATGCCACGCTTTTCTAGGAATTTAACAAATGGACCTGGGTGTTGTCCAGTTTCATCATATCTTCCAAAATATTCACCACCTCTATCAGACCTTACAATTTTCACTTTTTTGTGTAACTGCCTTTCAACTTCATTCACATAAATTTCCAAGGCATTAACTACTTGAGATTTATCATGTAGCAGATAGACATAACTATAATGTGAATAATCATCAATAAAGGTGATGAAGTATTTTTCTTTATTGAAAGAATTTACATTAAATGACCCACAAATATCAATGTGTATAATTTCAAGAAGCTTGGGTACTTCTTATGGCTCCTTTCTTTGTATGTTTTGTTTGTTTTCCTTTGATACAATCCACACAAATATTAAGATTAGTGAAATCCAAATATGGAAGGATGTCATTCTTTATCAACCTTTCCATTCTTTCTTTGGAAATGTGACCCAATTGTTTATGCCACAAGTGAGCAGAATATTCATTCACCAAACTACGTTTAGTGCCAACATTATGATGCAGGGTCATAAGTATTTCAACATACAAACTGTCTAATTTCAATTTATATAAACTATCACAAATTACACCAGATCCAATCATATAAGTATGCTTAAACAAACTAAAACAACCATTACCAAACTTAAAAGAGTATCCAGCTACATCAAGTTTAGATAAAGAAACCAAATTTCTAGAAATACTAAGTACATAAAAGGTTTGAAACAAATCTAAATGATGTCCATGTCTAGGATTAAACGATAAGTCCAGCTTCCACCTAACTTTCTCTCCATTGCCCATGTAGACAAACTTTTCATTTTGGCTTATGGTTCGGGTTGTAAGGAATCCCTGCATCATATTAGAAAATGAGTTGTACATCAGAATCAATCCACCATGTATTATGGGAACTACAGTTAAATTTGATTCAAAACATACATAAACATAAAGCTTATTACCTTTCTTTTCGAACCAAGCCTTCCTCTTTGGGCAATCATTCTAGAAGTGTCCAGATTTCCAGAAATGACATTTGTTCTTTGATTCTTTCTTTTGGATCTTGAAAGAGGGCTCAGCAATCTTTAATGGCCCTTTTCCCTTTCCATGTTTCTTTTCAACTTTCTTTCCAGCTCCTTGATGGTTCACATAAAGAATGGAATGGTTTCCTAATTCTTAAGTTTGGTTTCCTCTTGAACTAACATACTATAGTTCATGCATATTCCATTTATCCTTCATGGTGTTGTAGTTCATTTGGAAAGGACCATACTGAGACGATAATGAGTTCAAAATGAATTGCACAAGGAAATTTTCATCCATTACATTCCCAATGACTTAAGTCTTGTTGAAATGTTTGTCATTTCAATGACATGCTCATGCATACTACAAGAACCATCAAACTTCATGATGGTTAAAGTAGTCATTAATGTTCCAGCAAAAGACTTATCAGCAATTTGGGAGCAAATTTCATAAATTCTTTAGCACTTTCAGTTTTGGGAAGGAGATTTGATGTTGCTTGCTATGCTTATTCGCATAAACATCAAACTTAGTCTGTTTGACCTTTCCCAAGCTTTATAATAGGCTTTCTCCTCATTGCTACTATCATCAGTAATAGCACAGGCTTCTCAACTTGCTGTGCTAAATCAAGATCCAACACAGCAAGGTGGAATTGGATTTGTTCACACTAACCAGAAAATTTCAGCCCATTAAAAATTGGAAACGTAGCATACGAATGTAATGATATAGGGACAGTTACTGCAATTAACACATGCTTAACATTAATGCTTTGAGTCATAAAATAACATACGATATAGATTCAGATAATAAATATTTAAACATTCAATGTATATCAATGATCTCCTTTGGGTGATACATCAACATACAATTAACATAATAATGCTAATAAATTTAAACATTATTTGGAAATGATACATGCACTAACTAGAAATATTTATTATCTTTGGATATATAAATAAAACTAACAATGCACTTACACTACCAACAATCATGTTCAATAATTATAAGAACAATTAATCAACCTTTGGGTGATCCTTAAATGTCTTATAACAATGAACTTCAATTTAGTCATATACAAATGACAATCATTTAGCATCTATTCTATGAGTAATTGAAATAAAACATTATCAATTTGGAACTATTAAACAACTTTTAGATTTAACCACTTTGGTGATTAACAAATCTCACATATAATAATTCCAAATCCAAATATTTCATGCTTTTATAGCCTTCACATTCTTTAAAAAAATTTAAATTGAATGAACAATTAATCATTCATGGTGACAAAAAAAAATTCTTTTGGCAATTCAATAATAATTCACCAATAACAATGAATGCAAATTCAACTTCAAAACTTTCCAAATTCATTTTGAAACTTAATTGCAAAATGAACATAATTTGTGTAAAGAAATGTTATGCACAGTGAGCAATTATTACAAAACAAAATTGGACTTTCAGTGAGAACGTAAAGTGATACACTAATGGAAAAGTCAAAGGTGAGTGTAACAGGAGCAACTATTCAGATGAGAGTAATAGCACATCTTTTCAAGAAGCAAGTTTATTGCAAAATGAACGTAAACTTGTGCACCAATGATAGAGAAGAGTACTTGCTTAACATGATAAGTAATTGCAAAAGGATCATAAAATTTCAGTGAGAAAGCATAAATTTTTTCGTAAACATGATTTCTCTCTCAATTCAATAAAGCACGAAAATACACCAAAAATTCCTAATCTGATAGTTTACGGTTCATAGAAATTGGGGAAACAATAATCATTCATGGAGAATCACAAATTTTACAACAATGCTTTGATACCACATGTAAGTTATAGTTTCTAAAGTCCTTAAGTCAAAACTATCATTATATCATAATAAAAGGATCTTGAAATTCATGATTCTCACACATAATAATTTATGGAGTCCAAGAACATACCTTGATCCATAATGAAGATGAAGAAAAAGCAAATTGAGAAGATTGAAAATTGTCCAGAAACTAGATTTCTATTCCTTGACCTTCTCCTTACTCTCTTCTCTCATTAGTGATGGTGAAAAAATGAAAAGAGACTTCATAGGTAGGAATAAGACCAGTTAATGGAATAAAAACCTGAGAAACCAATTTCCATCATGTTGATAACCACCCTAATAACTTCCCTTTTATTAATTTTATTATTTATTTATTAAACCAATAAAAAAAGACACATGTTTAATGCCACATGAGACATATTTTCTTACATTTTTATGAATCTTTTATTATAAGTAATGAATACTTATTTTAATTTTTGCATTATGCTTGAATTGTCTTGGAGATTTGAAAGTAATTGTTACAGGAATTATGATAAAAATATAAATAGGAAAATAAAAAATTTAAAATTGGTAATGGTTTAAAACAGCTGCAAAAATGTATTTCTTTTTTTTAATCAAATTTGGGCATTAAGGGCGATTTAAATCGCCATGAAATCTATGGCCTTTCTCATTATTTAGTAATTATCAGCGAATATTTTGGGTAATTCATAATTGGACTTTTGTGGCGGCTAGAAACCACATTTTCACCTATTTTTAAATTAGGCCTTTCACGGCAGTTCAAAACCGCCGCTACATGTTAAAGCACTTTCACAGCGATTATTCCAATGGTTGCTTCAAATCGCCATTTACCTGCCAATGGTTGATATAGCAGCACTTTGCTAACGCGAGTCACCTTTAGCGGCGGTTTGCACTAGTTGCCAAAAAACCCGCACTATTCCCTTTTTTTGTTGTAGTGTAAGCATTTCTTCAATGCATAATCCTTTGATTTCTCACCACAAGTATATTCCTGTACTAACTTACCTTTCAGGTCGAGCTTCCAAAAAAGCCCTGGTTGGCAAACCCACTAAGCACTCCACCTTCTTAGGCCAAGCTTCCAAACAAGCCCGTCGGCATCACCACCAGGCACTCTACCTTCTAAGGTCGAGCTTCCAAACAAGCCCTGAAGGCGAAGCTTCCAAGCAAGCCCTGGTTGGCATCTACACCAGGCACTCCGCCTTTCAAGCGAGCCATGCTATTGCCTCCCAAGATATGTCTCCACTACTCTCAAAATCATCTTATTTATAATCTGAAGATTTTTTTTATATGCCAGACCTATCCTTTTATATCTTAGATTCAATTCATGACTTAACTATTTTCATGTAAAAAACATATCTATATCATTTTTATGCAATAGATTGTCCAGACCTAACTTCTGACATGAAAGTAGGATAGCCTCGCCCTGAGTAGCTCTGAATCACTCAAGTGAAAGTATGACAACCTCGGCCCAGCCGGGCAGTTTGAACCATTCGCAAAATCCAAACTTCTAACATGTCAATAGGATAGCCTTGGCCCAACGAGTAGCTCTGAACCACTCGCAAAGTCCAACTTCCAACATGTAAGTAAGATAGCCTCGGCTATGGCTAAGCTCTTGAACAACTCGTGAAGTCCAACTTCCAACACATAAGTAGGATAGCCTCGCGATGATTGAGTAGCTCCGAACCACTCAAGAAGTCCAACCTCAAGTAAAAGTAGACAGGGCTTGCCTCGGCAGAGCAACTCCAAAAAAAAAAAAAAAAAAACTTAGACAAAGTCGAAGACAAGAAAAAAGGAGCATTCAAATCCACAATTAAGTCATTACAAATATCCGAGTACCAAATCACAAATCAACATCAATAGGACCCCCTTTGTGGAAAACGACCTGAATAGGCTCCAAAAGCTTGGCCTAATCCTCGATCCTGATCCATTCCTGCCTCAGCATGGACTTCTTCCTCGACATTGACCAGAGCCCTTCGCTGGCATCCTCACACCCCAGAACATGAAGACCTTGTCAAAAGACAATTGCCAGCCAAGCAAGTATAATTCATCCAAAAGGAATTACAAGATCAAGATAAAATATACTCGACCAATGCCTAGCACACCTGTTATTCTCGAAACGTCCTTGGACTAAAGCTGACACTCTCCAAAGCGGTGCGACGATGAGGTATCTTCACAACTCAAAGCACCCTGTTCGACGACAAGATGTCCTTGGACTTCCTGAACACATTCCAAGACCATGGATAAGAAACAAAATTCCATATACCTCCAGAGAGATAATCTAGCAGATCTTCAAGCACGCAAGCTGAAGAAAGATAACAAACTCCGATTGCAAAGGGCTCAGATGCTAACCTCGGAATAGAAAGTCCTAAGTCAACATCCTAGCTAGGTGCTCAGCTTTCCCTATAGGCCCTGTTGACAACCTCGTCAGGCACTTTGCCGCTTCGACCAAGATTTGATAAATCAAAGTCGATATCTTGACTAGACAATTGGTCGGCTGCTGAACTCAACTATGGGGGCTTAATTTTAGGCTGAAATAGGTAGATCTCGTCAAGCAAGAGAACCCTAACAAAATCTCCAAGCTCATAAGCAAAGACAAAAGGAATAGAAGGCTCTACTTTCAACTAACATAATTACAAAACTTAAGATATGCACATATCAAATTGAATCCAAGGCCAGGAGCTCGCTCGAACTAGTACAAGCTCGGGCCTTGGCTTACTCAAGTCACCCTCAAACAATTGCAAGACCATTCGAAATGGACTACGAAATCACTTCTAGCAAAGAGAGTAACATGAACACTATTGCAAAACAGACACCTACTTGATCAAGGACTGGGGGCTGTCACTTTGATCTAATAGCTCATAGTAGTCGAAAAAATGCACCATAACCATACTTGCATAATCAGGTAATTCAAGCTCACCCAAAGTCTTTAGCACTCATCACCCGACTTATCACCAATAATCAAGAGATCTTAACTGCCCACCTCATCGAAATGTTGGGGGCTAAGTCACTTCACATCCAACGGTTGTCACTATAGCATGAAAAGGTGCACCAAGCTATATACAACAGGTCAACTCATTCGAGCTCAACACGCAATCCTCAGTGGACACACCTCGGTCATGACACCTTGGCACCAACTACTCGACCTATGACCAAGCTCAGGGGCTATGTACTAGACTAGAAATATGGCCGACCCTCGGCCTAAACCATGACATCTCGGATCCAGGTCCTAGATATTGACCACATAGCACCCAAGTCTGTAATACTTGGTGTACATGTGTCAGGAGATAAGTTCTATAAGGCCTCAAGGTCCCCAGGACCCACCGGGTTCTGAACTTTACTAAGTATAGGTTCTATACCTCCTTGGAGGGCTACATGTTAGAGTCACATTATTGGGATCAAAAGTCCCGGTAATTATTCCTAAAGGGAAAATAAGTTGAAGAGTGATTTTTAATAAATTTTGTGAAACCTTTAAACATTTTGTTTTTAACCCACAAGTTTAGAAAATTACAAAAATTCCGGATTTGAACTAAAACCCAAAATTTGGATTTTGAATTGTTGGGATTTGGATTTTTTTGATATTTTATTTGAATCTAAATGGGGGGTATTTCCTTATTTACATTTATGTTTTAAAGTTAATGGAAAGTAAAATAAATGAGGACATTAACTTAAGTTAATGGAGAGTAATGGAGAGTAAAATAAGTTAATGGAGAGTAAAATAAATGAGGACATTATCTTAAGTTAATGGAGAGTAATGGAGAGTAAAATAAATGAGGACATTAACTTAAATATAAATAAGTGAGTATTGAGGAACCCTGAATGACAGATGAGGAAACTTGTGGTGTTGGGGGTTGTTGTCACCGCCTAGCGGTCCAGGATCGCTATAGCAGTCACTAGGTGGTTTTCACGTGTTTTAGTGGTCTGAGAATCGCTATAGCGGTCATAAGTGCATAGTGGGGAGGGCATATGCGATGACTTGCTATAGTGGTCACCGCTATAGCGGTTCCCCTGGAGTGTGAACGGTACCCAGCAATGACGTCATTTCATTTTTTACCCCATTTAAAAACCCCCCACCGCACTCCCTTCTTCTAGAAAACTGAAACTGAAACTCCACCCCTAAACCCTCATTTCCTCTCTTTTTCTCCAATCATATCCCAATCTAGCTTCCTTAAATCATCAAGGTATGTACATGTTGATAGATTATGTCTCCATTCTTTCCGTTCTTCCATGATCTTGAGTTGGGATTTGTGATTTCTCTCATTATTATCAAGTGGGTGCTCCCAAAGTTGTTGGTGTATGTTTAGAGTAATCTAGAGATTCCCTTAGGTTGTTTATAAGTTTTGTTGTTTCAATGGAGACACTCCCGAGTTCTATCGAAGTTGTTCCCTCACGTTCCACCCCGCCAGGTAAGTGGGTTTGACCCATAGCCTTAGTTTCATCATTATGAATATGTTTCTTGCATGATGATTGTTAAGTATGGAATTTGAAATAAGAAAAAGTTTGGAATATGATTTTACATGATTATGTCAAGCTAGAAAAATTATGATTTATGATGATAGCATGAAAAAATGAATTTTAAAAAATGCATAGGACCATGATTGTTGTGTTGTGTGTTATAGGAAATGTTTTACATGTTTGAGAAAGGTTTTATGAAGAAAATATGTATTGTAGCAAGATGGCTATTTTACTGAATATGTTTTTATAAGTTTCTCGATATCACTATGTATTCAAGTTTTAAGATTTCAAGTTATGTTTTAGAATATTCAGTTAAAATATTTATACATGTTAGAGAAATGTAAAACAAGAGTATGACTCAGCTTTACGAATAAATATGTCATATGATTTCCAAGTTTTATGATTGTGAACCCAATGTATTAAACTATGAGTTTAGATTTATCAAGTATATGAAAAAATATGTTAGTTTAAGTTTTGAACTTAGAACTTTAGCATATGGTACAAAGAAGTATGGAATTCAGAATGATTCATAGCAACTGTTTACATACTCGTGGGCTTGAAATCCAAATGCCTACAAGCGGGTGATTCCTTGGGCATGATTTCATAGCAACGGTTATGCTAAAGTTAGATTGATAGAGCTATATGAATCTAGAACTTTAGAGTACTTATAATTTAGCGGCTCTGCTTCGCCAATGACAGAGTACCCACTTCAGCTATGGATTTTTTTTTTTGTCAAACTAGTTTAGATGGTAGAGAACAGGAAACAGAAAGTTAGTTAATGACTATTATGATATCGTTAACTTTGGTACCAAGTTGTCCATAAGAGTACAATATCACCCTTAGTTACAGAAAGGAGACCTGGTTAGGTACCCTCAGTTGTCCAAGGGACTGCTTGATTTTACGGTTTTATTATTATATATGTATTTATTAAGCTTAGGAAATACCTGTTTCTCAAAGCTCTCCGCACTATCAGTTAAAATGATTTCATGTTTGATTATGAGTTTAGAAATGCTTGTTTATGAATCTATGGAATGAAAAGTGCTTTCCTAGCTAGCTATGTATGTAAATATCAAATAATTTATACTGATGCATGTATATTGCATTATGTATATATGTTCCTTAGTTGTCTCATGTGGGTGATAGGTGAGAGCTCACTTACTAAGTCTCTTGACTCACCCCTTTCCTTCCTCTCATAGTTGTAGGTACAAAAGTCATTCGGTCATGGTCCAATAGTTGCAGTTACCTTTTGGTGAGCTTTACATTGTTGTAAGGCTTAGTTTAGGCTTCTGTTAGTTGTAAAAGTGCTCCAAGTAGTTTTATAGGCAGGATCCTAGCCACACATGTATTTTGAGATACTGTAACTCTTTTCAAAGTTTATGTATTTCTCTATGTGTTTACAGAGTTTAAGTATGGATTTCAATTATTGGTTTTGATTAGATTATGTATTTGATCAGCCATGTAGTTATGATTTAGTTTTCAAGGGTTAGGCTATCAATTTAAGATTAATATCATGTGATGGATTAGTTTATGATTTTAAAATTTGCAGAATGAATTAGAAAGAGGCTTTCAAAGCTTGAATATTAAATATTTTCAGTTTTATGTAATTAAATATTATGTTTTAATTAGAAAAAATAATAATGATTTAGAAGAAAGATAGTATTTTAAGTATAATATTATATATATATATATATATATATATATATATATGTATATATTATATGCATTTAGAGACACGTCATCCAATAGGCTTACGTGGGATGAAATTCTTCATGTGCCAGCCATGCTCCCAGGTCAGGTCGTGACAAGGTCTCTCGTGGATTTACTCCAGATTTAGTTGAAGATATTAGTTAAATCCCTTATAGGATTTCTCTATATCTCTTATTATCTCCTGTCATTATTATGTCATATCTCATATATTATATCATATCTCCTACAAATATGAAATATATCTAATATCTACTAAATCCTAGGAATATCTCATCTATTCAAGGAAGATTATCTCCTAACTTATCACGGGGTCACCTCTTGACGAAGGCTATTGCCTACCTCCTCAAATTAGAAATTATTTAAATGCTAAGTTGTATTAAAAATGTATAAAAAGTACAACCTAGGTCGTCTTTCAAGGAGACCTTATCACTTAGTTGAGAAAATTGGGGGTTTTGAATAATGAGAGTTAAGCAATTTGAATTAAAAGATAATAGCAACAGTGAAGAAAGCACTAGTGCAAGGTATTCCTATGATTGAAATTAATTATCATTGACCAAATATTGAATCCATTAGTGACTACTAGTAATTAATTACTAGTGATTCTACTAGTGATCAATCGATCCCTAGAGTTTAACCAATGAAAATAACCAATAAACGGGATCTCAATTTAATTGGAAATTATAGTGATTTAAAGTACTAATTGCTATAGCCTAACCAATTGGAAGGTTAATTCTATTGTTCTCCCTCAAACATAAACTAATAGATCCATCAATTTATGCCTAAAGGATTTCCCTAAACAACAATTGCCAATTTGGTTATTCCAATAAAAATTATAGCAATCACCACAATAATTATAAGAATAGAAACTAAAGAACAATGAGAAAACTAATGCATTCAATATATACAAAGGGTCTCAAAAGTCATCCCAATCCATCTAGAAATTCTTACACTAGTAAGAGAAATCTACTATTTCATCTCTGAGGATTACAACCAATGAATTTAAAAGAGTAACTGAAATTAATAACAACAATCCTTGATACCATCCATAAAAACAAGACAATTCACCTATGGAATCCCTAAGAGAGAGAAAGTAGAGAAGAAGATAGAGAGAGAACAATAACAACTAAAACTGTAAAGCCAAAGCTAGGTTACAATTTTGACTCATTCCTATATATACTGCTATATAAAAATGGGTCAAAGTAGGGCAAAAATAGATTAGTAAACTGATAAGACGCTATCGCAAGAGTGTTGCAATGTTCATTGAGTGCTGCAACGCTCTCCAGAGCGAGTGGCCATAATTTTCATGCTTGTCTTTTTGCCAAGCACTCCAGCGCTTACTAGAATGGTAAGCTCCTACATTTTTCTTCCTTTCAGTTTCCAGCTCCTTCCAAAGAGTTCCCAGCCTTTCTCTTGATATTTAGCACTCAATCCAATACTCCTGTATATAAAAACCATACTTAAAGTGAAGGGTTAAATGCAATAACTTTTAATTTCCTAATTACTCAAAAACCAGTGCAATAGTCAATGATTCCATAAAATTGCATAAAAAATAAGGTTTAGAAGCAAAATAAGTGCATAAATGCCCTATTATCACCTCGCACTATATAAGGGGCTCAATACCCAGGTATCACAAGCTTATTACATGTTATTTTTTTACCACTATATGCCTCATTCATTCATTGACTTGAGTATCGGATTGTCTTTACAGATACTCTGCCCTCGCTTGCACGAATGCTGGAGTTACTTGCACCCTTGTCGCATTTCCAAGTAAAAACATTGGCCCCCATCATGGGGCCGGTAAAAAGCTTGCCCTAGCAAGGTCTAAAGAACGAGCCAGGCCGCAAAAATCACCACAATGAAGGACAAATCCCTATTAGGAGCATCTCTCTATTGTAAAATAAATCAATTTCCAGGTGATATCTCACCATAATTCTACAAATCACAGCAACCAATGTTAATTATCATGGTCAACAAATTATAACTAAAAATTTAATACCACAAATTAACACATAAATATGATCAATCTGTCACTCTTTACTGTCAAATTTGAATTAAAATTTTAAAGAATAACATTAATAACATATCATTTTATTTTTTCATGTTAGATTTAGTTAGTATAATATATAATTTATTAAAATTATTATAATATATAAAATTTGCTACAATATACTATAATGATATTGATAATAAAAATATAATAATACACACTATAATATATTAGTTTTGATATTTTAATAAAACTCAATATCATAGTTAACATATTTTCGAAGGATTTAATATAATCTATAATCTATCTATAATACTAATAATTAATATTCATTACATAGATAGTTTTCATGTGTCATTCATAGAGAAACTTATGCCTTACTATTTTGATAATCTTAATATTTAAAGTAAGTTTTTGGATTGTTTACCTTCTAATTATTAATTATTTTTTCCAATCATAACTTCATATCTCTCTTCATTAAAATTATTTAACAATATAGTTCAATCAAAATTATTTAACAAATAACAAATAATATAAAAAATGATAATTATAAATATTATACCATTAAAATTTTATATATATAATTATAGTATTAAAGATAACAAAGCTATTATTATTACGTTATCAAAAAATATTATAATTAATAATTATAATTATAGTATTAATAATAAAAAATATTATAATTATAATAATTATTAATAATAAGAAAATCTTAGCACACTTTCATTTTTTAATTATCTTTATTGGATTTAATTTGCATCATGTATGTATTTTTATTTTTAATTTGAATTATGTTGTATTAGTGGTATTTGTTATTATGGATATTTGTGTTTCAATTTCAAAGTATTTTTAAATATTTCAACTTTTTGAATTTTTTTTTAATAAACTTGTGAATATTAGTAAGGATTCAAATCTTCTTGGAGAATGAGGAATGGAGACCTGTAAAGAGGATGAGAATGGGAATAAGAGGCAAAATTTTAAATGAGAATGTGTTCAAGGGAGGGGGAGTTTCTAACTTCAAATATAGAGCTTTTAAAAATCATAAAAAATATATATATCTACCCATCTTATTATATTATATTTAATTTTTTACAACCTAAACATTTGAACTTATAAATTCCATAATTGTTTCATATTAATTTTTTTGAAAAACAAGATTTTGATTTTTCAACGTTAAAATATTTTTGAAAAAATCAATCCCACAATTTACACTTCTTTGATAATGATACTAATATTTATTAATTATTTTAAAAAATTACATAAATTTTTATTGAAAATAATTGTGTAATTAATATACTACTCCAATAATTGAGATGACATAAATTATGATTAGATGTGATTTTTTACTAATTATAACAAATTAATTATAACATATATTTTAAAATTGATATTTTAATTTACTAAAAGTATGTACAAGGTAAGGGGTGTAATTGAAATAACATAAATTAAATTTATTATTTATTTTTATTAATTAGGAAATATATTTTTATAAATCAAATATTTTAACTTGTTAAAAGATGTAAATGGTTAAGGATGACCAAAAAAATCGCTAAAGTGGGTGCACGTGACGAATTATCCACAATAGAGATGAGAATAGGGAATGATTTTATCTTCATGGGGCTAAAGCCCCTAGTTGTTAAACAGGAAAGAGACGAGGATATCACATCTTTATTTTTTAATTATTTATATTGGATTTCTATTGTGTATGCATTTTTTAATTTCTAATTTGAATTATATTGCATTACTAATATTTATTATTATAGATATTTATGTTTTGAATTTCAAAATATTTTAAAACTTTTTTCTTTTTGGAATTCTTCTAATAAATTTGTGAATGTACAGGGATTCAAATTCAGGGAGGAGTGAGGAATGAGAACTTGTGATGATGATGAGAATGGGGGATGAGAGGCAAAATTTTAAATAGGGACGGGGGCATAAGATATGTCTTCTCTTTTATGGATACCTATTGTCATCTCTATAAATGACTCATGATATAATAAAATTATTTACTTTTTCTCTTTCATTATTTAACAATTTCAACTTTCGAAATGTACAAAATTTTCATAAAGTAGGCTATTTATGTAACACTGAAAAGTTACTTAAAAATTTATTTGAACTTTATTAGTGAGAATTTAAAAAATCTGACAATTTTAGCAATGATGAGGCTGTCCAATGGATGTGTAAAAAAAAATGTAAATAGTGATTTGCGAGTTCAAGAGCTAAAACCCTAGATTAGGGATCATAAGATACTTAGAACTGAGAAAGAGAGGGTTAAAGTTAGAAATAGCTAGAAGTGAGGATTTTATATATGGAATTAAATTTTGGGCAATATTTGATTTCCCGATACGATATTCTACCCGTTCTGTAAAATTTTGGTGTGCGATTTTACATGAAAAAAGGCTTAATCTTTAAGATTTGGATAATGTTTATCCATTTAAAACCAAGTGGATGGCTAACATTTAATCTTGAATAACAAGATTAAATCCTAGTCATCCATCTCTTTAAAAAAAAGAAACTATACTTTAACTACATAAATGCTACCTTTATACTAAGATATATACAATTCACCAAACCTTATCACTCCAAAACCCATCATTCTCGGCCATGAACCAGAAACCCAAGTTTCCATGGTGTTTTTTTTTTTTTTTTTACAAAACCTAACTTTAAATGCTCAAAACCTTAGTTTTAAATCACCAAAACCCCAAATCTCCTTCACAAAACTTGTTCTAATCATCATAATCTACCAAACTAACCGATTAGAATTTGAATCCATCATCATTTTTCACTTTGAGATCTGACCACCCACCGTTAAGGAAGGAATTGGAGTGGATTTAAAGAGCTAGTGGTGAAGGAAACCCTTCCTAGAAGATCCTTTAAAGTTAGAAGCTCTAAAATCTCAATAGTAGGGCTTTCTTGACATCTTTTCTTTCAAAATTTATTCTGAAAAATCCTGAATGAGTTGGATAAAAATCTTTACTTATATTGATTGGTAATACATAGATATTGATGTATTTAATTTGGTGGAGTGTTTGGATGATGTTAGAAAACCTTTTTTTCTAAAAATATGTTTTGAGCTATGTTTCTGGAATTCTCGGATTTGTATAGACAGGTTATGATTCATGATTTTTCTGAAGTGTTTGTAGATGGATTCTTGAGTTGAAAATTTTATATGATGAAGCTAACATGTTAAGGCATTTTTAGTATTTTTCTTGGGTGTTCAAAATGGCTTTTACTATTTTCTAAAAATATAAAATCGAGACTATTGTTGAGTTGTCTGGACAGCCAATTCTGAAGCTGAGATTATCTAATTTTGTTACCATAGCAAATGATTGAATTTTCCTTTGAAATTTTTACAGGGTATTGAGGACATATTGAAATCCAACCTTAATTTTTGTAAGAATTGATATGTTCATTTGATATGGTAATAACATTGGAAACTATGGCTGTTGGTGTAATTTAGGAGTTTTTGACCTCCGAACTTGTATAATTTGGTTAACATAGTTAGAACGCTTGTTTTGCTCTAAAATTTTTACAGGATTTTGTGGACACTTTGAAGTGTCTTGGATAATTTTTATAGCCTTTGGATTGGTTGTTTGATGTACAAATTAATTTGTGATACAAATGTATAAAATATGCCATTGTGCTGGAAATAAACCGATGCTTTAAATTGATGAAATAATGGTATTTTGTACTAATATGGCATGAGTACATGAATATGAATAATTAAGCAAGTGAACTTATTGATGAGGTTAGGTACATATAGATATGAATACTTCTTACAATTATGTATATGTGAAAGAAAAACATAAGATTATGTTTCTTGGTTGGAGAAAGTAAATCTGTCTGTGGAAATAAACCTGACTACCAAGAAAAGCATGAGATTACATGTCTTGGGCTGAAGAAAGTAAATCCGCTGTGTTGGGGAATTAAACCCGACTAAGAATAGGTCTGTGTGAGAATTGGAGAAAGTAAATCCAATGATCATATATAGGAATGAGCTCGGTTCTAAAAGGTTTATTACCCTAAAGTGGTCAAAGCCATAAAAGTCGAAGGCCAAGATAAGTTGAAGTAGCAATTGTTCTAAGTAGTCCTTTATCTTATATGCTAAGTGAAAAAATTTAGCATCGATATTGAGACCAATATGTTTAAGTTGTAACTCAATAGTATATGCTTTATATGATGATGCATGTATATTAAGAGATTGGATAATAAAATGTATCCACTTCGGAAGGATATTGTAGAACTTTAAAATGAATCTTTAATATGCATTGCATGATCACATTTTCTTAATAAATCGAAGTGGTTGGGGCGATAACGATGACATGGATTTAGTATATGTTTTGAGGATGCCCTATTGAGAATTTTAGAATTCTCACCCCTATGTGTTTGTGTTCTCGTATCGTCTCTAGGTTGATCCAGAAACAATGAAGCTCCTATATGAAAGGAAATCGGATTTGTAGTGGTATTAAGGGTTGAAGCTTGTATCGATTGTACCTAGTCATATGTTTATGTTTATAAATATAATAGAGACCAGATGTGTATTAAAGCTCATAGAAGAGCTTCTTTTTATACTCGACTTTGTAATCAATAAATGTTTGTTTCTTTGTTATATATTTTAATAGAATCACGAATTAGTTACTTCATGATTCAATCAATTCTATAGATAATTAAGAAAGATCTGCTAATTTATAAGTAACAACTTCTAAGTATAATGTCATGACTTAAGGATGACGTTGTACTTGGAAGGATATTACACTTTATTATTATAGGTCATCTATCAATATTTTTTTCAACATTATAAACATGATATTCAAAAATATAAAATAGAATGACACATTTATAGTTTATCAATTTATTTAATTATTAAACTATTAAATTATTTTCAAAATAAATGTATATACTCAATTTTCTATAAGATATATTTAAATAAATTATTTATTTTCAATAATAGTCAACAAACTATTTTTATTATCACATGCACGGGTCAAACAACTAGTAACATTAATATTTAAGACTTATTACATGGAAAGTTTTTCATATGTCATTCATAGAGAAAATTATCCCCCACCATTTTCATAATCTTGATATTTAAAGTAAGTTTTTGAATTTAATTTATTTTCTAATTATTAATTATTTTTTTAATTATACGATCATATCTCTCTACCATTAACAAAAGTAATATAAACAAATAAAAAATCATATAAAAAAATTATAATTGAATGTATTATACCCTAAAATATATATATATATATATATATATATATATATATATATATAGTATTAATGATAACAAAGCAATTATAATTATGTTACAAAAAGAACTATTACAATTAATGATAATTATATTGATTATCTTTACTATAATTAAGGATTATAATGGTAAGATTAATTATAACTAAACTATTATAATTATAATAATTAATGATAATAAGAAAATCTTATCACACCTTTATTTTTGTAATTATCTTTATTGAATTTGTATTATATATGTATTTTTATTTTTAATTTGGAATATGTTGCATTAGTAGTATTTATTATTATGGATATTTATGTTTTGCATCTCAAAGTAATTTTAAAATGTTTCCCATTTTGGATTTTTTTAATGAATATGTAAATATTCATAAAGATTCAAATCTCTCATGGAATGAAGAATTGGACACTGACATGGCAAGAATAGGGATGGAAGTAAAATTCTAAATGTGGATAGGGTTGAAAAAAAAATTTTTAACTTAAAATCTAGAGCTTTTAAAAATAATTAAAAAAAACTATCTATCTACCTATCTCACTATACTCTATTTAACTTTTTGCAACCTGAACATTCCAACCTATCTATTTCACAATTTTTTTTCATATTAATTTTTTTGAAATAAAACCTTCAATTTTTTAATATTAAAATGTTTAAAAAATCAATTCCAAAATATGCACTTCTTTGATAATGATACAAATTATTTATTAATTTTTAAAATAGTAAATAATTATATTACCTTTTACTAAAAATAATATTGTAATTCATATGCTACTCCAATAATTGAGATGATGTAAACTAGGATTATATATGATTTTTTTACTAATTATTATACATTAATTATAAAATATATTTTAAAATTGATATTTTAATTTATTAAAATGATATACAAGGAAAAGAGGTGTAATTGAAATTACATAAATTAAATTTTAAATTATTTTTTATTAATTAGAAAATATATTTTTATGTTTTAATAAATTAAATATTTTAATTTACTAAAAAGATATAAATAACTAGTGATGATTAAAAAAAAAACACCTATTGAAAGTGGTTACACATAGGAATTACCCATAATGGGGATGGGAATGGGGACATGTTTTATCTTCTTGAGGACGGTAGATGGGCATGGAGTCCTCATTTTTGTTAAACGAGGTAGGATAGAATAGCACACCTTAATTTTTTTCAATTATCTTTATTGAATTTGTATCATGTATGCATTTTTAATTTTAATTTGGATTGTGTTGTATTAATAGTATTTATTATTATAGATATTTATATTTCAAATTGTAAAATATTTTTAAAATTTTTCTCATTTTGAAATTTTTTAATAAACCTTTGAATACCCATATGAATTTTAATCCTTGCAGGGAATGAGGACCCATGAAAGGAATAAAGATAGGGTTAAGAGACAAAATTCTAAACGACGACGGATGGTGTGGGACATGTTCCATTTCTCATGGATACTTATTGTCATCCTTATAAATAACCCATAACCACTTATTTCCTTTTATTATTCAACAATTTCAACTTTTGAAATTTGTAAAATTTTCATAAAATAGGCTCTTTATTGTGAGTTATAGGTTATTTACCGAGATTTTTTAACCTTATAAACATCATATTCAAAATAAGATATAAAATATAATAGCACATTTATATTTTGTTTATTTATTTAATTATTTAACTATTAGCTTATTTTTTAAAAAAATTATACACTTAATTTTTATATGATATATTTAAATAAATTATTATTTATTTTTAGTAATGATCAACAAAATATTTTTTATTATTTCCCATACATCACATGAGTCAAACGACTAGTAATCTATAATACTAATATTCAGACTAATATCGAGGAAAGTTTTCCAGGTGTCATTCTTAGGATAATTTAGGACCCACAATTTCATAACTCTGATCTATAATTATTTTTAAAAAATCACAATCATAATTATTTAATATCATTAAAATATCATTGAAGATTATCAACATTTAATGAAATATCTCTTTTATTATTTAAATAATATATATGATGATATATCTATTTTGAATGTCACCAAACCCTTCCTTTTTATTATTTTTTATAATCCTTTTTTATTATTAAAGATAGATATTTGAACAAATATTATCATATTTTGTTTGCATATTCTTAAACTGTATTTTTTCAACTTAATATACTATATCCTGAATTGATTTATTATACATATAAGATTAATAAAAAATAAAGGAGACAATAGTACATGTTAGCATGAAGACCCCAAAATAAATAAAATATCAAGACACAAATATAGAAGAGAGAAAAACTAAGGGCTGAAAAATAATCTTAATTATTAATTATTTTTTAAAAAATGACCTTCATATCTATTTATCATCAATGCAACCTAAATACTCTATATAAAATATTATGGCATTTATTGTAAAGGATAATTGAAATAAGGCTAAGTAAAATATTATAATTGAAAAAATTAAACTTTAAAATGATAAAAAAAAAAGATAAAGGAAATGACAGTCAAATATATTATTATAGTATTAAAATACTATAATTATAATATTAATAATTAATAATAATAAATAATTAGATAAATGAAATAAGTATTATAAAAAAGTTATTATAATAGATTTTTTGAAATTGTTTCACCATATGTCATTTTCTCATAATTTATATTGTTTAGAAAATTATTTTTACTTCTTAAATAAAGGGTACTCTTTTATGCAAAATAAAAGGTATATTTAAATTTCATATAATATGAATACAATTAACTATAAAAATTTAAATTTAAAATTGAAAATCATATTCAATTAATACATATATTTTCACATGTAATTGATAAAAAAATATATTTTCACGTGTACAATAAATATCAATTACAAAATTCAAAATCATATTTAAATAAGGAAATATTTCTAAAACTTCTAAAAAATCAAATCTAAAATAAATATTGAACCTATTGAATATGAGAAACTATTATACCTGATTTACCTACATTTTTACATTCCTGTTGAATTTTTGAAAAATTCAAATGTATATTCTATAAAATTTATTCTTCCATATTTACATACCATGTGTCATTTTTTCATAATTTTTGTAAACTTCATTTACTTAAAAAATAGAAAGCATATTTCAAAATTCATATAATTAATCAATTTAAAAATACAAAATTTCAATTTTAAATTCAATATCAACTTTAAATCAATGTAAAGTATTTTCATATCTACAATAAAAAATACTAAGTTTCAAATTTTTCAATATAAATTTTTATCAAGGTCATTTTTTTGCTTAACAAGCGCCTTTTAATATTATTTTAATTTGTTAGGTTATTTTATTTTTTGTCTTGATACATCATTTCTGAAATTTTCTATGTGAATGACTCTATGATTATTTGCTTTTCATCACCCTCAATTATTGTCTTAATTTATTTTTATCTTATTTTACTGTTGATGAGTAGTATTGTTGATTTCATTTTATGATTTACTTATCATTATTCTACAACTCTTGCATTCCTTCTTAAAAGAAATTTCATTCTCTCTTTCTCATTTCTTCTTTCACTAACGGCATTGTGGAAATTTTGTAGTTGTTGATGTCAGCTTCAATGCCATAAAATATTACCTCATGTTCAAAGGCGAGTTTATTCATTTCTTATATTTTTTCAGGTTAGATGAGTTTCCTTCCTTTCTCCAAATTTGCTTTTCTTTTCTACTTTTTACTATTCTAATCTATTCATTCTCCCATAATTTTCATTGTAAATTTTTATTCTTTTATTTTATTATACATTGTTATATCAATTATGGCAAACAAACAATATTGTTTGAATTTTTAAGATTGATATCTTTTTAAAAATATTTTATATTTTTCAGCCTCTATGCATAGGAACATAGGACCAGTTGAGCTATTATATTCCTTTTATTTACTTCATTCTTCTATTTTTCACTTTTAATTTATTCGCTCTCATATAATTTATAATGTTTTGTTCATTCAATATATTTCCTATCATATATATTTTCAAACAACTCAATCAATGTTGAAGTTTTGACATTTGTGCCTTATGATGTGTAATGTAGCAAAATAGTATTTTTCTTTCACCTTTTTTTATATATAATATAGGTTTTTATCAATTTGCATTGGATTGGATTGGACATGGATGTGTTTTGATTGTTTTGTTTGGATTTGTTGTTATGATGTTCTTTAGGATGTGTTATTGAAATTGAATTTTAAAATATGTCATTAATTCAAAATTTTAATTGATTATAATTAAAATTAAATATTTGTCCAAATGATGCATTGTATACAATTTCATAAGCAAATCGTCATCTAAATTTTTTTTAAAAAAAGTGTTAAACCTAGCTATATATATAATATGTTTTGATAATTTTAAATCTTTTAGAAAAAATTTCTCTCATCAAAAGTAGAAATACATTTAATAACACATTATGATATAAAATTTAAATCTTCTTCAAATTAATGCATATTATTTTACAATCTATCTATAATTGTAATAATAACAATATCATAATAATTTATATTTCCTACAATCACTTAGTCACTCTATCAATACCTATCTTTCTATGGCTCATCAATAATACAAGATCAAATAATAATTCTTTTTATTTGCAACTAATATAATGTTCCTCTATTTATTATATACAATAATATATAATTAGTATTAATCTATATAGTAATATAATATTAATTAATCTATCAATATTGTTTCCCATCAGTTCTAACAATGAGTCATACTAATTTTATATTAGAATTCTTCACATATAGAATATCCTAAGTTATGAAAATTTAAAATTCTATTTCTATAAAATGGGAAAAAGATAATTTTCAATGTCATCAAAATTGATATGAATAAGTAGTACACCTTAATTTAATTTATACCAATTTTTACTACCATAAGTTCTACATATTTTTTTTTTATTATTACATTTATATTTTTCATCTTTTGTTATATATTTAATACTTTTCTTTATTTTAGGTATTTATTTTTTTACAGTTATTATCACATTTGAATTGTCTTGACCTATTGCTTCAGAAGCTTTGAAAATAGTTCAAGATTAGATGGACAAGTTAAGTGATCAAGAAACATCCTTCAATAAACACATTGAATTGTACAAGTTGTTCCAAAAAGAATATTATATTTAAGAAGCACATCAATTTGGCTATAAGTGATATAACTAATTCCATATGGTAATGAAGTTTGGAAGCATAGGATTATAATCTTTTTTGGATTCATGCTAAAATAATATGAATGACATAGCTACTAGATATGTTGATGGTTAGTATAGGTAGTTTTAATGGTATAGATTTCTAAAATATTGGAGATTATATATGTATATATATTGGTTATCAATACTAATGATTTTATTGGAATGTAATGATCTTAGGGTGAACTTATTGATATATTTCAATCAAAAAAATCCAATTTACAAAATATTTATAATTATGTTTTCAATTATGGGTTGCTAATTCAAAATTTGAATCAAGGTTGTAAAGCTCAATTCCATTTTTTGCCTTTATATACTATTATTGTATTAAATTTTTTTAATCTTGAATTTAATTTATTTGAATTTAGTTACACAATTTTATTGTCTCAATTTTGAATAGGATTTTATAGATGAATTTTGTGCTCTAATTGAATATTAATAAAGATCAAATTAGATATTTTTATCATTCATATGTTGAATTTCTTTTAAAAATAATATATCATGTGATTTAACAAATCTCATCAAATTTGATTTTTAACTTTAAGATCATATTAAATTTGATTGATGATCACAAAAAAAAGAAATTTGATTGATGGGGTTTAATTTTATTTCAAATTTAAACTCAAATTAAATTGATGTCTATTCTTATTCATTTTAAACACCACTTAACAATGTTATGAAAGAAAAAAAACTACTTAATAGATTTTAAATATATAAGAGATTTGTAAATCAAATCAAAATTTATTTTATTCAATTAATATGAAAATTATATTTAATTTGTAAAAAATTAATTTAAATTAAATTAATTGAAATTGAATTAATTATCAATTTTAATTAATTAATTGATGATACAACACAATGATTAAAATAATTATATTGAATAAATAAAATGAAATTGAGGTAATTTGATAAATTGACTTTATGTTTTATACTCATCTAAATTTAATTTTGTTTTATATTTCATTTATTTTTTTCAACTTTTTACAATATAACTTTACTAATTCAAACATCATGTTATTTAAAATTTTAAGTTTTTGATTTTTAAACATATAGTTTGATATTTGATTTCTCTATGGTTAATGCTGATAAATTAAAGTATGTGAAATTGGTAAATTTTAATATTTTTTATTTATGGGGTTAGTTTGATTTTGTCTAAAAGACCATGTAATAAATATATGATTCTATTTGAAAAAGATAGTGAAGTAAAAGATAATTAAATAGGAGAAGATTAATTTAATTTAGAATGAACATTATCTACTTCAAATTAAAATAATTTTAATTTAAAAATTTTGATGTTATTACTCACTATTATGGTGTTTTTGCAATTTCAATATTTTCATTTTTCTAAATGAACCAAATGATGTTTAAAATTTGTTAAACTACAATGATGATTATAACCAAAAGGTTTATAATTATTTTTATTATGATATGTTATTGATACTTCCATTTTTATTTTTATAATTAATATTAATTAATTAATAAATTAATAATGAATAAGTATCAATTTACCTATAGGGTGAAAAACCTTCAATTTTTCAACATTAAAACTTTTTTAAAAAAGACTTTAATTCCAGAATTTACCTTCTTTAAAATGATACTAATTATTTATTAAATTTTATGATACTCTTTTATATTTTGTTTATTATTTAATTATTTAACTATTAACTTATTTTTAAAATTAATTTATATATTCAATTTATTATAAGGTATACTTAATTAAATTATTATTTCTTTTTAGTAATGACCAACAAATTATTTTTCAATATCACCCTATGCATTGCGTCAAACGACTAGTTATATAAATGTAAATGACATGAAATCTAAAAATAGGGTAAAATGTATTTTACTCCTTTGAACTTTATATCATATTCAGTTTACACTTGACTATATGAATAAAAGTAGGCTTTTTAATATCTAAAAACTTATAGAAAAAACTTTATTGCTATTTTTTACATATTTATTTGAAAATATTGATGCGTAAATATTTGTCAAAAATGTAGATATTTTCACATAAAAATATTTCAACCAAAAACTGTAAAAAGGAAATTCATAAATAAGAATAAAAATATTAATTTAAAATAACAGAGTATCTTAACGGATAAAAATAAAAAAATTCATCAAAGATATTTTAAATTTTTAATAAAAAATTGATAAAAAGGCAAAATTTTTTTTCAAAGTAACTTTGTTTTTAAATTTTTATTTCAAATGTTTTGTCATTTATGTTGTTATTAATAACTATTCATCAAATAATTAAATTCTTTTTCTTTCTAAAATTATTATATTTATTATTTCTCTTTCTTTATTAAACTGCAATTCTGTAAATCCAGTATTCTCTTTCATCATTAAATCACATTGTTTAAAATCGTTTAGATCAATATGTAATTAATGGTTTGATGTACTGGTGTAAGAATAGAACTCTTATAACCATGAGGTGTGATGTAATAACAGCTTACCTTGTCCCTTAACCATGTGGTTCGGGATTCGATTATCACTCATAGGAATGAAGTGCATTTCATAGTTAAACGTTTGACTCTTTAAGAGAGCTCCGTGCGAGGGAATTAGTCACTGTGTCGAAGGTGAATACCCTGATTTTGATAAAAAAGAAATGAAACTCTTATACTAGTGTGTGTATATATATATTTGTTATAAAATTGTAATTACTTGACACAATTCACAATTATAAATTCATTTTTATAAAATATTAATCATTAAAGCAATTTTCATTTTTCATTTCAACTATCCTATTTTTTAAATTTTATAAATGAAATATCAAAAACTAGAAATTAAAACTGAAAAACTTGATTTTATAGTTTTTAGTTTCACTATTTTTTCACAAAATCAAGAAAATGGTAAAACTAAAAATTAAAAATTAAAAACTATTTTATAAAACCAAATGCACCCTAAGTTTAATGAGTTTTATCCCAAAAAAAAAACAACATTTGGACAATTCAATTAATTCGAAAACTTTGTTGAGTAAAACCTCATCCTCAAAACATGTGAATAGAAAATATTATTTTTGGAAAAGCTATTCTTTTCCTAATCGATTGGCTCAATTTAAGTTAGATTAGCTAAAACGTAATGAACTTTTGAATACTACACAAATAAAATAGAATTATAACAAATAAAAAATAGAATTATAGATTCAACACACATCTTTTAACCACAATACTAGTTAAAATTAAACAAAATCATTAATAAAAATTTCATATATCAGGACACAATTACATGTTTTCTTTCTTTTGATGATACAATACACAATTTCATTAACTAATGGTCAAATTCCATAACCAATAGAAAATCCCATAAATATGAAATCTTCTGCCAAAAAAAAAAAAAAGTAACAAGTTGCATAAAGTGAAAAGTTGGCAAAATCATTATGAAAAAAAAGAGAATTAGCAAAATAAATAATAATTTCATATAGAAATAAATACATGTTCCAAAATCACATAAAAATGGGTCCGATTTCCTTACCAAAAAAGAAAGGGTCCATTTTCTTACCAAAATAAGAAGCCAAAAAAGTCACGTTTCGGAACCATTAAGCAATACAAAATCCCATACCATAAATGCAAAATTTGTGCAACATTATTCAGTGTACCCTTTGGGAACCAGAGGTTATAAATTTTCTTCTCTCAAAATTCAAGCATCCATCGCTCTCTAGAAACATCGCTGTTGTAGGAACGTAGTCTTATCATCTTCAGGTATGTGTCAATTCCTACACATAATCTCTTTTCCTTTGTCATTAGTGTTGTCGAGCTCCTTTGTGTGAAGATATATTGATAGCACACATGCTCTTTCATTTTATTATAGTTTTTGTTTTAAACTTAGAAGGAAGGAAAGAAAATTCTATCGATACAAAAAGTTAACAAAACAAATGGCAAAACTAGAGTTTTACGTCATCAAAACTATGGATCAAGTTAGAATAATGAGAAATTGCCTTTGTTTTGGGATGTGTGTGCAACTGAAAGTTTTCCTAGATATGGTACAACTGAAAATTCTCTTCCTTTTCTCACCATCACATTAGCATCTTGTTATGGTGCAGCCTATAAGATGAACAAGATCTCATCTTGTTATTGTATGTTTGTACACTTGGTCTAACATACTTGTGGGACATTTTGTCCATTTTATTCTAAAGTAGAAAAAGGTGCCCAAATATCTTTCTATGTCATGGCATGAGTTTTCAATCCATTTGTCTCACCGTGAGGAATCATCGGAATTACAAACCCATTTTATTATTGGTTGTTCTAATCACTTAGAGCTTATTCTTATTTTTTGCTTTTCATTGAATTGGATCTGCAATTTTGTCTAAATATGCATGCTGGAGCATTTGTTGCATTCAGGAAGGTTTACCAATTGTTGTAAAAACTTAAAAGATACGTCGAGTCTAAATGTTCAGTTGCCCTCATATTTCCATTTAATTAAGCTTTTATATGGACTTTAGTAATTAGATTTCTTATTTAAAGGAAGACTTAATCTATATTAGGGGAGCTTTTTGGCCTTTTAAAGTATATGTTTCCATTTATTTTAGCAACCATTATACTAACTAGACATCTAATTTCTGTGTACTACTAATATGATTTATTTTGCAGGAGCTACTGACGTGAAATTTTGTCATTTTTCTTTGCCATTGAAGGAATATATCAATGCAAATGGAGAACGAGAAGGTTAACATACCTAATGATCTTGCACTAAACATTCTATCAAAATTACCTGTGAAATCTTTGAAGCGATTTAGGTGCGTTCGTAAATCTTGGGCAGATTTACTTGATGATCTTCATTTCATGAGCATGTATTTGGAGAGTTTAACATCTAAAAATGATGATTCATGTGTCCTCCTAGTGCAACAAGTTCCAAATTCTCATGAAGGAAATCTATTTTTGCTTTCAGGGGAGAGCTATGAGAATAGGGTTAAATTAGATTGGCCATCTCCATTTCAAGAGGATTCCAGAGGCATTTCGGTTTATGGCTCTTGTATTAATGGTACAATTTGTATCCATCAAAACCTACTCATTGATGAGAAAGTAGTATTTGGAACCCATCAACTGAGGAGTTTAAGGTTATTCCTTCAGGTCTTACTCATGTGCCTGGTTTAGATTTTTTTACAAGAATTCATGGATTTGGTTATGATCATGTGACCGATGACTATAAATTGATTCAACATGTATATTGCTTTGAAGATATTGAATTTTATCAAGGTATTGTCCAGATCCTTTGGAATTTACAGCCTGAAAGATAATTGTTGGAGGAAACTTGATCTCAAAATGACGTATAAGTCGTATCAACTTGGTGGTTCTGTGTACGTGAATGGAATTTGCCATTGGTGGGGCATGAAGAAAATAATGAAGAAACAGAAGCAGAAGACTTACTTGTATCATTTGACATGAGCAGTGAGATGTTTCACACAACATCAATTGTTCAACGTCATCGTTATGATTTTGTTGACCAAAATTTGATAGTGCTCAAGGGTTTTGTTGCTTTAATTTCAAAGGATGCAAGGAATAATTGCTATGAGTTAACAATTTTGGGTGAAGTTGGTGTGAAGAAATCATGGGTAAAACTTTTAACCATTGGACCCTTTCCTTATGTTGAGCATCCTATTGGAGTTGGGAAGAACGACAATATATTCTTTAGAAAAATTGATGATGAATTGGCTTGGTTTGATTTGAGTGCCCAAATAATGGAGGACATTGGTATTAAAGGAAAGGATGTTGCTTGTAAAGCATTTATCTACAAGGAAGTCTCTCCTATCATTGGATGAATAAATTAGTAGGCTTGTTTTTTTATGAATTAACTAAATAAAAATTATCTTTGAAATTGGCAGCCACATATTTACGAAAAAAAAGAAAAGAAATTGCTAGATGCATCGTTATTCTTTTTATTATCATAATGGCCATGAATTTTTTGTTAAGAATTTATTTGTTTTTATAGATGCATGGCTAATCACTAGTTGAGTTGAGTACATTATAGAGAAAAATTAGGAGTGATCCACATGTGCATTATATGAGAATATATACATTTTTCAATAACTAATTTTAGCAAAAGTCCTTCTAAAATAAAGCTTTGATAATGATTAAAAAACTTAGTTATATTATGGTTCTTTCAATTGTTCCATACTATGAAAATTATCAAAAGTATTTAAATTTGGAGTTTGTTAAACATTGCGTTGTTCTTAAGGCCAAATTTAAAATAGATTGTTAATTCCAAAACCTCAAGCCAGGTAAACTTGATAAATAATAGTTCTATTAAAAAATGTTATTGCTTACAATATGTGTATACAAATAGAAAGGTTAAAATCTATAAATGAATAATATGTTCCTTGAAAAAAGTTTAATGTACAAAGCAAAAACATTAAGATCTTGAATGAGTAATCACAACCTTATTTCAAACATGTACCATTGTTTGATCAAGAGAAAATAAGTTAATAGAAAATGTCAAGATTTTAAACATTTCTCCAATTATTTAAGGCCATCAAAGGGGTACTAAGAACACTGAAAATCTTGTTTTCATTGTTCCATCCCATCCAAACAAAGAATAATGTGAGATTAAAAATCTTCATTACCATGTTCATTACAAATATTATTGTGAATCAAAATGTTCAAAACCCTAAGCAAGAACCACTTCATTTGGATTTGGAACATAATATTTACCATAATAGAGGTAGAGTAAGCTAGTGTTTAGACTCAACATGGAGTCATCCTCCTCTTCCAAAGGGATACACAAAAGTAAAGACACTAGTGAGGGGGAGCATAATTTGGGAGAGGTGACTAAATGTGTGTGAAAATGACGGACTTATTCCGTAAGATTTTAAAATTTTACAATACAAGTGAGGGGATACAAATCTTCCAAAGGAATATACAAAAGTAAAGGCACTAGTGAGGGGGAGCATAATTTGGGAGTGATGACTAAATATGTGTTTGAGTTTGGATTGTAGATAGAAATAGAGGAAAATGAAGAACTTGTCTTGTAAGATTTTAAAATTTTACAATACAAGTTCCTTATTTTCCTCTATTTCCCTCTAAACTTACAAACATACCTAAGTAATTTGAGAAGGATTAAACCCATAATGAGGCCAGGAAGTTTCTTTACAACCTTATAAACAATTAAAAATATATATACAAGTCCATTTGGAATGCTCTATCTTCCAAGTGAATAATAATTTTTTTTTGTCTCACTTTAAATTGGAGCAAATTTCTTCTCAACTTAATTATTATTTTTTTATTTATTGTGAGAAAAAATAAAGTATCTCTAATTTGAAGTCAATAGGGACAACGCGTAGCCTAGCCTCGTCTCCGTCATTACATGGTTGCTGCACTCCCAATTAATTCAGTCAAAATAAAAATAAAAAATAAAAAATAAAAAATAAAAGAAAAAGGAAAAAGGAGCTGGAAAAAGTAAAGTCGTTCGCCTTATCTCATCTCCTATCGTCTCGTCTCTAGTCTAGCAGTTGCAGGTGAGAGCTATTGTAACATTCACCTCTTCAATTCAATACTTTCTTCTTTCAATATTTATCGTTAGAAATGATGATCTTTCATTCTATCTCTTATAATCTATTTTCATCATATTCTATATTATCATTTTTTATTTATGATACTATTTATTTATTTATAATTTTGGTATTGGAAAAATTGGTAGAATCATTTCATTCTTGCAAAACGGGGGGGAAGACCCGCTTAGCTAAATACTACGTTCCTCTCGAGGATTCCGAGAAGCACAAGGTCGAATACGGGGTTTGTACCTTAAACCATGTCTACACCATGATAAGGCTGTGTTTGGATTAACTCATTTTAAATTAAAAGATAGCTTATAATAAAAAAGCTTCCTTATTGCTGAGAAATTATCAATTGCCAAACACGCACTTAAATTATCTTTAATTCCTCTTTTTTCTTTTTTTTTTTCCAAGTTCATTGCCTCGTCGTAAACCGAGATCCCAAATATACAAACTTCGTTGAGGTCCACAACTTTCTCGAATTTCTCTTTTTTTTTCATTTTTTATGTAATATTTTGCTCTTAGAAAGTTGAGGATTTTTTTGGCTTTCCATAGCATAGATGTACTAATTTGACATCATTTGTGATGAATGCTCCTTCATTTCATAGGCTAAAAACGTGTGCTATAGTAATGTACTTTGATAAACTTTGGGTTCATATTAGGTTATAATCAAAAGCTGACCTGAACATTGATTTTTTTTTTAAAATGGATTATTTCTCAAAATTAAGCTGATATGTGTTTGGATTAGTTTATTTTAGACTCAAAATAACTATAATCGAAGTTCTCTGAGACGGACAACATGTTTAGTGTCATGGTTGGAGGGATTAGAGTCGATTCTAAAGCAACAAAATTTATTTTGGTTTTTTAAGAATGTGGTTGGTTTCAAGATTCTAGAATCAATCTGATAATATAATATAAAAACGGTCAATGCAAAACAAAAAAAATGCTGATATGTCACATCAGGAGGTTTACATTTCCCTCCAAAAAATGCTGCAAGTTCTGGATTAGTTCACAATATACAGCTTCTATATATTGATCAATGCTTTAACATATTCAGTGATGACTTTTCTATTATACACCTCAATTTTCAACGAGTGTGTGCTTTCAACATTGGTAATCGGTAATGAATCTCACTGCATTGATTATTTGCCCAATCAATTGATGAAATGCCATTTTCCAATGCTACTTATTCTCTCTTCCTTTAAACAATGACGATAAGGCATCTAATGTTTTTATGAAGTTTCCAATTACCATGTTAATTGAAAACTTTTTGTTTTCTCCTTAATGACGCTTTAGTTTTGAAGGTAGTTTCTACCTTCCCCATAAAATTTTATTCTAAATGTCTACTCTCTCCATGTCACAGGACTCTCAATTTTCTCATATTCCCTTTTATTTTTTTTCAACCCCAATCTTTCTTCTGTGGCATTTCCTATCTCTACGTCTCTCCAAGGTTGCTTTGTTATTCCATTTCAAACTGTTGGAATGCCACAACCATGATGATAGCGGCCATGCGGTGGTAAAGCACCCATGATGGGTGATGGGTTGTTGGTTGACGCCTTTCACCACTGCCAGTCCGCGTTGACAATTCGTTTGTCACCATCGGATTCAATGTCCTCACCTTGCATCACAGATTCGCCTATGGAGACTTCCAGACCGCGCCTCAACGTTCATCATCACGATGAAGGCTCCCAAGTCGAATTTGATTGCACTGCCATGATATGAATAAAGATTGAAAATTACTTACTTTTGTGTCTTTTTTTTTTGTAATTAGATTTTGTAATTTATTTTATTTTGGGAGCAAATTTACAGTTGTAGCTGACTACATTTACTCCACCTTGAGAACGCTTCCGTTTTGCTGCATTGATCTTCCTAGAGGATCAGGTTCTTTCCTTGCTCTCTTTGGTTAAAATTCATTTGATTTTCCCTATTTTTTAAAGTATAAATTGTAAAGAATAATTTTTTGGAGTGTGGCTGTGAGTTCCTAACCTCCGTCAAGATATGTACGTGGCTCAATGGTAAGGTTATTGTATAAAATAATTTTTGTTGTGCCTTTCATTTGTGTTTTTCATTTTTGGTTGGTGCCATATTTTATAAGGGGGTGCTATTATTTTGTTACGTGATGGTCTAGCTTATCCCAATTCTTTGGGTGGTGGATTTAGCAATGGTATTCAACCACTTCTAGGTGTTGAAGCTATATTTGAAGAACTATTAAGGAAGATGGGCATATTTTGATAATTTTTTCCTTTTATTTTATTTTTTCTCTTTCTTTCCCTTGAATGTTTGAATGGAAACTTTTTCCTTTCTTGATCAATAATTTTCTTAGCCAATTCTTGATACATGTTTTCCAAATCTTTTCCCTTCTACCTTTTTTTGTCCAAACACATTTGTTAGCCATTTTATTTTCTTAAAATTATCCTAGCTTGGCATTGTTGGTGTTATTCTATTTTTATTGTTTTATGATATTTTACTTACAATGTACAAAGCACACACATATACTTCAAAAAACTAGCAATATAAGAGCTCTATGCTCATAGTATGTGTTGATTTAGCTTTTAGTCGAAGTCTAATAGCCATTAGACTTCAAATATGGTAGTTTAGATTAAGAAAAAAAAACAATATACAAAGTTTCTAAATAGTTTTCCATGTTCGGAGATATCTGTTGATGGTTTTTCTGTTTATTTATGTAATTGTCTCCTTAACTTTTTGGTTTTTCTGAAGTGTTTTTATCTTGAGGTTTACGTCTTCATGGTGCAAGTCATGTACTGGTACTATATGCTTTTTCTTTCCAAAAATTTTGTTTTTATTGTTTCTGTGATGCTCACTTAAAAAAAAATGCTCTTGCTTTGTGCTAAATGTCCTGGTATTTGTTTTATTTGTGTTAGACTATGTTTTATTTGCGTTAGATTATGTTGTGATGATGATGATGGAGTGATAGTTTTGATGTTGATTTGATTGTGTGAGAGGTTAATTATCTACATCCATGATTGATATATTTTTGTGGTTATGAATATCACTCTGCCTCCTGTTTTTTATGGCCTATATGATGGTTGCTGTTAGCGCTACAAGTGTTATTCGTAATGATTTCTGGATTGCCATCTCTATTTTTGCTGAGGTTTGATAGTTGATTTATGTACAATGAATTATACGAATGATAAAAATATGTAAATAAAAATATAATATTATATGAGATTTTGCATCCTTATTTGTGGTTACTTATGCTTTTTAGATTTTAATTTAGTGTAATTTGTTAAAATTGGGCATTAGTAATTGTAAATGGTCCTCTATTTGGGTGTGGTAAGGATAAGATCTTCATTTGCTAACATTCTTAGTTGTGTCTTTTGATTTCTGAATTTTGTACTTGCAATTGTTTCAGTTCATTGTGAAGAGTAACATTCTAGCCGTGTGTTAGATAGAGTATACGGCGATTCATTTATTTCAATCGTGTTATTTTAGTGGCGTTTAAATTAGATTTTATGTTTTTAGAACTTAGAACCTCAACTAATACATTGTGCATTGTCTTAATCTTTCAATGCATAATATATAGTGGCTTACTTTTCTATAGTTTTACTCTAATGAAACACAGGTTATTAAAGAAACACTAAGAATGGCCAACATTGCAACCTTTTTCTTCAGAAGAATTGGTAAGGAGTTTGATTACAAAGGTACTTGAGGACATTTGATGATATATATGAGGAAGTTTTCCAATTGAAAACTAGAGGACAATGTTTGGATAGTTTTTTAGGTGATTGGAACTATTGATCAAGAATCAGCAAAAAGAATGAACAAAAACAGTCTTTACTAAATCTTGATTCAATTTACATGTGATTTATAACTCATAAGAGTATTAAGCAATTTATAACTCATCATCTACTTAATTTTGTAAAAGAGGGGTAATAGCAGGTACCATTAATTACCACTTGGTGATTCAATTTCCCTGCCTAAATAATTCTGCCAAATGTTCGCATTTGATCATTTCAATTTGTCTTTCCAGCTTCTATCAAATTATGTCATGACTTTAATTATTTACCTTCTACATCGTTTTGTGTCTTTCCTAGATGTAATCACATCTTTTACTATCACAATTATTGCATTTCGTTTTCCTATGGAGCTGACTAATGGTTCAATATTCTCTATCTTTCTGTCTTGGAAATAAACAAACATGAGTCATAATTTTCCATTTGACAACTTTCCCTATTTTTTTTATCTAATAATCACTCATTTCCTCTTCATTTTTTTCTCCTATCGAGGTCTATTCAGGATAGGGCAATCAAAAGGCTTTGCCTCATCATTACTAGAGAAACTTATTTGAGAAGATGATTTTGTGATGAGCTTTTCAATAAATTTCAATCAATAATGAAAAATTCACTTCCAACTTTTCAGTTTCCTCTGATACTCCTGTGGTTTTTGTGCTCATTTCACAACATTATTTGATCTTACTAAGGCACTATAATACATTCAATCAGCTTTTTAACCTTTTTCTTAGTTGTCTCTTATACTATGATTTCATATGACATGTCACGTATGAAGCAATTCAAATACAAAAAAGTTTTACAGCAAGTTGGGATTATTCTGGTAATAAAAACTTAGCCAAAACAATTTGTTTCGTGTACAACCAAAGAAAAAGTGTAATTCAAAAGAGAATTATATATTTTATGCTGCATCACTCTCATATCAAACAATGCTTGACATTTCCTACAGACAAATAGAGGTTTGCCATTGTAGTTGACCTTCTCTATATCAAGTACAATCAAAGTAAAATCTGCCATTCCATATGCTTCTTCAAATTAATGTAAGTATCTCATTTTATTTTGGTTAGTCTAAGTAATAGAACATGTGTTAGATATGTTGTTTCCTGTTTTCCAATTAATGATTCCATTGTTTAATTTAAATTGTTTTAATCATAATTAGTAAGGTAAATACCAATGCAACATAATTAGATTATAATTAATGTAAATACATCAACAGTATATATCGAATGTCAGCCATACCGTGCAAGGCACAGGCACTACACTAGTTATTGTTTCTAGAATTGATTTCAGGAGAAGTGAAAAATTGTTACTTTCTATAAGAATCACTTTTAGATAAATTATCAAATATAAACCACTTTATTTTAAAATCAATTGTACAAGTGTAGAACCAAACACACACTTGAAAGAAAGAAATAAAAAAGTGACTATTATTTAGAAATGATCAGTTGCCAAACATGCATTATGTCTTCTTTTTTTTTTTATTATTATTAGATTGTTGTGTTGGTGGCTTTTTAAAATTTAATGTTTTTGAAAGTAGTTCGAGCTTGCTAGGCTCTAAGTACATTTTCACGTTCTACTTTTGTGGTACACACACACTGTTAAAATCCTTGCTTATTGCTTGGTGGAGTCCTTGCAAGTACACCCTGTTTTAAGCACAGTTCAATTGAATCACTATGAGCTGGAAGGATTAAAGAGTAATAGGAATGTGGTTTTTGTGTGCTCGCACCTCCCTTGTGTGTCACTCACTTGGGTGTTTTTCTCTTTTTTGCCTATGCCCTCTTTGTTGTTCTTACAAGTATTTATATGACTCTCCTTCACTTTTCCCGCACTTTTGCATGTTACATCGTACGAGCCCACTTGCTACCTTTTCGTCTAATAAGTTGTTTTATCACTCCTTTTTCGAGCTCGCATCCCATGGCTACTTCCCATGTGTCGTGTATCCATTGGTTGTGTGGAAGAACTAGAGGCAACGGTATGTGCAACGATGGCTACTTGGTGGGCCATTCCTGTCATAATTTCTCCTAACAATTCCGCTTATTTCATTTCAATCTTTCATTTCCATAATTACTTGTTCAGCTACCCGCTTAACTATTGCCTTGTTTCCCACACCCTTTTGTTCCACCTGATTATCTTCTTTGTTTATGTGTGTGCGTGCCTATGTGTTCACCCCTGAAACATTAGCCCCTGCCCAATGCGGGGCGGGAATCCACTACCTCTCATTAGGCATTATCTTATATGTCTGTGTTCTGTAGCCTTTTATCACTTCCTCCCACCCCACCTCTAGCGTTTGTCCAACGCTCAAACTCTCTCTTGTGATTTGGGCCACGTCTTTCGACTGCTCGTCATGGCCACATGGTACTTCTTGCTAGAGATGTCAAAATGGATTGAGCCCACGCGTTGGTCCACCAAACCTCTTATTTTTGGCGGGCTAGGTTGAAGTTTTGAGCCCGCCAAAATTCCAACCCACCTAACCCCTCGCTTAACTCGCTGGTTTTGGTGGGTTGGGCGGGCTTGGCTCGCTGGCCAAGTTTTTTTTTTCTTTTAAGAAAAAATTCACAATTTATTGGTTAAAAAAGTAAGAAACTTGTTACCCAAAAAAGAAAAAAGTAAGAAATGTGTATACTCACCAAATAACACTGTATAGTTGACAATATTCATTAAAAGTTAAAATATAAAAATAAAACAATGTCATAACTCACAAACGTACTATTAACAATAACATTTTTTTTAATCAAAGTTGGTGTATAATTGTTAAGGACCTTGAAAAATTAGGTGTACATGAATAAAAAATATTATTTAATAACATTTGTTAAAGAATTCATCAAAAACATTAAAGAGTATTTTTTTTTTAATTTTTTGGCAGGCTGGTTTGCCACCTCTCCCTAAAATGGGGGCTAGTTTCAGCCCATTTTATTTTGGCGAATTAGCCCACCCACCCCATTTTTGGTTGGCTTTTGTTAGGGTGGGCCAGCCGTTTTGACACCTCTACTTCCCGCTCTTTTCTCCTTATTCACTTTTTCACATTCCTTTATTTTTTTTCCTTATCTTTAACTTTCCATTTTCTTTTCCTCTTATTTCAAAAATCTACCATAACTGACACTTTGGGTACTTCTTGCCTTTTCTTCCACCATCTTCTTTGCTCGTTCCTCTGTGCTACCCCTCCTCGACTTTCAGCCCCTATCTTTCACATTTGTCACCCATCTCTCCTTCTCATTTTATTCCTTCGATGGTGTCTCCTGAGGCTCCTGGGGCGTGTCGCGGATACTCTCCTTCCCTGAACGCACAACAAGTGATCATGTTGGTACAACCATCCGTGAAGCTGGTGCTACAACGCCATTGACCATTCCCCTCCTTTAACTCACCGTACGCCTCCTCTAGGCCTTAACTATGAGCTAGCCAATGGTACCCCTCCCTCGGTCTTTTGATCCTCGTGGTAAATGCCAAATTTTAGAAGATGAATCGAACCCATCAATTTGTTGGTGGCTTTCGCTTGGCCATTGGATTGGGGATGGTAAGGGGTAGATTTATCGTGGGAAATCTTATAATGCTATAGAAGATCTACCACGCATCGATTGACAAAAGGCATTCCATTATCATATATGATTCGTTTTGGTAGCCCAAAGCAACAAATGATGTTGTCTCTCAAGAATTGCACCATTGTTTCAGCCTTGGCTTCTTTGACGCTACAACCTCCACCTACTTTGTGAATTGTTCTGTTCCTACTAGGATCCACTTCTTACCCTTTGATGGTGGGGTGATTGGGCTTACAAAATTGAAACGCCAAGTATGAAACGGGTAAGGCAAAAGCGTGGATGCAAGCTAACCGTTGGGGCATGGATCTTATCAATGTGCTTTTGGCATATTTAACACCTCCTTTTATAGGCATGGAATCAACATCAATTATGGGCCAGAAATAACCCAGCCTGAGAACTTCCACGGCCAATGCCTTTCTACCTTGGTGCCTTCCACATTCCCCTTCGTGAATAGACCCCAATACCTTCTCGCCCTCTCTCATCCAAGACACCGCATGAGTTCCCCGAAATTTTTCTTGTATAGCTCTCCCTTTATGATTTGGTATCGCTCCGCCTTCCTTTGCAGTCCTCTAGCTTGCTTAGGGTCTTCGGGTAACATTCCTTGCTCAAGGAACTCTAACAAAGGTCGTCTCCAATCTTCTCCTTTGTTAGCAAAGTTCACTTCTTCTTCTTCTTTTCCTTCACTGCATTCGAGGCACTTTTGCTGCATCTTATCGCCATCCTTCTTCATGCTAGGCCAATATTATCCTAATCTTTCCATTTTCCTGTGCAAACTCCCCTTTTGTGTTCCGTACATTTCATCATGAACCATCTTCATTCTTTCTTTCCCTTCTTCAACCGCTACACACCTCATGAGCAGCCTTTCACGTCTATTTTATACAGCCTTCCTAAGTAGACCATGAATCCTGCGTTGCCTTCGAGCATAGTGCGCCCTCTTCCCATTGGCTACGTAGGGGTATGCGTCAATCTCCTCTTCCGTTCTTGCTTCCTCATGGCTACTATATGTCAGCTTGTCGTTCTTTCGACAATGATTTCTTAGCTTGAGCTTCGTTCTCGTGCCTATCATAGGTGCGTCTGCCTCCTGTTCGCTACTCTTGGGATATGCATGCATTTCACTTGAATGAATTTCTTTATCAATTCTAGCACCTTCTCGTAGTATATGGCCAGTGAAGGTTCATTGTCACCATACTCACCCTGCACTTGTTTAAGTATTAAATTTGAATCTCCTTTTATTTGGAGGCTGTTTATCCTAAGGTCAAGGCACCCATAGAGCCCTTGAATTAGGGCCTCGTATCCGCTTCATTATTGGTATAGGGAAAGTTGAGCTTGTAACTGACAATTACTCTCGCCCGTCCTCCAGACTTACCTTAACACCCACTCCCCCATCCGGTTGTGATGGAGCTCTGTCAAAATACAATACTCCTTTTGAGGGTATTTCACATACATCTGTTTTCATGGGATCATCAATCAAGTTCACTTCCGCGAGCTCATATCATTCTTCAGGAGGAGCATCATCATCCTGACAAGCGCTTGACTTTTGATGCCTCGAGGGGGTATGACTTCGATGTCAAATTTGCTAAGCATAAGTGCCTACCTACTCATTCTTCGAGACGTGCCTTGGTGGCGAAGGAAGTCCTGAAATGCTGGGCCTTAGAGATGAGGCAGACTTGGTGCCCCATAAAATAATGTCTGAATTTTTGAGCTACGTATACCAGGGGTGAGGCAGAGCCTTTCATATGGTAGGAATTTTTCCTCAAGCCTTTTTGGACTCTTGTTGATATAATACACAGGCCTTTCTGTCCTTTCTTTTTCTTGCACCACTAACCTCTAATGGATGTGCTCGTCACTGTGAGATCCAGAAGTAGTGGCTTCCTTTGGACAGGCAACATCATGACTTGACTGGAAGTCAAGAGACCTTTAATCTTATCAAAGGCTTCTTGATGCCATGGTTGCCAGGTAAAGGTGGCCTTCCCCCTTAACAACTCTTTGGAAGGGTAGATGAGTTCTCCAGAGGTACAAACCGCCTAACATAGCCTTCCTTCCCTAGGAATCCCTACGACTCTTTCAAGTTCTTTAGGCTTTGCATCTCCTTTATCGCCTTCACTTTGCTCTCCTCCGTCGACACACCTTCCTTATGTACTCAAAAGCCTACGAATTTACCTGATGACACCCCAAATGCACACTTGAGTGGGTTTATCTTCAACTTGAATATCCTGCACCTTTCAAATACCCGTTCTAAGTCCCGTACATGTTCCTCCTTCCGCCGAGACTTGACCACCAAATCATCCACATAATGTTCCACATTTCTATGGAGCATGTCATGAAAGATAGTTGTCATTGCGCGTTGATACGTGACGCTTGCATTCTTCAGCCCACTGTGTAAAAGAAGTTGCCAAATAGGGTTCGAAAGGTGGTCTTTCTCTACCATTCTTCGCTATTTGGGTTTGGTTGTACCTGAAAACCCATCCATGAATGAAAAATGTTCGTGGCCCGCTGTGGCAACTAAGCTATCAATGTTTAGCGCGGAAAGTCATCTTTTAGGCATGCCTTGTTGAGGTCCCTAAAGTCTACATAATATCAAATTTTTTCGTTCTTCTTCTTCATCGGGACTATATTGGCTAACCATTTTGGATATTGGATGGGCTTTATGAACCCCACTCCTAGCAATTGTTTTATTTTTGTTTTTATCTCCAGCTCCACCTTGGGGTGGAATTTTCAATCCCTGTTTACGGGCATCACCCACGGTTTGAGTGCCAAGTTACGCACCACCGCGAAGCATCTAATCCTGGCATTTTGTCATATTCCCAGGCGAAGACATCATTGAACATCTACAACGTCTGCTAACTTTGCTCTTTCTTCTTGCGAGAGCCGTGCGCCAATGAAAGGGCACTATTGTGTTCTATTCATAGGTTCTCATAGCACCTCCTCTAGGCTTCCCCTTGAGCCTCAGTGAGTCTTGCAATCCGAGAGGTGCCTCCTCTACCTTCCTCATGACTTTTATGTTAGCCTTCCTTTCACTGCTCCTGGGGTCAGCTAGATTTGATGACTCTACTCTCTTGACCTCGTGAGTTCCTATAAGATCTTCCAGCATACCGTCCTATTGGGGGCTACTATCCTTTCCACATTTTGCCTTTTAGCCTTTACCCTCTCGCTTCGTTGTCTAATCTTCTGCTTGTGTTTGCTGGAGGTTACTACTCTATCTCATTCCTCTTCCTTTTCTTCCTTTGTTCCTTTATTCCCCCAAATCACCGCCCCTTCTTTCTTCTCACAAAGCAGTGGTCCTATTGAACCAAGCCAGGTTGTTGGTTCTCAACACGTCCAAGTCGTTATAAAAGGCGTTTTCTACTAGATGGGTCTCATCCTCATCGAATGGAGATTTGGTTGCCATGATCTCTATATCTTTCCCCTTGTGGCATGCTTTAATACATTGGTGCAGGGTGGATGGTACACAACCATGGTTATGTATCCATGGCTGCCCAGCAATATGTGATAGATGGGCATTCCTTCCACAATCTGAATGTCATCAAGGTTTATTGGTCCTACTTGTAAAGCTACTCTTGGTACACTCATTCCTTGAATGAGCTTCCCTTGAAATGTGTTCAACAACAAATCTGTTGGGTACATCCTTTCTTTTGTCAAGCCTAACGTTTCAAAATCCCTGTGGGCATTATATTAACACTTGAGCCACTATCTACTAGGGCTTACCTTACTCTCTTTCCTTCCACCATTGCCTCCATATAAAGTGGTCTATTATGTAGCGGTACTTCTTTCATCTTTTTATTCTCCCTAAAAAGTATAGCGTTTAGGTGCGCTTTTGCAGAGCATTCGAGAGGGCGCCCATCAGTCCAGTCACCCCTTTGCTTCGCTATGCTTACTAATGCCCTTGCGGCGTCTTTCTGTGCCTCTTTGTTAAACTCCAATTGCTTCAAGTATATACTCACTACTTTTATTTTGAGTACCCCTCCTGCCAATATCTCTTGTCCGTGCATTTCGAGTCTATCACTACGTCCTCCTCTCGTTACTATGTTTATCGCATGTCGAGATAACGGTTGGCTGTGTATGCTATTGTTTTCCTGAGGTAGGATTATTCTACTAGCCCTATTTTCTCTCTGGAATATTCTCCGTACTTGCCTACAGTCTATGAGCATGTGGATGCGTGAGTCATGGACAAAACAGAAGCCAACGTCTCTCTTTCTCCTCGTGAACAGCTTGTGTTCTCCTGCGGGCTTGATTAGTCCCTGGCTATCCATGCATTAACCAACTCAAACACCTTTTCTATTGGTAGCAGGACCTCGGGAAGTCCTGGCGGTTCTTTCTCTATTTTGGCCGTATATGTTGTGGTCCCGCATATCCTTTTGCTCCCTTCTTCGCCTCAAATGGTTGCTCTTGTCCCTTTCCAGCCTGTAACTCCTCCCTCTCTCTTCACTTCGCCCTCTGACCACTTGAACTTCATACACCGCCTCCTCTCCTTTAAGTCTCTTCCCTTGGTACTTGAGTGACTTTGTAACGTCATTGCCTCTCGTCAATAGTTCAGTGAAGGTGGAAATCCTACTCATTTGAAGGAACACCTTTGATCCATCTTCTATGTTTTTGATGCAACCATACACCAGGTCGACTTCAAGGTGGGTCTCTTTACATTACAATGCTTTATCCCTGTACCACTTTATGAATGTTTCCAAGGGCTCCCCTCCGCATTGCTTCATCCTCCCTAAATCCATCACATGAACTTTTCCTTCCTCCTTGAGGAATTTGCTGCAAAAACTTGTCGTCATGTTTTCCCATGAACACAACGACCCTAATTGCAATTTGGTATACCAGGTGAATGCCCGTCCCATGAGGGACTTTGAAAGCTCTTTCATGCACAGCTCCTGCTCTTCTTATATAACCCCAAGTCGTCCACGAAGGCCATTAAGTGTTCCCGCACGCTCCCAGACCCATCAAACTAGCAGAAAGTAGGCGGTTGATACCCCATAGGTAAGGTGTACACGCGATGTGCGGGGAATAGGGCAGGTCTAGGTCTTATTCCCTTACTCTACCATCTTTTCGTTGTTCCAATAGCCTAAGCACTTCCTCCTGGGTCACCCATTTATCCTTTTCTCCTCCTCTTCCCAAGTGACTCCCTCTAGCGGTGCTCGTGGCACCGCTACGTGTTAACCGATCTTCTTCCATTTTTTCTTCATTCCTAGCGGTACACTACCTATGATCCTCTTCTTCGGCTTCTGCTTCCTATCGCCGTGAGAAGGTGATCCCATACTCGCCTCGGGATGAACACAGCGATGACTCATCCCTAGTCTCCTTGCTACTTCCTCCATGAGATGAGCTATGGAAGGAGTCACGTTCATGATTCCATTCCTATGATGCCCAGCGCCTTCCACTTTCCTTCGATGAAGTGTCCCGAAACGGAAACAAAATGAAGGCTCTGCCATCTTTCTTGCTATTGTCCTCCACGGCTCCCATGGAGTTGCCAAATGTTTTAAGCATGGTTCAATTAAATCACTATGAGCCAGAAGGATCAAAGAGTAATAGGAATGCGATTTTTGTGTGCTTTCACCTCTCTCGTGTGTCACTCACTTAGGTGTCTTTCTTTCTTTTTTGCCAACCATTCTTTATTGTTCTTACAAGTATTTATATGACTCTCCCTCACTTTTCCCGTGCTTCCGCATGTCATATCCTACGAGCCCACTTGCTTCCTTTTCGTCTAATCAGTTGTCTTATCACTCCTTTTCGAGCTCCACATCCCATGACTACTTTCCACTGTGTCACGTATCAATTGGCGACGGTATATGCGACGACAGCTACTTGGTGGGCCATTCTTACCATCATTTCTTCCAACAATTCCGCTTATTTCATTTCATTCTTTCATTTCCATAATTGCTCGTTTAGTCCGCCCCTGACTATTGCCTTGCTTCCTACACCCTTTTGGTATGCCTGATTATCTTCTTTGTTTGTGTACACCCCTTCCATTTCACAACAAGCTCAAGGAATTCAGGAAGGGAAGGCTCACCGTGTCTTCGACTCTCCTTCCTTAACGAGGTACATCATTATGTACTCCCCTTCGTTACAACTATATAAGCTATAATTATAAAATAATAAAAAATAATAGAAACGTTAGTGAAAAAAAAAGATTCTAATAAATTATTTATGTTCTTTAAAAATTATAAAAAATATAGATACTTCACGTTAAAATCTTAAAAAATAATTATATAAATGTAAATGACATGAAATTTAAAAATAGAGTAAAATGCATATTTGTCAATTAAAAACTGAATATTTACTCTCTTGAACTTTAAATTATATTCAACTTACATCCTGACTATATGAATAGAAGTAGACTTTTTGATAATATCTAAAAGCTTATAGAAAAAATTTTATTGCTATTTCTTGCATATTTGTTTGAAAATATTGATGCTTAAATATTTGTCAAGAATGTAAATATGTTTACATAAAAATATTTCAACTAAAAACTTAAAAAGGAAATTCATAAATAAAAATAAAAACATTAATAAAAATAACAGAGTCTTAATGAATAAAAATAAAAAAAATTCATCAAAGATATTTTAAATTTTTAATAAACAATTGAAAAAAAGGCAAAATTTTTGTTCAAAGTAACGTTGTTTTTAAATTTTTATTTCAAATTTTTTGTCATTTACATTGTTGTTAAGAACTATTCATCAAATAATTAAGTTCTCTTTCTTTTAAAATTATTATATTTATTATTTCTCTTTCTTTATTAAAACTATAATTCCGTAAATCTGGTATTCTCTTTCATCATTAAATTGTATAGAAAACTGTTTTCTTTCTCTTCTTTTGAAAACTATTTTCCAGAACCAAACACACCCTAAGTTTAACAAGTTTTATCCGGAAAAAAATAACGTTTGGTCAATTCAATTAATTTGGAAACTCTATTGAGTAAAATCTTATCCTCAAAACATGTGAATAGAAAATATTATTTTTGAAAAAGCTATTTTTTTCCCTAATCGATAAGTTTAAGTTAAATTAGCTAAAACGTAATGAACTTTTGAATAGTACACAAGTAAAATATAATTATAACAAATAAAAAAAGAATTATAAATTCAACACACATCTTTTAACTACAATAGTAGTTGAATTAAACAATATCATAATTTTTTTTTCATACAACAGTACACAATTACATGTTTTCTTTCTTTTAATGATACAATACACAATTTTATTAACCAATGGGTCAAATTCTGTAACCAACAGAAAATCCCATAAATATGAAATCTTCTAAAAAAAAAAAGTACCAAGTTGCATAAGTGAAAATTGGCAAAATCATTATGAAAAAAGAGAACTGGCAAAATAAAAAATAATTGCGTATATAAATACATGGTACACAATCACATACAAAAATGGGTCCATTTCCTTACCAAAAAAGAAAGGGGTCCAATTATCTTACCAAATAAAAAGCCAAAAAGAGTAGAATTTCATAACCATTAAGCAATACAAAATCCCATACCATAAATGCAAAATCTAGGCTACATTATTCAGAGTACCCTTTGGGAACCAGAGGTTATAAATTTTCTTCTCTCAAAAATTCAACCATCCATCGCTCTCTAGGAAACATCGCGTTGTAGGAACTTAGTCTTATCATCTTAAGGTATGTGTCAATTTCTACATATAATCCTTTTTCCTTTGTCATTAGTGTTGTTGTGCTCCTTTGTGTGAAGATATGTTGATGCCACACATGCTCTTTCCTTTTGTTATAGTTTTTCTTTTTTGATGTGGTACAACTGAAAATTCTCCTCCTTTCTCACCATCACATTAGCATCTTGTTATGGTGCATCCCAATAAGATAAACAAGAACTCATCCTATTACTGTATGTTTGTACACTTGGATTTGACATACTTGTGGAACATTTTGTCCATTTTATTCCGAAGCGAGAAAAGGTGCCCAAAAATCTTTCTATGTCATGACATGACTTATCAATCCATTTGTCTGCACGTGAGGATTCATGGGAATTACAAACCCATTTTATTATTGGTTGTCCTAATTATTGGTGCAGCCAATTATTATTTTTTGCTTTTTATTGGATCCAGAATTTTGTATAAATGTGCATGTTGTAGCATTTGTAGCATTTAATAAGGTTTATCAATTGTCTGCTAAAAACTTAAAAGATACGTAAGTCTGAAATCTTCACTTGCCTTCATATTTTCATTTAATTAAGCTTTTATATGGACTTGAGTAATTAGATTTCTTATTTAAAACAAGACTTAATCTATATTGGGGAGCTTTTTGGCCCTTCAAAATATATGTTTCCATTTATTTAAGCAACGATGCCGTTTAGACTAACTAGATATTTGATTTCTGTGTACTACTAATATGATTTATTTTGCAGGAGATCCTGGGCTCGAAATTTTGTCATTTGCTCTTTGCCATCTATTTTTTAAAATAGTTGCTTGAAGCAATTTATCAATGCAAATGGAGAACAAGAAGGTTAACATACCTAATGATCTTGCACGAAACATTTTATCAAAATTGCCTGTCAAATCTCTGAAGCGATTTAGCTGCGTTTCGTAAATCTTGGGCAGATTTACTTGATGATCCTCATTTCATGAGCATGTATTTGGAGAATTTAACATCTAAAAATGATGATTCATGTGTCCTCCTAGTGCAACAAGTGCCAAATACTCATGATGAAAATATGTTTTTGCTTTCAGGGGAGAGGTATGAGAGGGTTAAATTAGATTGGCCATCTCCATTTCAAGAGGATCCCACAAACATTTCGATTTATGGCTCTTGTATTAATGGTATAATTTGTATCCATCAAGACATACTCATTGATGCGAAAGTAGTATTCTGGAACCCATCAACTGAGGAGTTTAAGGTTATTCCTAGGTCTTACTCATGTGCCTGGTTTAGATTTTATGATATCAATTCATGGATTTGGTTATGATCATGTGATCGATGATTATAAATTGATTCGTCATGTATGTTGTTTTGAAGATCGATATCAACCTATTGAAATTGATCAAAGTATTATCCAGATCCTTCTGGCAAATTTATAGCTTGAAAGATAATTGTTGGAGGAAACTTGATCTTGAAATGAGGTCTAAGTGGCCTCAAATTGTTGGTTCTGAGTGTACTTGAATGGAGTTTGCCATTGGTGGGGCATTGATGAAAATAATGAAGAAACAGAAGCAGAAGATTTCCTTGTGTCATTTGACATGAGCAGTGAGATGTTTCACACAACAACAATTGCTCGGCGTCATTGTTATGATTTTGTTAACCGAAATTTGGTAGTGATCAAGGACTCTATTGCTTTAATTTCAAAGGATGTAAGGAATAATTGCTATGAGTTAACAATTTTGGGTGAAGTTGGTGTGAAGGCATCATGGGTAAAACTTTTAACCATTGGACCCTTTCCTTATGTTGAGCATCCTATTGGAGTTGGGAAGAACGACAATATATTCTTTAGAAAAATTAATGATGATTTGGCTTGGTTTGATTTGAGTACCCAGATAATGGAGGACATTGGTATTAAAGGAAAGGCTAATTGTTGTGAAACATTTAGTTACAAGGAAAATCTCCTCCCTATCATTGGAGGAATAAATTGGTAGGCTTGTTTCTTTGTCTAAGCCCAAAGTTTTATTATGATAAACTTAATTTGTTTGTTTGAATCTATGTGATGGTTAAATTTTATGAATTAATTAGATAAAAATTATCTTTGAAATTGCCAGCTACATATTTACCAAAAAAAAAAAGAAAGGAAATTGCAAGCTGCATCGTTATTCTTTTTATTATCATAATGGCCATGAATGTTTTGTTAAGAATTTATTTTTTCTAGATGCATATATGGTTAATCACTAGTTGAGTTGAGTACAATATAGAGAAAAAGTAGGAGTGATCCACATGTGCATTATACAATAATATTTACATTTTTATAACTAATTTTAACAAAAGTCCTTCTAAAGGAACCTCTAACATAGTTATTTTGTGATTCTTTCAATTGTTCCATACTATGAAAAATATCAAAAGTATTTAAATTTGGAGTTTATTGAACACTGGTGTTGTTCCCAAGGCCAAATTTAAAAAGTATTGTTAATTCCAAAACCTAATTATTTTAGAACCAAACTAGATTGACTGGTTTGGATTGGAAATAGGTGAATCAACCACATGGCCGTTGATTCTCTTGTTGGATCAAATTTGCAATCGACTTGGTTAAGCCTGTTTGACTTGGGTAAGTAAAGGATTTGCCTTGATTCAAGTGCCATCAAATCGAACCAGTTTGCAAGAATAATTTATATTTTCACAAAAAATGGCAATTGTGTAGAAAAGGAAAACACTATCCTCCCACTAGACCACTTATGGTTTTGTGTGTAAATAATAATATATATTAAATAGTTATATGAACTATATTATATTATATTTTTACATATATATTTAATTAAATCTGTTTAACCTTAAACCAGTGACCCACTGCCATGGCCGAATTGATCACGATCCGATTCTGAAAACTATGGACTAGGGCAGTAGTAAAGTGATGTACAACCCGAATCATGTATCAAGGAAACGATGCTAATAAATTTGAGATTGGGATGCTTTTGTTGCATAAGATAAATAAAGTTGCAATTAAGTGTAAAAGGCAACAATAAAAGAACTAGCTTAGGGGATTTTCGAGGTAAGGAAGGTTTATCGTCGACATATGCACTTTGTTAAACACTTGGAAGGTAGCCATGTATATCAATCATGCAATGACATAATCAATATTGTAATTCACCTAGTAATTAACCAATTACATAGGAATGAGTTAGCATACACACTTAGATAATTGTAATCACAACACCTAAATGCACAAACTAACTTAAGCATCAGTTACCATAGCTTAATCCTAAATTAAAGATCAATTCTAATCCTCTTAGTTAATTAAACACTTTACAATTAATCAATTAGATTGCATTCAACTAACTTGTAACACCCTAACTTTTAACCTAATATACTCAAATTGCATTCCAATTAATTATTAGTTGTTATACCTTTATCTTAGAACTTAACTTATTCTTCTTTAAAATATGAGTAATAAAAATATGACTATTTTTTTTTTTGAACTTTAAAACTAAATGCGAGCCGCAAATGTACATAGATACCGATCAATACATGCAGAATAATAACAATCATATAAACCTTATCATAATATATGTGTAAACCATAGCATAGCACGGCACAAACCAGATTAACATGTCATAACCATAGCATAATAGGGACGTCCTATAAACATGAAGGACATCCCAAGATACTAAACTTAACAATAAAGGTTGAACATAAAATAGTCTAATGCCAAACATATCTATAACAAAACTAAACTAGTCTATGGTACACGTTCGTTAAAAGACTAGGTTACGAATGGGTATAAGGGGCATGACAACCCTTCAGCTAATGCCTAAAGGAAAACTATCTCTGTGCTTCCGTTGCGACTTCTGATCCAGGAGGTAGCGTGACTCCTATCCCTGTGCCTCAAGGAAAATCACGAACAACACCATCATCCACGTCTGTAGATGACACATGAGAAAGAAAAGGGATGAGAAACTTATTCAAGATTCTCAGGAGGGCTCCCGACTCTAACACAAGGGTCATCGTCATCGCCTCCCAGCCACTTCGGTTTTCATGATGAAGGAAGTGTACACGCATAAGCTTCAATTTTAAACTTCTAAAAATCCCTTTATCCGAAGTGGGTGTCTTTTAGCATGGGCCTTAATGTCATGAATGCAACAGATATCTCATGTATGCATGGTAACACCTCAAGAGCATAAGTAACACATGTAAATAACACATATCACATGATTAAATGCACCAATAGAACAATAATGTAACATATGTATATACATCTTTACTGTACTTGCTTAGGTGATTTGACACTCAAATTTGATGATTTAGTGAAAAGTGAGTGAATGCATAATAGTACAAGCATGATGAGTCATATGACATTTAGCATGCATGGGAAAGTAAGAGAACCCATGCTTATGACCACCCTTGTACATAACCACCCTAAACCAACCATCTTACCTTCCCGGCAATTTTACAATAACCACCAAAACTTCATCTCACCGATCGCCTATGATAACCTCAACCTAACTAGCCATCGTTAGATTTAATATGGGGTACTAGAGGGGTAAACATGCCACTTTCTTGCTTTAACTTATCTTTCTTATCATAAGCATGCAACTTACTTGGGTTACCTCGTGGGGCACCTCCCATAATTATTAATTCCTGGAGTTGAAGGATCCTTTTATTGGATCACCTCTCATAAGCATTAATTCCTGGAGTTTAAGGGTCATTTCCATGTGTTTTATGTCACCTTAATCTTAGCATGTTATTAAAAGATGCAATACATGAACATATCATAACTTATCATCTAACACATCATGCTCATAATTCTCATAGATCATGCATCTTAATAATTCATTTATAATCTCATCATGTCACAAAATCATCATGTCATTGATCACATAAACATGCTTTACCTCTCTTCACATAAATCCATAAGCATAATATCAATTGTTATCATATAGCAATAAACATACTCCTACCCAGGATGCCATAAATCAAGGACCAGACTTAGCTAATATATATGCTATGCTTAAAAGGGTTATATATATATATATAACATACTAGGAATCATTATTCACATAACTCACAACTTAAACATATATGGTCGTCAATCCACATTATCTTGTTTAGAACACACTTATTTGCACATTTGGGGTTTTGGTAATCGATTACATGTGTTGGTAATCTATTACAGGAATTAAAACTTGTTCTGGGCTCAAAGAATATCTTGGTAATTAATTACATGAGCATGGTAATCGATTACCAGAACCAAAAACTTGTTCTAGGCATGAAGAACATCATGGTAATCGATTACCAAAGCCAAAACCTTGTTCCGGGTATGAAGAACATCATGGTAATTGATTATTGAAGTTGGTAATCGATTACCAAGGGATTTAGGTGATAATAAGAATAATAAACATGCTATGCAAACCTCATTTTAGATCTTTATTATTATTAGGTAATGACTTGAAATTTAAATATGATATGCAAGACTTGAAATATAAATATGAGGATGCAAGTTCATTTTTAAGTCTTCAAAGTTTAGGTACTTGAAATATAAACATAAAATGTAAGACTTGAAATTTAAACATGGGAATGCAAGTCCATTTCTTTAGTCTTCAAGATTTAAGGTGATGACTTGAAAATAAACATGATATGCAAGGCATTGAAACATAAACATGAGATGCAAGAACTTGAAATATAAACATGATGCAAGTCCATTTTCACATCTTACTAGAGCTCATTTCAAGACTTTAAAGAATCAAACTTTCAACCCCAATCAATCTTAATCAAATGGGAATGAGCTTTAGAGTCTCTTGACACCATAGTTCCAAGAATCTTATTTCTTTAGACTCACCATGAAGCTCAAAGGAAAACCAATAAAGACAACCAACAATAATCCATTTTTCATACTCTTGTGAAACCAAAAAAATCAAACCTTGAGCTTTAGAGGTCCAACACATGATGGTTCCACAACCAAACATCAAGAAACCCTCATCATCAAGCTATGACCTTGAACATCAAAGAAAGAAAATATTTCTAAGGAACCAACAAACATTCTATCTTTATCATTCTTTAAAATCGAAAATAAACCAAACCTTGGGCTTTTGAGGTCAAGTACATGATGGTTTCATAACCAACATCAAGATCTCTCATAATCAAGCCATGGTGTTTGACCAACAACCAACAAATGAAACCAAAAATAAGAGAAAAGAAAAAGAAGAGGAACTTATCCATCAAACCAACATCAAATCCGAAAATAATGAGAGGAAGATAAAAGAGGAAAACTTTCCATTCATTCCAACATAGAAACCGAAAAAGAAAGAAGAAAAAGGAGAGAACTCAAAATAAAAGTCCCTACCAAGGTTGTTTCTTTAGTTGAAAATGAGGAAGCTAGATCTTGGAATGGAAAGGTTGTGTTTGAGAGTTGATCTAAGGTGGAGGTGTGGTGGTGTAAGGTGGAGACGAGGTTGAGGGTGGAGGTGGAACAAGAAAAAGAGAAAGCTTTGAGTTAAGAGAAAAAGAGAGAATTTTTAGAGCAATTTTTTGACTCAAAGCTCTTGTCAAAAAAATGAGTGGTAAGAATAAGAGTTTTTGTGAGTGTGTAAGTGTTAAAAATGAAATATGAAAAGGAAATGCAGGAGGGAAAGCCATCAGTGTAACGCTTGGGGATGAGGCAGGGAGTGATTGCCTGTGAGAAGGCACGGACAAGGAGCAGCTCCTGCCTCCAAGCGGAGGGATACATAAATGAACCGATTACACACCCGAATGAGAGGATCCTGAGTCTGTATAGGTATGAGACTATACAGTTAAGGAGGGTTTATATGAATTGATTGGTAATACCTATGCCACAAAGATGCATCTTTCTTTCGGTAGCCCATCATGAAAGAACTCCAGTTAAGCGTGCTTGACTTGGGGTAATTTTGGGATGGGTGACCTCCTGGGAAGTTTTCCAGGAAGCATGTGAGTGAGGATAAAGCACGCTGAAAAGACCCGTGTTGGTTTGTGGGAAGTCGACAATTCATAAAACAGGCGGGATGTTACGATCAGTCCAAGGGGTTTTGGGGGGGGAATTTGATGTCTCATGTGTGTTAGGACTTGGATTAGTGATAGCTTTAATTAGGGAAAAGTTAGGAATTGATAATTTGGTGTTAGGAGTTGTAATATGGTGATTAAGGCATCTCAAGACAAGATTTAAGGAGTTGTCTTGCAACTTAGTTTGAATTAACCTCAATTAGTTTGAAATTCAAATTTCCAACACATTCCTTAATTTAGGGAATTGGAGAGAGAAAATGCTATTTACAATGACATGACATAATGTCTTTGATCTAAGAAGGAAATTTGAACTTTCTTAATTAAACTTAGGCATTAATTAACCTCACATAAATAATTTGACTCAAAATTAATAGATAAAATTAATTCATCTTTAATTAGAGCCTAATATTACCTATATTTCCTTAATCGCTTAATTAAGCTCGTTTAGCACCAATCAGGGACAAAAATGTAAATTTACACAAAAACTCCCGGGATTATCCGGACTTTCCAAATATCATACAACACTTATAATGAACATTTCAAACTCCCTGGTGATGGCTGGTTCATCATCACTTAATCCCACGTTAAATCACCTCAGGGGTACTTTAGCAATTTCGCGTATGAAAAAACCAAGAAATTGAGATTTTCATCTCTAACACATCCATAACACATTTAATCCTCTTCAAACATCAGACCAACCCCTTGAGGATAGCCTGGGTCGGCCGTCCTTGGTTTTAGGCAGAAATGACCTCAGGGCATTTTGGTCATTTTTGTACACGAAAAATTCGGGCGTTAAATAACTCACTCAATCATGCATTCTCTTCAAATCATGATTCATATAAACAGCCAAGGCATTCCTCATAACATACATATCAAATCAAAATAATCATGTTACAAGAAGGAGAAAGCAAGAGAAATTAGAAACCCAATCCAAAATCTTCATTAAAGCTCAATGTTTCAAAACACAAATCCCTATCTCTTGAATTCCTGAAACTAGCAAGAGAACAACTCCTCCATGGTGGAGGTTACAAGAAAAAACAACAAAATAAAATGAAACTCAATCCTAAGCTAGAGAAATTTAGAAAAGATATGGAGAAGAAGATAAAAACTTGGAGAGAAGGGACATAATTTTGTTCTATGCCCATCAGATCGGATCAGAAAGAGTATGCTTAGTTGGTTGAGTAAAGAAAGTCTTTAATATTGGTAGAGTTACTTTGTTCCTTACTCTAACAAGTAAGCAACTAAACTACCTTATGAGACTTTAAAATAAACTGGCGAAATCATAAAGAAGTAGTTTTTCAATTCCACTCTAGTTCACCTTAAGCTATTCTTTTGCTTATCTTCCATGATGAAGTGCTACTATCCCTTATGTGTAAGCCCTTCTAAGGGAGACTATCTCAAGGGCACACTTGGAGCCAGACCACCCGGTCTTTCTTTGTTCGAAGTCATTTTTCTTATGACAAAGCTAGATACTCGATGTTTATTTCCCGTTGACAAGATGACCACCAGTGGTGGCTAGTGCAACTTCAAATTTCATTCGTTGGATGTGCTCTACAGTGGTGTCTGATGCAGCTTCATGATTTTGTTTCTCTAATGACCATGGTAGTCATTGCTATTTGGAGGAAACTTGATCTTAAAATGAGGTCTAAGTGGCCTCAAATTGTTGGTTCTGCGGTGTAATTGATTTGTGTTTGCCACTGGTGGAGCATTGAAGAAAATAATGAAGAAACATTAGCAGAAGACTTACTTGTGTCATTTAACATGAGCAGTGATATGTTTCACAGAACATCAATTGCTTGACATTATCAGTTTGATTTTGTTGATCGAAATTTGGTAGTGCTCAAGGGCTCTGTTGCTTTAATTTTAAAGGATGCAAGGAATAATTGCTTTGAGTTAACAATTTTGGGTGAAGTTGGTGTGAAGGCATCATGGGTAAAAGTTTTAACCATTGGACCCTTTCTTTATGTTGAGCATCCTATTGGAGTTGGGAAGAGCAACAATATATTCTTTAGAAAAATTGGTGATGAATTGGCTTGGTTTTATTTGAGTACCCACATAAACAAGGAGATTGGTATTAAAGGAAAGGTGAATTGTTATGAAACATTTATTTACAAGGAAACTCTCATCGCTATCATTGGACGAATAAATTAGTAAGCTTGTTTCTATGTGTAACCCAAAGTTTTATCATGATAACTTAATTTGTTTGTTTGAATATGAATGATGGTTAAATTTTATGAATTAATTAAATAAAAGTTAGCTTTTAAATTTCTAGCTACTTTTTTAATTTTCTATTTTTACCTTGCCCTGCCTTATTAATTACTAAAGAATTGAAAAAGAAAATTACAGCCTATAATTTGTTGTTAAGAATTTACTTTCTTTAGATGCATATATGGCTAATCACCCTTTTAGTTAAGTCCATTATAGAGAAAAATTAGGAGTAATCCTCATGTGCGTTTTACGTTGTTGTTTACATTTTTTTGTAGCTACTTTTAATAAAAGTATTTCTAAATAAAGTTTCGATAATGATCGAAAAATATGGTTATACTGTGATTCTTTCAATTGTACCATACTATGAAAAAAATCAAAAGTATATACATGAGGTAGTGTAATGCATACTTTATGGACAAAACAATTGTTTTTGGACTATATTTTGTTTCATTGATTTAGAATGAGGATGAGTTTACAATACTTTCCCTATATATATATATATAAGCAAGAGTTACACCATTGAATTACTTTTTTTGGATTAAATTTTAACAAAACCAACTGTTAGATTAAGAGTCCACATCATGTGGTCATGCTTATAAAATTTTAGATTATTCTAAAATCATTTGCCATAGTTTTTATGTCTATTAAAATTAACATAATATATGTATTTGTGTTGGACACCCAAAATTATTAGGTCAACCAGCTAGGCCCTAATATGAAAACTAGAGGCTGCCGCGATTGGATAGGTGATTGGGCTTAATGAAAAATGTAGGCCCAAGTGAAAGAAAACAATGGCTGAAGATTGGGTTTGCACAATTCAAAGAGGTATTGGTTCAATAAGGCAAAATGATGCTACAACTGAATGAAGGCATGAGTAGTGGTTGCCAAAATATAGGAGCAGCTATGATCATGCATATAGGAGCTATAAATAGGAGATCTGTGTAAATGAGACATGCTACAAGTCTCCAAGAAATTAGCTCTGTTTAAATTTTTCTTTCAACATTTTACTTACTACTCTTTCATATTAATGCAAGTTATTGTCGTTTTCATTTTCTCTTCTCTTAATCTAAGTTTGTCCAAAGCCTTACTATAGTGATTTGGAGAAAAGTTCAAATCTCTTACTTTGGCATAAATTGCCTTATTTCAAGAGATTTCTTTGTGTTTGAGTTAATTAGATCCGGTCAATCTTAGCCGATTCAACTTAGAAGAAACATATTTTGGCATCCCCAGGAAGACATCCAAGATCAGTTATGAGAAGTTCCTTTCTCTCTTAGATCACATGTGGTGTATGAATTTAAGGTCAGGAAGAAAGGCTAAAATGGCCTTCGTACCCTAGCCTCGATGATGTGCCACTGCCTCAACAAGCACGAGTCAACCTTGTACGTAGAAAAGTGCATGAGAAGGGGGGTTGAATCGTGCTTCACTTTTTCTTTCCCTATTTCACTTTTGAAAAGCTTAAACAGAATACTATCAAGCAATAAGCTTGAAGTCCAGTGGAAACAACATTAGTGACTTCAGAAAGTAAACTTTCTGAACTAAGAATGTGAAATAAATGCGTTTAGCAAAGTTTTTTAAAAGATGCACAGTTAATAGACTAAAAGCAGATATAGAATAGGAAATGAAGGAGAAAAGAGATACTACTCAAGAGTTTTTATATTGGTTCAGCCAACTTGCTTACATCTAGTTATCAACAATAGTTGAGTTTCACTAAACCTTTCTCAAACTAGAGAAAGAATAAAGATAGTCTTTACAATAGCCTTCCCAAGCTCTCACTAGTGACCAGTGACCAATAGACAACCCTTACCGTCATAAACCAAGTAGTTATTCACTAGCCTCTCCAAGCTAAACTAAGTAGTCTTTGAGGCATCTCCAAGCTAAACCATAACTAGTAAAACACATTTACTATCACATTGCAAGTAGTCTTTTGACAGCCTCTCTAAGCTAACTCACACCAATCACTATTGGATCGAGGTTACAAAGGTTTGTGTTTGGGTTTGTAACTCAAACAAACCTATACTCAAAGCTTCTAAAATGTGACCTAGAAAACATGGTGAAAGGATAAAAAAATCTTGATTTGATGCTTGGAGGTCAGTGGCCATATTTTAAAAAGACCGGGTTGGGATATGAAGAAGAATTTGATGAGAAAGGAAAAACAACTCTCCCTAAGAAAGTAAAGAACAAGGCTTCTTGTACTTTCTCTTTTAAAGGGACATCCACCTAACAAATGCTTCATGAAAAAGAAGTTTGTCAAAAAGGTTGGAAGACCTCCTTCTCAAAAGACTAACTCAAGAGGACCGAAGAAAATTTGGGTACCTAAGATAAAAACTATATTTGTTGGAGGTCTGTCTAAGAACACACGTGGAACGTGACAACAAATGGTACATGGACAGTGGCTACTCAAAGCACATGTCCGGATCCAGAAGGTGGTTTAGAAATCTGTGACCCAAAAACTCTAGATTAGTAAAGTTTGCTGATTGAGGTAAGGCTAAGGTCACAAGCATAGGAAATATTGGTAAGGATGATTCTCACTAGATTTTTGATGTCTTGCTTGTTGATGATCTAGCTCACAAGTTATTAAGTATTAGCTAGTTCTTTGACCAAGGTTTTAATGTCGTTTTTAATGCTCATGATCGCTCCCAAAGGAAGAGTGGTACTAGCAAGTATACTAGGTCGTCAAATAATAGAGTAAAAGAAAGGGTTGTCGTACCCACAAGGATAATTCAAATACCGATTCTAGCTAATTAGATAACAAGTTGAACAATTAAAAAGAGATGATATCAAAGGAATAAAGGCTAAAGTGCCAAAACAATGAAAAAGAGATTTGAGAATTAATGGAATAAAATGTTAAGGTGATTTACTTCAACTATGTGTGAATAACATGCAACATGAACATTAATATGCCTTGTCCAAATTCAATTAAGTGATGGTAGTATCCCTATGTTCATTAAAAGTCTTTCTAGGATCATTTAATACTACTCAATTAGAGTTAAATACCTAATCTCTTAGCATGCTTAATTCCAACCAAGTGACTTAATTCTCAAGTCCTTAAATACTACATGAATCATATTTACCTATCTCTAGGTGTCATTTAATTCATGGCATTGCATTCATAGGCATGTCTCTTAGTTTTTTTCTCAAATTTGTAACAACCCTATAATCCTAAATTGGTGATCAAGCAATTCAAGATAAATAAACTCAAATGCAATACTCATAATTAAATAAGAACAAGATATAAATTCATTCACACTAGTATATTATCAAACACATAGCCTCCATAAATCACCCTAAGCAAAAAGGGTTTAGTTACAAGTCGTGGAAGATAAAATAAAATCAACATCGATGAAAAAGAGATGAAAAGAAGCCATTAACAGGAAAATACTCTAAGAGTTGAAGAATAATCCCAAGAAAGGTTTCCTTCTCAAGTGCTTGAGCTTCATTCCCCTTTCTCTCCAAGCTCTAGCCTCTCTTTTCCCCTATTTCGTGTTTTTCTCCCTCACTCCCTGCTCCAATCATTTTTGTATCAATTATGGGCCATCAGAGTCATTGTGAGGCCTAGTCCACATGGCAGGTTCGTGAACCCACGCTGTAGCATGGCTATGGCTATGCTAGAATATAGCTTAAGTGAAAGTATGAGAAATCTGATAGCAGCCCATGCTGAGCATGGGTTCCTACACTGGAGCATGGCTTCAGTTTCTGGACCCATGTTCCAGGATGGATTTCCTGACATTCCTTCAGCTCCAGTTCTCGCTCCTATGCACTCATAGCTTAAATGTTTCCCTAATTCTTTTTCCAAAAAGCTACAAAACCAATGGAAAACACAACTAGAATGCAAGGTTAAATGTGAGTGCAGTCATGCAAGAATTTGAACCAATTGATGTTAAAAAAAGAAAACTAAGAAAACTAAAACAAACTATGGACACACTAAATGTCTCAAGAAAACTAAAGAAAAACATAACTCTTAAGGGAGTTATCACAATCCCTAACTTAAGAACTTGCTTGTCCCCAAGCAAGACTCAAGACAAAACTAAACAAGCAACACAATATTTACATTTCAAAACACTTTCGAGTTGTTGGTCTACAAACACCTTATCATTGTTCCAAGAGTTAATTCAAGAGTTACCAAGATCCACAATCCAAGCAATTGACCATCAAATTGTGCAAAACTTTTTGTGAGAAAATCAAACCATTATGTGTGTGCAAAAAGTGACAAAGAACTAATTCACATCATGTAATACCCCGATTTTCTTGTATTGAGTGCAAATGACCAAAATACCCTGAGGTCATTTCTACCCAAATTCGAGGGCAGCATCCGGCCATCCTCGAATGGGTCAACTCAATGTTTGAAGGGGGTTGTACCTGTTATGTTTGATATCCGAGGTGAAAATCTCGTTTTCTAACCTTTCGGCTCAAAACGACCAAAATACCCTGCCATGCTCTACACGGGTAAAAGGTGCCGTTTGAGCCCGAATTTTTCCAGGAAGTTTAGAATGATGTTTTAGAGTAATATTTGATGTTTAGCCGGGCAAAAGGTCCTGAGAGTTTTAGTGCAAATTACCGTTTTACCCTAGAACAGTGTACAGTGCGCCTAATGAAGCAATTAGCGAACCTAAGCAATATTAGGCTCTAATCGAAGATTAATTTATTTCGATAATTAATCTAGAGTCAAAATGACTTATTAAGGTTGATTAGAAACTAAAATTGCTTAGTCAAGTTCTAATTACATTCTTTAATTCAAGATGTCTAATCAAAAAGTAATGAATAGTGTTTTTCTCTCTCCAATTTCCTTAAATCAAGGAAATTTGTCTACCACCTTTTGACCAAAAGAATTATTTTAAAATTGTTAATCTAGTTAGAATTCCCCCCAAAAGCCACAAATTTTGAATTCAAATTTCATCCAAAAAGGCTATGCAAAAGCTAGGATTTGACTACACCTAAGCTAGCACTTTAACCAAGCTTCCAAGACAAGCTTTGGAAGATATTTTCCTTCCTCCAAGGCCAATGAATTTCGGCCAACCCTCCCCCCTAAATTAGCCACAACATTTCATTCTTTATAAATACCACACCTTGGAAAGCTTGGACACCTTTTTGATCATTTGCTAAGTTGAGTTTCCTTGCACTTTCTCTCATTTTCTCTCATTTTCCCTTCCTCTAAGTTCTTTTTCTTCCTTCCTCAAAGAACCACCACCACCACCTTGAGCCACCACAAACAACCATAAACCACCACTACCTCACCTTAAACCATCCCTCAAACACTTAAACTTTCTATTCCCAAGCTTAGAAACTCAAGGAAAAATAATCTTCCTTGAGCTTCCTCTTTGGCCGAATCCATCATCACTTCCAAGAGGAGATTTTGTCTTCTCAAACTCTTCAAGAATCAAGCTTTCTTTCTTCCATTTCAAAGACTTCCTTAGGTAGGGGTTTTCTTTCAAGTTTTCTTTACTTTCTTTGAGAAAAGTTTCTAGTTTTCTCTTGGTTTCAAACTCTTTTTCTTCCCCTTTGTATTTTCGGCCATGAGGCCATTTTACAAAATCAATCTTTAGCTTGATGATGAGGTCTCATGGAGATAGTTTGGTGTTTGCCATGAGAGAAACCTCTAAAGCTTGGATCTTGGTCTAGGACCATATACAAACTCGATTTTGTTCCTTTTCTTTGCAAGTTCAAAGTTTTGGTTTTTCATTTCCTTTCCTTTATGATTCCGGTTCCTCATTGGTTTTTTCTAGTTCAAAGTTTTGGTCTTCATTCCTCTAAGGTTTCGGTTTTTCCTTTTTGCCTTGTCCAAGCTTTGGTTTTTATTTCTTTTTCTCCAATGGTTTCGGATTTTCCTTTCCTCTCTTGAACAAAGTTTGCTAAAAATGTTAAGGTAGCCCTTTTATGTTTGTTTGCAAGGTTGTCTCTTGAAAAATCGTTTCCTTGAGCTTGATGATGGTGTTCGAAGAACATAAGACTTCCTAAAGCTCACTTAATGATACATAATGGGTTGAGGTTTTTATGTTCCTTTAAAGTCTTGTAAGAGCTCTAGTTAAGATTAAAAAGGAGTTGCATTCATGTTTACTTTTATGCTTTGCATAGCATGTTTATTTTCAAGCTATCACTAAGCAACTTAAAGATTAAAACAAGAATGTGCATCATCACTTAATAAATCTCAAAGCCTACCTATTTCAACTTTAAAGTTGATTGTTGATTTGGGGTAAACACCCCAAGAGGCCTAGAGCACTAAAATAAAGAATTGAACCTTGCATTTCATGTTTACTTTCTTGTCTATCATGTTTATATTTTACGCCATCACTTAAACTCTAAAGATAATAAATGAGTGCACCTCATATTTATTTTATGCTCTCACTTTATTTTCTAAAAGAAGAGTAAAATGAGTTGCATAGCATGTTTAAATTTATGTCACCACCTAAATGGTCTAGAGCTCAAAGACTTGCCCAAGTATCCAATGTAAAGTTTTAAGAAAACGTTGGTTTTTCAATGAAGCCATTTTGGCCTTGTGGTGATGATGATGGGCTTGGTGTGAGTTCATCTAATCACAAGTGCCCATAGCCATGTTTTGAAATTTTTCTAAGCTTAGGAGTACCTAAGGAGCATTATGAATGAGATTATACGTTTTAAATCTATTTTATGAGAAAATTAATTTAGCTACTGATCTTGCTTGGACTTTAATGATTTTAATGAGATAAATTGGTTTCTAAAAGAGTTTGAGTTCCTAAAATTGTTCCAAGAGAAAACTAGCAACTTGTATGCATTTTAATTCATGAGATTATGTGATTTTATGGGCTTATGATTTCGGTTCTGCCCTTCATGATTGGCTGCTGTACAAATGTTGTTCTAAGGTGTTAAAATGTGTAAAATTATGTTTGAGTGAAGGGAGGATCGATTTAGAGAAGTTAGAAAAGAATAAGTAACTTAAAAGGATCAAGAATGAGAATTCTAGAACACCTTAATGCACAAATTTGCAAAACTGTTCCAGCATAATTAATTCAAGTGTAAATGGTTCATAATCAGTAGGATATGCATAAAAACCTTTCATAAATGATTAGGTATTAATTACTAAGCTTAAGGTGATAATAAGAACTTAAAATAGGAATTCTAGCACACTTAGACATGGCAAAATGTGATTCTGTCCAGCAAAGCTAAATTGAGGAAAAGTCAGTTATAACTTAGTAAAGATGCCTAGGAATCCCTCATAATTGGTTTAGGGATTGATTATGAAGCCTTAGGCGAAGACGGATCTTAAAAAGGGTCAAGAACGGAGATTCTAGAGCCCCGTAAGTATATGATATTTTTCCGGCCCAAACTACATAATGCTGTTTGGAATTTTAAGTGTGCCTAAAACTTAGTGAGAATTTTAAGTAATGATCCCTTAGGTGTTATAAAAATCCTTAGTGAGGATTAGAATGACCGAAATGCAAGTTTAAAGCCCGTAAGGGGTCAAAGCATAAGATATTATGAGATAGGTGGACGAGAGAGTATGGTTATGATGATGAACCTCGTGCACACTTATGATAATGTGATTATGTTAAGTTCCTTGAGCATGAAACTTTATGTGCATAATTTGATTTGGTGATATGATGAAATGTTGTGTTTGAGATGCATAATGTTTCAAAGCTATGAATGAAATTGAGGAATATGCTCATGTGAACTAGAAAGTTATTGCAATGAGAAAGTTCCATGAAAATGATGCATGTGACTGAAATTATGTGGCATGACTCAAATTTGAGGAAATTCGGAGAGTAGCGTTAAGCCGCATTTCCGTCAAATTTGAGGGACAAAAGAAAGTTTTTGAGAAAAATGAAGCTTAAAGTTATATGCCGAGACGCATTTCTCCTGCTCCTGAGGAGAAAGTAAACCCGTGGGGGGTATGGACGTCGAGCCATACCGAAGCGGACAAAGTCGTTGGTCTTAACCAAGTCGATGCGTTTCGAAGGGCACAGAGGAGGTAGCGAGGACACGGTCACCCAGCCAAGGCATGCGAGGCGCGTTCGACAGCCTAGAGGCGACCACGACATGGAGGCCACGCTGTTCCCTCGTTTGCTATGCCTAGATCCCCTCTTCGTTGGGCTACATCCGAGGAGCTTCGTCAGTCGGGCTACATCTCCCCAACCGAGATCGGCATCGCCAGGAGGCTTGGAGAGAGAGAGGGTAGCGATAGTTAGGTGCTTATCTTTTGGGGGTTGTTTCATGTATTTGTTATCATTTGATATCATTGTATTGCAAGCTCTGCCCACTAGTATGGGTAAGACTTTATGCTTCGTTATATTTCTGGAGTATTGTACTAAACTATGTTAATGAATATGATGAGGAATGTTTTTATGACAGATGTGTCCTTTATTGCTTATGTTCTGGATGTTTTATTTGTTCTTCCGCTTCACGTTGTTTATGTTACGTGCAAAGGCTCGCACTTTGTTTTATATAAATCATTTCAAAAAAAAAATTACCCGTATTTTCCGCTAAGTATTTTATAAATGAATTTAAAGAGAAGTAATAACTAATAATTAGTCTTGATACGTCCTAGGCGTATTAGGGTGTTACACATCATGCCAATGCCAATAGATAAAAAAGAGACAAAACCAAGACAAAGCAAAATCACTCTTTATACATCCACAAAAGTAACAACTAGCCAAAGATCAAAATGACTTATTTAAGCTTGTAATGTTAGGCCAAGGTTAAGGTATGATGACAAGTCATTTAGGCTCATTAGTTACCCTCAACTTAGGAAATCCTTCACTTCTAGTCTACTACCTTCAAGCAATATGGTCAATGTTTCCCAAAAAGAAAAATGCATAAGAAGATTTTCAATACTCAAATGGCCAATCCCATCTACTAAAGAACTAACAAACGAAACAACCAATCATATCATTGGAATGTACCACAACAACAACAATTTTCAGCATTTTTTTTGAGTATCCCTAAGAAGAGAAATTAAAGCAACAATTAAAGAAAACTAAAACAGTTAAAAAATTCAAAATAAAACCTATTCCAATCAAAGTCTCAATCCCCCACCCCTTAACTTAAAATGTGCTTGTCCCCAAGCACACACATGCAAAACAGGATAGGTTAGAAGTGAAAGTTTACACTGAGGATGTTACAACATAGCATGTTTAAGTAGCCACGCTATAGCATGGGTTCCCATGTTGTAGTGTGGCAAATTTTTTTTGTTTTGTTTTTAAATTCACATTGGAGCATGGGAAGCTACACTGGAGTGTACCGTTTCACACCAGATTAATTTTCAGGGACCTCTATGTTGTAGCGTGAGGTGCCATGCTCTAGCATACTATTTTCTGGCCTTTTACCCACGCTGTAACGTGAGTTTGCATGCTGGAGCATGGATTCTTCTGCAAAATTCTATGGCAAGTTGCTTAGTGCAATGCTTTTAACCTTTGTATCCTGTTCTAGCAACTCAGACTCTAGATTCCATATCACAATCAAACAAGATACTCAAAGAGAATTGGTTAGATCAAGTTAAGGCAAAATAACTAAATGCAAAACAAAATGAAATGAATTCAAATGCAAATTGTAAAGAAAAGAAAAAAGGAACAAAAAGGTAAAAATAATTTGGGTTATCTCCCAAGAGCACTTCGATTTAATGTCCCTAAGTTGGACATCGTTATACCACTCATGGTGTATTCAAACTCCAATTTGTAGCAATACCTTCCATTTTCTCCCCAAAGCATATAGTAGGACAATATAGCTTGTAGTTCCAATAACTATCCTTAGAAAGCTCAAGGTGAGGCTTCCATTCCTTAGTTTTCACTTTCTTTTCTTTTTTTCAACAACCTTTGTGATCGGAATTGAGCAAGACATTTTGGGTTTCACGACCTCCACTTCAAAGCAAACTTGCGTATCGCAAGAAGGAATAATTGCCTTACACACATTAAATGTAATCTTTTCTTCTTGAATCGGAAGCTCCAATTGACCCTTTTCCACATCAATCAAGGCTCTACTAGTTGCAAGAAAAGACCTTCCCAAGATAAGAGGAACTTGTCTCCTCTTCCATGTCTAAAACAACAAAGTCCACCGAAAGATGAACTTATCCATTTTCACCAAAACATTCTCCATGTACTAAAAGGATGCTTGATGGATCTATCTCCAGTGAGACATCAACATAGACCTTACTTCTCCAATCCTAAGCTTCTTAAAAATAGAAAGAGGCATGAGATTAATACTAGCACCTAAATCACAAAGAGCTTTATTAAAATATAAATCACCAATGATAGAAGGTATAGTGAAACTCCCTGGATCTTTTAGCTTACGAGGCAATTTGTTTTGCAAGATTGCACTACACTCCTCTGAGCATGGTAGTCTTATCATCCTTGATTTTCCTCTTTTGTGAGAGGATTTCCTCCAGAAACTTGGCATTTGGGTGATGGCTTCCACAAGAGGGATGTTGATCTCCAACTTCTTGAAAATCTCAAGGAACTTGGCAATTTGTTTATCTTGTTGCTCTTTTTTGTTGTTGTTTTACTCTTTGAGGATAAGGAATAAGAGGTCATAGGGTGGTGGTGCCACATAAGTAGATGTATTCACATCTTCTTCATCTCTACCCTCTTCTCATGGGAATTTCATATTTGTTCTTCCCTTTATCTTTGGCCTCTTTCTCCACTTCTTCAACCTTGCTCTCGGGCTTACTTAATTCTCTTCCATTCCTAAGAGTAATGGCCATCATATCTTCTTTAGGATTCTCAAATGTATTGCTTGGCAATGAACCTTGTGGCCTTTGAGTTAGTAGTTAAGAAATTTGCCCTACTTGATTTTCTATGCTGCAGACGGAAGCTTCTTGATGCTCTAAGCATCATAATGCTTGAATTGAGCTTCAGTCCTCTCCACATGAGCAGTGTGAGTCTTCATAAATTGTTGAAACATGTCTTCCAAACTAGGCTTCTTTTCTTCTTGAGGAAGAGGGCCTTGGTTGCTCCATGAAAAATTAGGGTGATTCCTCTGCCTCATATTGTAGGTGTTGGAACAAGGGTTGTTTCTAGGAGCTTGCCCCATATAATTGACTTGTTCCTCTAAGGTGGTCCACTAGCAGTCACCATTGAAATGGTTTCCTTGAAAAATGTCACACCTTAACATAGTATCAGAAGATGAAGCATTTATCATTCATAACTGTTTCTGATTTGCCACATTTTGACTGAAGAGCCTCCATCTTTACCATGAGAGCAGCTATAGTATCAACCTAAAAAACACTCTTGACCTTCTACACTTTATCACTAGGCTTTTGATAGTCATTGCTAGCAATAAGCTCAAGAGTTCTTGAGACTTTGTAGGTGTCTTGTTATGAAGAGAACCACTAGCGGCTCTAACATCACTTTTGTATTGAAACCTAAACCATTGTAGAAACTTTGGATTTGCATCCAATCCTAAATGCCATGGTGTGGACATCTTGCCAATAGATCCTTGTATCTTTCCCAAGCCTCATAGAAAGTTTCCCCCTTATTTTGGGAAAATGAAGTAATGTTATTCCTTAATTTCAAAGACTTGCTAGGAGGAAAGTACTTTCTAGGAACTTTGTAGCAACATGCTCCCATGTAGCCAAAGTTCCTTGTGGTAGATTCTTTATCCATGCCTTAGCCTTGTCCCTCAAAGAGAATAGGAACAACCTCAATCGGATGGCATTATCTGATGCCCCATTAATTTTGATGGTCTCACAAATCTCCAAGAAGCTGATAATGTAAGCATTGGGGTCCTCACTTGGTAACCCGAAAATTGGCAATTACCCTGAACAAACTGTATCAATGAGGTCTTTAGCTTAAAGTTATTAGCTTGAACTGGAGGTCTCATTATTCCAAGTGCATATCCATCTAAGTTGGGAGTGTTATAGTCCCTCAACACTCTACGATTGTTGTTCTCTTCACCCATCTCTGCACCTTGATTCTCTTCAACTACCATAGTATTGTGGGTTGCTAGTTGTGCCCTTCTTAGCGTTGTTCTATTTGCAAGTTCTTTCAATCTCAGGGTTGAAACTCACTCGCAGAACCTACTCCTATGCATAAACAACAAAAACAAAAAGAAGAGAACTACAAAAACAAATATGAGAGCCCGTGAGTGTTAAAAACAAATAACAATAGAAATACAAGAGATACTAAAACAAGATAATTAAAAGTACTCTAATCTAGTAAGTGAATAAACAAAAACAAGAAACAACAAAATAAGTAAACAAGCAATAAAAGAAAGGTTCAATCTAGTTTCTAATTAACCAAAGGTGATATTGAAATATCCTCAACAACTGTGCCAAAAACTTGATCGCTCCCAAAGGAAGAGTAACACTAGCAAGTATACTAGGTTATCAAGTAATAGAGTAAAAGAGAGGGTTTTCGTACCCAGGGGATAATTCAAATACTAATTCTAGCTAATTAGATAACAAGTTGAACAATTGAAAAAAGATTATATCAAAAGGAATAAAGGCTAAAGTGCTAAATCAATGAAAAAAGGATTTGAGAATTGATGGAAAAAATGCTAGGGTGATTTACTTCAACTATGTGTGAATAACATGCAACATGAACATCAATATGCCTTGTACAAATTCAATTAAGTGATGGTAGGATCCTTATGTTCACTAAAAGTCTTTCTCAAGATCATCTGATGCTACTCAATTAGAGAATCTACAAAACCTAGATTCCTATGCACTCCTAGCTTAAATGCTTCCCTAATTCTTCTTCTAAGAATCTACAAAACCAACGAAAAACACAACTAGAATACAAGGTTAAATGTGAGTGTAGTCATGCAAGAATTTGAACCAATTGATGTGAAAAAAAGGCAACTAAGAAAACTAAAACAAACTATAAATAAACTAAATGTTTCAAGAAAACTAAAGAAAAACATAACTCTTAAGGGAGTTATCACTCATGCATACAAAATAGTTAGTCCCACTTCTGGACAAGTTATTCCGTCTAGTAAGAGGAATGATAATATATATGTGTTATTCTTGGATGATCTGAGTGATCAAGATGTAAAATGTCTCACATCCTTCACGGATGATAAGTGGTTATGGCATAGGAAGCTTGGACATACTCATATGAAGCTCATTTCTACGCTCTCAAGAAAGGTATTGTTAAAGGCTTACCAAAGATTAGATTTAATAAAGACTCAACTTGTGATTTCTGAAAAAAGGTAAGCAAACCAAAGCATCTTTCCATAATAAACATGTGGTTTCAACCACTAGACCACTTGAACTTTTACACATGGATCTCTTTGAACTAACCAAGATTGCAGTCTTGTTGGAAAAAGATATTTTCTTATCAATGTGGATGACTACTCCAGGTTCGCATAGGTTATCTTTCTAGCTTCTGAGGATGAGGTGGTTGAAAGATTCAAAGTTTTTGCAAAATGTATTTGCATAGAAAAAGATTCCCACATCATCTCTATCAGATCTGATCATGAAGGAGAATTTGAGAATCATATTTTCGAAGAGTTTTGTGAAAACCATGGCATTCTCTACAAGTTTGCTGCACTTAGAACTCCCCAACAAATAGGGTTAATGAAAGGAAAAAAAGAAGCTTGCTGGAAATGGCCAGAAAAATGCTTTTAGAAAGTGGTTTATTAAAAGGTTTTTGGTAGAGGTTGTAAAAACCTCATGCTATATACAAAACAGAATTTTTCTAAGGGCAATCCTGAAGAAAACTCCCTATAAGCTATGAAAGGGTAGGAAACCCAACATTTCATATTTCCATATCTTTGGCTCACCATGTTTTGTCCTTAACACCAGGGACAAACTTGCAAAGTTTTATCCTAAATCTGATGATGGTATTTTCCTAGGATACTCTTCTATCTCTAAAGCTTATAGAGAGTATAATAAGAGAACATTATGCATTGAAGAGACTATTCATATCAAGTTTAAGGAGCTCAAGAAGAAATTTATTGATAATCTCGAAGACCTAGAAGAGAGTCTTGAAAGAATAAGTCTAAAGGAAACTTCTAGATAAGGAAGATGAAAGACAAACCTTCAGAATGTAAGCTCTAGAACATAAGCACTTTAGAAAGCTTGCTCAAAACTCCAAAGCAACAAAAAGTAGCATTTCTGAACATGAAGTAAAGTAATCTAAGGATGAAAGAGAAGCTGAAGACCCTCAAAGCTAGAAGAAACTACAAGGGAGTTTATGATTTAAAGGCAATTTTTTAAAACGAGTTCAGAGACATTTCCAAGGGTGTGAGAACCAGATCATCCCTTAGAAATATGTCAAATTGTGCTTTCATCTCCACCATTGAACCTGAATACATTGAAGAAGCTTTGAGTGATCAAAGTTGGGTGGATGCTATGCAAGAAGAACTGGACCAGTTGAGAAAGCAAAATCTGGATACTTGTTGAAAGACTGAAGGAAAGACTATCATTGGTACAAAGTGGGTGTTTAGGAATAAGCTCGATGAACCTAGCAAAGTCATTAGGAACAAAACAAGATTGGTTGTACAAAGTTATAATCAATAAAAGGGAATTGATTATGATGAAACCTTTGCACCAGGAGCTAGGATTGAAGCCATCAGAATGCTACTTGCTTTTGCTACCTTCAAGGGATTCATTCTCTTCCAAATGGAAGTTAAGTCTGCATTTCTAAATGGATTCCTCTTTGAGGAAGTTTATGTGAAGCAACCTCCTAGTTTTGAGAATGAGGACCTTCCCAACCATGTCTTCAAGCTAACGAAGGCTCTCTATGGTTTAAAACAAGCTCCTTGAGTTTGGTATGATAGAATGAGTACCTTCTTGCTGAAGAATGGATTCAAGAGAGGTAAAGTTGATATTACTCATTTTACTCTTGAACAAGATATTAACTTTCTGATTGTTCAAATATATGTTGATGACATCATATTTGGCGCTACTAATCATTCTCTCTGTTAAAAGTTTTAAAAATTAATTAAGAGTGAATTTGAGATAAGTATGATGGGTGAACTAAAATTCTTCCTCAGTTTGCAAATAAATCAACAAAAGGAATGAACCTTGATCCATCAAGAAAAATATACAAAGGAGCTTTTGAAGAAATTTAATATGGATCAAGCAAAACCAATGAGTACCCCTATGCATCCATCTCAAATCATTGATGTTGATGAGTATGGAGAAAAGTTTCAGAAAGTAATTATCGTAGAATGATTAGTTCACTACTATCTTACAGCTAGTGGATCAGACATTCAATTAAGTGTAAGAATTTTTGCTAAATTTCATCTAACCAAAAGCAATCACACTTAAATGATGTTAAGAGAATTCTTCAGTATTTATCAGGTACTACTAGTCTTGGCTTGTGGTATGAGAAATGTACTTCTTGTGAGATTGTAGGTTATTGTGATACCAATTTCATTGGAGATAGAGTTGAGAGAAAAAATACCAAGTGGTTGCCTTTTCTTTAGAAAGCCCTGATCACATGGTCATGCAAAAAGCATAATATAATTGCTTCCTTTACTGAAGGCTGAATATGTAGTTGCTACAAATTGTTCAAATGTTATGGATAAGGAACCAGCTGAAGAGTTGTTCAATTGCTGCAAACATAATCCCTATCTACTATGATATACAAGAGCTATTAATCTTGCTAAAAATATTATCCAAGGATCTAGATCCAAGCACATTTATGTTAAACATCTTTTTATCCATGATCATGTTCAAAAAGGAGATGTTGAGTTAATGTTTGTGAATACGAAGACCAACTGTCAAATATATTCACAAAGCCATTAGCTAAAGATTACTTTTGTGTTTTGAAAAAGCTTTTAAACTTATGTGTTTTTTAAATTTGCATAAGCATTTATGCACAAACCATCTCTGGATACTCTTTTTTCTCCATAATTCCCAAGCTGAAGCCCAAAAGAAGAAATCGGTTTGCAAGACCAAGTATTAATTTGAAGATCAAAATTCCAGTCTACAAGTTCATAAAGAAGATAGGTTATCAGAAAGAAGATGGATGACCAAAAAAAAGAGATGAGGATCATAAATGAAGAATATATAGGGTCATAGGATTTAGTATATGAAGATGAGCTTATGTTGAGTAGATGGTGAGTCTCCAATGGGTTAGAAAGTGAATAGTGAAGCTCATAAAGAAAGCCCTTTAGAAAGTGCTTTCAAGAGTCAAAAACCACTATTTTTGAAAGATGTTGAAAAAGGTAGGATAATTCCCACTCTTTTGAGTTTCTCTCTTTCATGTCGCTTCACCTTAAGTCAATCACGTCACATCACTTAAATAACCCCTCTCCTCACACATCACGTCTTCATCTTCATCTTCATCCTCAAACACACTACGTCAACCGCTACCTTTCCTCTCTATAACCACAACCTTCTTCTCTTAAACCCACATTTCCTATAATCGGAACCTTTTTCTATTTCTTCTTAAAATTGGTTTGTCATCATAAAAAGGGGAGATTGTTAGCTCCAGAACGCTTTAGAAATCATTAATGCAAAATGTTTTAAGTGATAGCACAACCAATTTAGAGATACAATTTTGAAGAACGAATAATGTTTCCCTTGAGTTTCTTGAGGATTAAAGGTTCTTATGTTGGCATAACATAGTTCTTAAAACATAAATATTTTCACATGATATGTGCAAATATGTTTTATCTCATTTAAAGAAGGGAACTTAATGGAAGTGAAAAATATATCGTGGAATGAATGGAAATATGCTTAACGCATGAACAACATTCTCATATACAAGAAATCAAGGCTCAGATCTTTAGAAAGTAGGATATGACTTCAGAAAGTACACTTCAAGTGAAAACTTCAATCCAACTCTGAAGTAAGTGTATACTATGTAACATCCCCTCCTGCTTTATGGATTGACGACTTGTCCCCACAAACCAACATGGGTCTTTTCATGTGCTTTGTCCTCACTCACATGGTTCCTGAAAAATTTCCAAGAGGTCACCCATCCCAAAATTGGTACAAGTCAAGCACACTTAATCGTGGAGTTCTTTCATGATAGGCTATCGAAGAAAAGATGCATCTTTATTGGCATAAGTAGTACCAATCAATTTATATAAGCCATTCTCAACTGTATAGCCCCATACCTATACAGACTCAATCCCTCTCATTCTGGTGTGTAATCGGTTCATTCATGTACCCTTCCACTTAGAGGCCTTGCCAAGAGCCGCTCCTTGTCCATGCCTTCTTGCACGACGATCACTCCTGCCCTCGCCACGGGCGTTATATGCCAACCAGCTTCCACTTGGTTCATTCCCAAACCACACCATACTGGAGAAGTGCAGGCTCTGATACCATTTGTAACATCCCTTGCCGCTTTATGGATTGATGACTTGTCCCCACAAACCAACACGAGTCCGAAGGGACGTCACCACCCAAGAATTTGACTCAAGATCCCTCTCATTCTGGTGTGTAATCGGTTCATTCATGTACCCCTCCACTTAGAGGCCTTGCCAGGAGCCGCTCCTTGTCCATGCCTTCTCGGATATATCACCCTGCCCTCGCCACGGTGTAATATGCCTACCAGCTTCCACTTGGTTGATTCCCAAACCATACCATACTTGGAGAAGTGAGGCTCTGAGACCATTTGTAACATCCCTTGCTGCTTTATGGATTGACGACTTGTCCCTACAAACTAACACGGGTCTCGGGACGTTGCCACCCAAGAATTCGACCTAAGGTAGGAACATTTAGGATTTAATTGAATTGTTTGAACTGTGTGTGAATTCCTTATTTGATCTATGAAATTTGTCTTTTGAAATTGTTTTCAAATGAATTTTGAGGGCAAAATTCTTTTTAAGGTGGGTGGTAATGTAACACCCTAAAATTATTTAAAAAATTAATTTGAGTTTTATTTGTCATAATTTTAAAAATCTAAGTTTTAGCAATGATGAGAATGACTCAATGGATGTGTTAAAAAAATTTTCAGGCCAGGCATGAATAGTAACCTTGCAGGCCCCACTGCATGTTAGGACTGCCAAAATCCTAGATCTGGGACTAGGAAATGCCCGGCACTAAGAAAAGAAAAGGGTTAAGGTTAGAAATGGTAAGGAATGAGAAGTTATACCTAGAATTAATTATGGTGTTTCACCCATTTGGTAGAGTTTTAATATGTGATTTTTAACATCGTATAAGTTACTTAGTGGCCAAGTAATTTTTACCAACTACTTTATGCTAAGTGGATGGCAAGGATTGAAACTTGAATTGTAAGTTTCAATCATGGCCTTTCATTTATTATATTTAACTCGGGAGCCAATATCTCAACCATTCATGGAATTCCGTTGCGATTTTAACACCAAAAAAGCTACTTACTCCCTAAGTTAAAGTGAGTCACTTATCTTGAGCCAAGTGGTTGGCCAAGATTCATTCTTTGACCAAGAAAACAAATCCTAGCCATCTATCTCATTATTTTCTTTTAAAAGAAAGAACTACATACTTTGAATACACAATTATGACATCTAACTCAAAATAAATACAAAACCATTAACCTTATCACCCCACCATCATCATTTTCGACTAAGAGGCCTTGAAACACAGCCCTCCATTGTTCTCTCTCAACCTTCATTCTTGCTTTCAAATCCCCCAAAACCTAAGCTAAAAGTCAATAAAACACCAAGATTGCTTCACAAAACTTGTTCTACTCTCCATAATCTATCAAACCAATCGATTAGAATTTGAATCCATAACATTTTTAATACTTTGAGAGCTCACAATCTGCTGCCTAAGGAAGGGTTTGGTGTGGGTTTGAACGCTTTGAAGTGAAGGAAACCATTCTTGGATCATCCTTCAGCCAAGATCCCTAAAGCCACCAAAGTAGGTTTTTTTTTGCCTTTTCTTTCCAAATTTATTCTGAACATTTCTGATTGATCTTGCTCCAAAATTTCTAGTTATATTGGTTGATAATATGTTGATATTGGTGTATTAATTTTTATGGTATATTTGGATGATGTTGGAAATTATTTTTATGAAAAGAGATTTTCAATCATGCTGCTAGATTTTCGATTTTTGTATAGGCAGTCACTAATTGTGAATTTTCTGAAGGAATTGTGGGTATTTTCATGAACTAAAACAAATATATTGAAGCTAATATCGTAGGCTAGTCTCAAATTTTCTTGAGCTTTGATTTTGATCCTAATGCTTTGAAAAAATCAAGAACCAAATGGTACCCATGCTATCTAGATTATTGGAACTGAAATGTAACACCCCGAATTCTGCTGTTAGAGTACAAATGACCAAAATGCCCCTGAGGTCATTTTTACCCGGAATTTTAGGCAGTTGCTCAGGCAACCCTCGAATGGGTCAACTCGATGTTTAAAGGGGATTATGCTGTTATGAATGATATTCGAGGTGAAAATCTCGTTTTCTAAACTTTCGGCTCAAAATGACCAAAATACCCCTGCTGTGTACACGGGTAAAAGGTGCCATTTGAGCCCGAACTTTTCCAGGAAGTTTAGAATGATATTTATGAGCAATGTTTGATGTTTAGTCGGGCCAGAAGGTCCTGGTTTTAGCAAAATTACCATTTTGCCCCTAGAACAGTGTACAGTAAGCCTAATGACGCAATTAAGCAAACCTAAGCAATATTAGGCTCTAATTGAAGATTAATTTATTTCGATAATTAATCTAGAGTCAAAATAATTTATTAAGGTTAATTAGAACCTAAGATTGCTTAGATAAACTCTAATTGCATTCTTTAATTCAAGATTCTTAGTCATGGAATCTTGAATAGTATTTTCTCTCTAATTCCTTAAATTAAGGAATTGAGCCATACCTTATTTGACCAAAAGAATTATTTTAAATTACTAATCTAATAAGATTACCCTCCTAATCAAGTCTTGATCTTCCTAATTAACTAATTATCTTACCTAAACACCTTCTTATAAACTCCTAATCAAAAGCCTAATCAAAGATACACATAAACACACCTTTAACCCACAATTAGATGAATTAATTTTCTCTCCTTCATGGCCTTAAGGTGGCCGGCCACTCCACCCCCTCCATAGCCCATCATGTGTTGTTTCACATCATACCCAAGAGCCATACTTCAAGCCATGCTTTCCACTATACCTTGCCCATGCCTTGCCCATACTCAACACCATGCCTAAGACCATGCCTTGGCCAAGAGATATTTTCCCTTCTCTCCTCTCAAATGGCCGGTTCCTCCTCCCCCTCAAAGGCCATCCATGAGCTCTCAAATCCTCTATAAATACACTAGCTTGAAAGCTCTTTGAATGTTTACACATTTGAGCAAACTTCCAACTTTCTTTCCAAACACAAAGAGCCCTTTTCCTCTTCCCTTGGCTCAGTTTTCAGCAAGAGTTCAAGAAGGATTTCTTTCTCTTTTCCTCTCAAGAAACAAAGCTTTCCATCCTCTCTCCAAGACTTCTTTAGGTAGGGGTTAAGTTTTGATGGTTTTGTTTGTGTTCTTCAAGAAAGTTCTAGGTTTTCTCTTGATTTCAAAATCTTTTCCTCTTCTTGTTTATCGTTTCGGCCAAGAGGTAGAATATGAGCTTGATGATGAGGTTTCAAGATAATGACTTGTTGTTGTCATGTGAGAAACCTCTAAAGCTTGAAACAACTTGGTCTTGGACCATACATGCTTGGATTTCTTTTCTTTTCTTGGCTTAAGTTTCGGTTTTCCTCTTCCTCTTTCCCTTAAGGACTTCAGTTTTCTTCCTTGCATTTGAACAAAGTTTGTAAAATATGTCAAGTAGATCACAAAAGTTTTGTTAAGAAAATTAATCTTATGATTTCAAAGAGCTCTAAGCTTACCCTTGCCAACCTTAAAGTTGGTCGGCCGTTCTAAGAGTTTTACTCTAGATTGAAGCCCATGAGCAATAAAATAAAGAATATGACTTAGTCCTTGTAGTTTTGTTTAGACAAAGTGTTGAACTTTGAGTCCATTTCCTTAAGCTTGATGATGAAGTTCAAACCTTAAGACTTCTTTTGAAGTCTAGGTGCTAAGAACTCTAAAGCTTGCCTTATGATACATAATGGGTTGAGGTTTATGTTCCTCTAAAAGTCTTGTAAGAGCTCTAGTTAAGATAAAAACAAGTTGCATTCATGTTTAAATTTATGTCTTGCATCTCATGTTTATTTTGATGCCATCACTAATTTCACAAGAATAAATGAATGAACTTGCATTACCATATTTAAATTCCCAAGCTTGCATTTCATGTTTATATTTCAAGTCATCACTTAATCCTTAAAGATAATAATGAAGTTGCATCTCATATTTATTTTATGCTCTCACTTTACTTTCTAATGAAGAGTAAAATAAAGTGCATAGCATGTTTAAGATTATGTTATCACCTAAATATTCTAGAGCTCAAAGACTTGCCCTAAGTATCCTAAAAAGGGAACTCTAGTAAAAAAGAAATGGATGAGTTTTAGTATGATTCAATAATGGTTTGATTTTGTAAAATGCATGAATAATTTCAAGAAAATGTTGGAAAACTATTTTATGAGGTCTCAAGGTGTTCAAATAGCTTGGAATGTGTTAGAAATCATGTTTTCTCAAATTCCGGAGGTTCTGGTAATCGATTACCATCCATGTAATCGATTACCAGAAGGTTTTCGAAGGACTTTTGGTTCTGGTAATCGATTACCAGAGGCTATGTAATCGATTATCACGGCTTCTTCATGCCCAGAACCCGTTCAAACCATGTAATCGATTACCTGATAGTGTAATCGATTACCCTGTGTTTATTTTTCCAAATAATTTAACCTAAGTAATCGATTACCATTGTATGTAATCGATTACCTTGTTTGAAACCCAGAATGAATTGAGCTCCTGGTAATCGATTACTAGGAACATGTAATCGATTACCAGAACACCTTTTGTTCCTAAAAATATCCTAAGAGAAAACTAGCAACTTATATGCATTTAAACTCAAGAGATTATGTGATTTTATGGGCTTATGATTTCGGTTTGCCCTCTATGTTTGGCTACTGTATATATGTTCTAAGGTGCTAAAATGTGTAAAATTATGTTTGAGTGAAGCAAGGATCAATTTAGAAAAGTTAGAAAAGAATAAGTAACTTAAAAGGGATTAGAGATGAGAATTCTAGAACACCTTAATGCATAGAAATGCAAATCTGTTCTAGCATGATTGATTCAAGGATAAATGATTCATAATTAGTAAGACATGTACAAAATCCCTTCATAAATGATTAGGTGTTGATTTCTAAGTTTAAGGTGATGATTAGAGATTAAGATGGTTTATAACTTAGAGAACATGCCTAGGAATCCCTCATAATTGGTCTAGGAATTGATTATGGAGCCTTAGGCGAAGATGGATCTTAAAAAGGGTCACGAATGGAGATTCTAGAGCCCCTTAAGCAAATGATTTTCTCCCTTTCATGTGCAGTGCTGTATGGAATTTTAGTGAGTTCAAATCTTAGAGAACAAGTCTAAGTGTTAACCTCTTGAGGGTAATAAAGATGCAAATACAAGTTTAAAGCCCGTAAGGGTCAAAGCATAAGATACTATGAGATAGGTGGACGAGAGAGTATAATTATGATGATGAACCTCGTGCACATTGATGATGATGTGATTATGTTAGTTCCTTGAGTATGAAACTTTATGTGTATGTTTTGATATGGTGATATGATGAAATGTTGTATTTAAGATGCATAAGGTTTCGAAATATGAATGAAATTGAGAAATATGCTCATGTGAACTAGAAAGTTATTGAATTGAGAAAGTTCCATGAAAATGATGCATGTGACTGAGATTATGTGGCATGACTCAAATTTGAGGAAATTCGAAGAGTAGCTGTTATGCCGCCGAATTTCCGTCAAATTTGAGGGACATAAGAAAGTTTTTGAGAAAAATGATGTTTAACAATGATATGCCGAGACATACTTCTCCTGCTGGAGGAGAGAAGGTAAAACCGTGAGGGCATAGGCATTAGCCTGCAAAGCGGACAAATCGCTGGTCTTAACCAGTCGATGCGTTTCAAAGAAGGAAAAATATATGATGTTTAAGGTGACACACCGAGACGTACTTCTCCTACTCCGTGAGGAGAAGGTAAAACGTGAGGGCATAGACATTAGCCTGCCAAAGCGGACAAAGTTGGTCTTAACCAGTCGATGCGTTTCGAAGAAGGAAAAAGTCCCATGATGGGTGATCCTTAGGCCCCTACCCGTACTCTGGGAGTCGGGATTATGATGATTATGATGAATATGATTATGTTTATGATTCGCTTATCAAGAGGATAAGTAAGAACTAGTGACGACTAGTTAAGGTATGAGCTCATAGCCTAGTTAAAGGGGTGCGGTTACTATTATGATTGGTGTCACAAGTATGAGAAAAGGAAAGATGTTCAAGAGAAAGTTACATGCCACTTATATGTTGTTTGATATTTGTTTGATTTATCTAAAGTACTATCATGCATCCATGAACTATTATGTTGCATACATGCATTAAGAATCATTATAAAAGACATGGACCTTGGATAAATATCTTTGTGAAAACCTCATAATGAACCTATGCATGCTTAACATTTTCATAATAAACCCAAGGTTCCTGGGACGTAAACGATGACACTAGGATAGAGGATTTCCTGAGATTCTTTAGCAAGATTCTCACCCCTCTCTCTTTTCTTTCCATTACGTCTTCAGACATCGATGGCGTCGTTCGTGATTTTCATTGACCCGTCTACATGGGAGGTGCACTATGACCCGAGCATCAGTCTTACCACTTCAAGGGTCATTGCGAGGTGCGCGTTTTTGCATAAGTGGGATGTCCTTTTGCTTTCCCCGTCTCCAGCTATCGCTTCGATCCGACTTCACCCTTTGGCGACGACCTGATCTTTGAGAGGACGCGACCAGGAGATGAGCAGACCCGTCGTGCCCGTCCTTCTTCGTCGGAGGTACGTGGACATCCCGAGTATGTTCCCCGTTCTCGATCAAAGGCCGATCCTTCGGAGGGCTCTTCCCTTCATTTCCTATGGATCTCGTGGAGGTAGCGAGGACACGGTCACCGCGAGGCATGCGAGGCGTGTTTGACAGCCGGAGGCGACCACGACGCGGAGGCCATGTCGTTCCCTCGATTCCCATACCTAGATCTCCACTTCGTTAGGCTACATCCGAGGAGCTTCGTCAGTCGCGGGCTACATCTCCCCATCCGAGGAGAGCGTCACCAGGAGGCTTGGAGTGTGAGGGTAGTGCTAGTTGAGGGTTTATCTTTTGGGGTTGTTTCATGTATTTGTTTTTATGTTTCTTATTTTATGTTGTTGTACTGCAAGCTCTCCCACTAGTATGGGTTAGACTTTATGTTTATGTTATATTTCTGTAGTAATGTACTAAACTATGTTAATTAGTGTGATGAGGAATGTTGTCATGATGGATGTGTTCTTTTATGTTTATGTTCTGTATGTTTTATGTGTTCTTCCGCTTCACGTTGTATATGTCACGCGCAAAGGCTCGCACTTTGTTTTATATGAATCATTTCAAAAAAAAATTTTACCTGTATTTTCCGCTAAGTATTTTGTAAATGAATTTAAAGAGAAGTAATAACTAATAATTAATCTTGATACGTCCTAGGCGTATTGGGGTTAAATATTAGGATGTTACAGAAACTATAAACTTTGCTAATTTTATTACCATGTCAAATGATTGAATTATCACTTGAAATTTTTATAAGGTGTTGAAGACATTTTGAAGTCCAACATGAATTTTTTTATGATGTGATATGTTCATTTGATAGGGTAATAAAATTGAGAACTATGGTTGTTGACTGTAAATAGAGGGTTTCTGACCTCCAAATTTGTCTAATTTTGTTAACATAGTTAGCGAACTCTTTTTGCTCTAAAATTTTTATGGAACCTTGTGGACACATTGAAGTATCTTAGAGAATTTTGATAGCCTCTGAATTGATTGTTTGATATATCAATAAATTTGTGCTACAATGGTGTGAAATTCAAATTGCTGGAAATGAACCCAAACCTTGAATTGGTAATGTAATGACATTTGGTTCAAGTATGATGTATGTGAATACATGCTAGCAACTTAAAAGATTGGTTTATGAGACTTGATTGAAAATTATATTGTGAACGAATGCTTATATAAGCTTGATGATGATGTATATGCTAAGTAGATAAAAGGTCCCCTTTAATAGGAAAAGGGAACGAAAATGTCACCTTTAGTCTTTAAAGGGCACGGGAAAGGTCCCTTGTAATGTGTAAAGGGCACAAGAAAGGTCCCCTTCAATGTCCGAGGGCACGTAAAGTTGAGAATGAATTATTATAATATTGAGTTGTGTGACATATGTATATTGAGTGATTGAGTAAGTAAAATAAACCCACTTCGAAGAATGATTTTTGAACTTTAAAATGAACCTTTGATATATGTTGCATGCTCATAATTTTACTAATAAACCGAAGTGGCTGGGATGATAACGATAACATGAGTTTCATTATATGTTTTCAGGATGCCTTCCTAGAATTTTAGAATTCTCACCCCTATGTGTTTGTTTCCATGTCACCTCCAGGTTGATTCAGAGTGAAGCCCTACAAGAAAGATTGAATTGGAATTTCTGTAGTTTGGTAGTGGAGACTCGTATTTATTGAACTTAGTTATATACATGTGTCTGTAAATATAGTAAATAACATATGTGTACTAAAGCCTATAGAAGAGCTTTCCTTTGTACTTGACTTGTAATAAATAAATACTTTGTTTCCTTGCTATATATTTTGATAGAAGCACGAGTTAGTTACTACACGATTTGATTGATTCTTGCTATAAATAATTAAAAAAGGTCCATAAATTTACAAGTAACAACTCCTGAGTATGATGCCATGACTTAAGGATGAGGTTGTACTTGGAGGATGTTACATACTACAACCTTCAATCACCATGATTGCAACCAAGAATTCTCAGTAGGGTATCTCCTTCTACGGTGTCATCATCAAAGTCTCTAGGAACCTCGGGGTTATTATAAAATAGTGAACATACGAAGATTAAATTTTAAGTTCAAAATACTTTTACCGAGATTCGGCAAATTTTAATTATGCGTCTTATAATGCATCATAATCTTAACATGTCATATTCCTCATCATCATCATTAATATAACATGCATAGAAGAACATCATATTTCTCATCATCAACTCATGTATGTTATGGACAGAAGAATATCATAATAGCTACACATGGACATGGTGCACATAATTTATTTCTTTAGTACCTTAGGTGACTTTAAAATCTTATCATCCTCATTATTTTCCTTGGGCCACCCTATACTCCACTCTTTTGGGAGTAATCTAGGTTATGAGCTCATACCTTACTAGTCGTCACTAGCATATACTTATCCCTTTTGATAAGTTAAAATCCTGACTCTACCCTTTTGAGAGAACAGGTTAGGGGGCTAGAATCACCTTTTCACCACCTATAGTTTGATGGGTCCAAGGATCATTTTCTTATAAATTTTAAGTCACCAATAAGTCTTTGCATGTTACAACTTGCAATTCATAATAATTCTAACATTTTCTTATTTACAGTCTTATTAAAATAATATATATCAACTATAATCATGCATCTGGAGATTCTCAGGAAGAGAGGTGGGTCACAATGGACACGCTTAAATACCAAATCTTTCCTTAGCCAGAATCTTTCCAAATTGCACTCTTACAGGAATACACTTTCTTCCAGGAACAGAATATGTCTTTATTTCATGCATAAGTTTTCATTGTTTGCAACAGCAACTATAACATACAAACCAGGGAATCAATCAATGACACCAAATTCTTAATAAGCATCAAATCACATTTTAAGTACACATAAAATTACTAGCTTCCCATAAAATTCTTACAAAGTTTTAAAACTCTTTTAGAACTAATTCTTTTTGTTAAACTTGAAAGAAGTCATAGGACTTTAGGCCTAACTTAACCATGGGACCGATTTATAACTTGAAAGAATGTTCATAGTTAAATCTTTCACTTAAGATAAAAGGAGCAAGTCTTGAGCTTTAGAGATTTAGGTGACATCTTAGAATTATTACCATGCTATGCAACCTTATTTTAATCTTATCTTTATAAGGTGATAGCTTGGAATTATAAACATGATATGCAATTCCATTTCTTTATCTTTAAGATTTAAGGTGATGACTTGAAAATTAAACATGATGCAAGAACTTGTAATATAAACATGATGCAAGAAACTGGAGCGGAATCCACAAGACCAGGAGAGGGAGAAGAGAATCTTAAGCAACCGAGCGGCGGTAGTCCGCATAGGACCGGTGAGGGAGAAGAGAATTAGATTTTTTTTTTAAGCTCCAATTCTCAAGACTTCTTAAAGAATAAATTCTTTAACTCCAATTATCTCATTTCTTCGCTTATGATTCATAGGCAAGTCTTTGAGCTCTAGGATTTTTAGGTGATGACATAAAATAAACATGTCATGCATTGATTCTTTTAACCATTATAAAATAAAGTGAGAGCATAAAATAAACATGAGATGCAACTTCTTTATTATCTTTAGAGATTAAGTGACAACTTGAAATTTAAACATGAAATGCAAGATTGAAATTTAAACATGAGATATGCAAGTTCATTTATTTATTCTTGAGAATTTAGTTATGACATAAAATAAATATGGCTGTGCAAGACATAAACTTAAACATGGATGCAAGTTCACTTGATCTCTTTACTAGAGCTCTTTCAAGACTTTAAGAAAATTATGATTTCAACCCAATATATGTATCTTAGCAAGACAAAGTAAAAAAAAATACATATTTCATATTCAAACCTCAAGATAAAAACATTATTCTTTAAAGTTTTGCATTAAATAGAATGTTCAAGCTTTAGAGGCCTAACTTGTGATGGATTTACAACCCATATTCAAGGTCCTCATCATCAAGCCATCATTTCATTCCTTCCTAGGCCATTTGGCCGAAACCATGAAAGGAAAATAAGGAAAGAAAAACTGAAATTTTAGGAGCTTTGGAAACTAGTGAAACCTTCAAGTTTTAGAGATCTAACTTGTGAAAGCTTTGCAACCAACACTCAAGAATCTCATCATCAAACATGGTCTCATCATAAGCTAGGCCATATGGCCGAAATACTTTAAAAAGAAAGGAAGAAGAAACTGAAAATGAAAACTTATAAGAAAGCTCATGAAAACATCATTTTTGAGTTAGAAACATAACTTGTCTTAGCATAAAATGAACTTAGAAACACCTCCCTACCTAATTTGATTTGAAAGAAAGGAAGAGAACTTGGTTTCCTTGAGTGAAATGGAGCAAAATATCCTTGAAAAGCTGAAGGGAGAATTCGGCCAAGAGAAAGAAAGAAAGAAAGATTTTGGTGCTCCTAAGACTAGAATTTGTGTAAGTTATGAACTAAGCATCTAAACTATCTTCAAGCATGCCTATTTATAGAGATTTTGCAGCTCATAAATGGACAAAGGAAGGAAGGAAATCTGACCAAAAATTAGAGAAAAAATAAGGAAGAAAAATCATTTTGTTTGGTGGCTTAAAACATGGAATCATGTTTCCATGTTTTCATGATTCTTTGTTTTCATTCTTTGGATTTTTGTGTAATAATTTTCTGACTTATTACTCAATAATTTCGGCCATTACAGCCTTGTGGAAGAGGATTTTGTGTGTTCATGTATTATTTAGGTGTAGGCAAGGTATTCATGCAATTTAGAGAATTTACGGTTAAGGGCTTAAGTGAATTACTAAGCAATTTGGGTGTTTTAAGCAATTTTAGGTTCTAATCAATCTAAATAAATAATTTTGACTCTAGATTAGTAATTAGAATTTAATAAGCTTTAATTTGAGCCTAATATTGTTTAGGTTTCGTTAGACAAATCGAAAATCTCAAAATTTGCAAAACTGCACAACGACAGGGGCAAAAACGTAATTTAACCCAAAATGCCGGGACCATCGGACTTAACCAAGGGTCATTCATAACTTAAAAACACCTTTTAAAATATTTTAGTGAGGTTCAGACTAAGTGGCACGCAATCGGAGTTAAAACGGCCGCATGGGCGTTTTGGTCATTTCGCGCGTGAAACTCAAAATTGAGATTCTTCTGCTCTATTAACACACATAGCACAAACAATCCTTTATTATCCTCAAAACATCCCCTTGAGGATGGGTGGGGCCCACGATCCTCATTTTCTAAGTAAAATAACCTCAGGGGCATTTTGGTCATTTTACACGTACAAAAAATTGGGGTTTGCAATACTTGCACGAATTGCTCCTAACTTCTCTTCTAACGTTATATTCCTTTATTAAGGATTGTTTGGTTTCAAATTTTATATAATATTTACCTACGGTAATTCGGTAATTCCTAATGACAGTAAAAATTACAGGAAAAAAATTGGGGCGTTACATAAATCCATTTGACAATATGCATACTCATTACTTGGTCTCCAAGTAGGTTGTTTTATATAGAGAAAAAAATGGAAAAAGATAGCTTTTCTTCTAGCAACTTCACGTTGCTTTCTTCTTCTCTTTTTCTTCTTCATGTTTTTCTCTTTGAACCTCCACTAAACCACCATTTTTCTAAAGGAAACTCTTAGCTAAACACCTAAACTAGTTCAAGAACAATTCCTCTACATCAAACTCAATCTAAAACCTTATTTTTCCCCTTTAAATCTGTCCACACAACAGCTAATAAATGGGTTGGAAAATGGGTTTGAGGCTTTAGTTAGAGGAGAAAAAGCTAGAAAAAGTTTAGCAAAATGCTTGGAAGAAAGGTAGGAAAAACTCTAGTTTTTTGCTTGTGATTGTTTGACTATTTTTGCTAAATAAACTCTTGATATATGCTTTCAATTATGTGGTGAAATATGAAATTATTTCAAGATGCATATGTATATGAATTTGATAAATGTAAAAGGTGCTATTCTTGGAAGCCTCATGAATTGATTAAATTGATGTAAAAGATTTAACAATATAAATGAAGAGATTTTTGATTCCTTAAAGAGAATGAGAAATCTGGAAATTTTACAAGAATATAACCAGAAATATTTTCTAAAAATCTACAAGTTTGGTATTTCGAGGTAGGATGCTAAAGTTTCATGAAAAAGGATGAGATTTTGATCTATAGAAGAAAAACTCTAAAAATCTAAGCAATACACTTGGTTTAATTTTCTAAGATTTAAGAATTATAATGTAAGAAGTTCTATAAGTTTCAGCTGTGAAGAAATCTCATAAAAGATTAGCAAGAAATCTCGTAAAATTTTACTAGACTTTGTAGAAAATCTCATAACTTCTTCAAAATCTCATAACAAGTTCAATAGATTTTACCGATAAATCTTAGGAGACTTCATGAGTTTTTTACAGAATATCTTATAAGAATTCAGAAGATCTAAAGAGAATATCTCATAAGAAATTCAAGAGATTTTCAAGAGAAAAGTTTCACAGGTAATTTGAGACTTAACAAAGAAAATCTCATAAGAGTTAAGGAGATTTCAAGAAAATCTCAAAGCAAGAGTATGAGATATAGAACTGTTAAGAAGATTTTACTTTATAATTAAGAAATTCCCCAACTACATGATAGATTTCCAAACAAAGAAAGAAATGAAGATATACGCCTTATGTAATATTAATTGCTTAATGGTAAGCTCAATGATTCACGGGTAGTAGTAGACGTGCTATGCCCTTGGAACTATATCAGGTTGTAATCGCGATGACGTTACATTATTTTGAGAAAAGGGATGTACTAGAAAGAATAGCGGGGCTATTCAGATGAGATGTAGTAGACGTACTCCATCTAGTGAACTATATCGGTTGTAATGTGACGGCGTTACATCATTGATAGTACGATCTAAGAGAAGTATATTAGAAGAGTCCTACGAGTTCTACCATTAAGTTTAAAGTATGTAACCAAGTTAAGTCACAGAAAATAATGATACTAACTACATATCAATTGCTTGATTATAAGCTAATGGATTCGCGTGTGATTTATATTAGGTTGTAGTACGAGGTACTACAACAAGTGAACTATATCATAATGTAACACAAGATGTTACACAACTAGAAATACATCAGATGAGAAGTATATTAGGAATCCTATGAGCTCTATTCTCAAGCTTAAAGTTCATAATAAGATTATGTCAAAGAAGTAATGAAACAAACAAACTAATTATTATGTAAACAACCAGGAATACCGAGCAATTATCTTACGAATCCTTTGATCTTTTATTCTCAAGCATAAGTGTACTCATAATACTGTATTTAATAAGTAAAGTGAATAAGCAAGCTTGATATTTCAAAAGAGATTGAAGATACTTTAATTATTTTAATGTTATGTCAAATATCACTGTGTAGTTGACTAGTATTTTTCCTATTGGAAATCTTTGATTCTCATTCCTACTATTATCATATTTTTATAGATTGCTATGTTGGTGATTATCTAGATTCTTAACTGATATTGACCTCAAGTCCAGAGTTTCTGATGAACTGAGGATAGAGAATTTTGTCAGTATTTTATTTTCTTTTAATAAGTTTTTGAGTAGTACCCTACCTAGACTAGAGAGTTCCTGTGAATCAAGGTACGGGTTGACATAGCTATGTATATGACTATTTGCCATAGTATAATACAATTATATGGTATTGCTATTGTATTATGACCTAGAACTTATGATTCAAACTTAGCAACGCTCAGAGGGAATGTGGTTTATGTGAGTTAACGAAGAGGCTCATATTCCATATTGTATATACCACTCTAAGGCCAAGTAGAGATAACAAGTAACAACTGCTCATTATAAGGTTATGACTTAAGCATAGCCTTATGGTGTGAAGGGTGTTACATAACTAATTCATAACATATTTGATCCCCCTTAAACATTAAACTAACCCCTTGAGGATAGCCTAGACTAGCCGTCTTCAATTCATGTGCAAAAATGATTGCCAGGCATTTTGGTCATTTTGCACGCAAAAAATGGAGGCGTTACACTACTTGTAACGTGACAATAGGAGTGAACTCCTGGTCACGAGGTTAGCTTTAAGAGGCTAGTAAAAGACTACTGAAGTTGTGACAGCAAGAGTGAGCTACTAGTAACTGTGATAGCTTGGAAAGGCTAGTCAAAGACTACTCAGATTGTGATAGTAGAGTTAGCTACTGGTTACAGGTAAGAGCATAGGAAGGCTATTGTAAATGTTAGCTCCAAAACCCTTCAAAAAGCGTTAATGGAAAATGTTTTGAGTGAAAACACAACCAATTTAGAGAAAATTTTTGAAGAACAACTAATGTTTCCCTTGAGTTTTCTTGAAATAGCAAACATGTTCTTTCATTTACATAACACGTTTCTTGAAGCGAAAATAATTTCACTTTACACATGCAAACATGATCTATCTCATTTAAAGAGATAGGAACTCAATGAAAGTGAAAATTATATCATAAATTGAACGTATACATGCTAAACCAATTGAAGAAAATCATTGTACACAATAAATCAAGGCACAGATCTTCAAAAGTAGGACATGTCATGACCTAATCTTAAGCTGTGAGGGCATAGGCCAAATGAACTCACCTAGCCTAGAAAGCCTAAAAGTATGATCCTGCTAAATTAAATTCCAAACTTAATGCTTTGACTACCGAAAACCTGGCAAAACCTCCCCTAAAAATGAACAATCCACATATCAAGTTTAACCTATTACATAATGCAATATCATAATATAAATTCAACTGCTAGTGCATTCCAATGTTTTTAGTTATAAACACAATAAGGATTAGTTATACAAAAGATCACGCTTAAACTTTTGCTCATACATATAAATCAAAATTATCAACCTATACCCTATAGTTGCAAAATACTATAGTCGACAATCAAAAAGCCTCAATTGAAAATAGAGGCCTACCAAAAAGAATATCCTAGGCAAACAATAATCCCAAGAACTTGCTACTCCGCTACCTAAAAATCTGGAGGAAAAGGGAGGAGTGAATCAAGCACCCAGTGAGGATTCTAAACAATGTGGACAAGAAGGAGAAACCAATCAATGCACGATCATTTATAATAAAATAGGATAGCCTGTAAATCATACACATTTCTAAATACCAATAATAAAAATATAATAGTTCATACTTTCTATACCGCTTCTATAGTTTGAAAATAAATACTCTTTGAAATTTTATTTCTAAGCAAAATCTCAAAAATAATTACTAAATACACTTATTTTCTCCAATTCCTTATTCTTACATAAAATTAACTTCATCATCAAATACTCGAATACTCATGAGGGTTACATAAGAAGAACTAATTTTATTTGGGAGAGTAATCTCAACCTGCCAATCATATATGGGGTCATTTGCTTACATAGGTTTGCTTATCACATTTTTAAACTTACAAAAAGAGCTACATGAAACTTAGTTACGTATGACAAAAATAGATAAAATGTTACATATTTATTCTTAAATTCGTAATCTTCAATTTTTAGAAGATAATCTTAACCATAATAATATAATTATTTTCCTCACTACTAGGAAAGGGCAGATACCGACTTCCTTACCGACGTATTATCGACAGGTAGCATTTATACTGACGGGTACACGGACGGTCACGGAGGCATTGGTTTTCCGTCAATGAGTATTACTGATGGTTAAATAACGACGGTAATTATCGATACATTTACTGCAGATATATAATTAGCAGTTGGTACAATTATATGGAAACACGTCAAAGGTTAGAGATATATTATTACTGACTATTTTTTTATTTTTTACCGACGAGTTATTCAATAAATAAAATACATTTTAACTGATGATATTACCAACGGGTTTTTTATTTTATTATTATTGGTTATTATCAATTAATGAACCCGTTGGTAATAACTATTTAAATTTTTAAAAATATCTTTATTTATAAATAATAAATAGTTAAAAAATATATTTTATAACTATTTATTATTTATTTCTTTATCTATATAATAACCTAATTATCAATCAAACTGATATTAAATAAGAAAAATAATAAAATGAATAAATTAAACTGAATAAATATCATAGTAAATTATAACAATAAAATATATACAAATTACAATAAATGTAAAAAATATCCCGAAAGTAAAAATGAAAAAGCTAGATAAAAACTAGCTAAAGTCTTGGGCGTTAGCATCGTCGAGCGTGCCCATCATCATCTGCACCATCATCATCATTCATGCCGTCTGTGACTGGCCCTCAGAGATGGAGGGAGTGGGATATGGGGAGCGTCTTCCAGGAGCTGAAGGATCCTGAAGCCTACATGTCCGGAAGAATGTCATGACATCTCCAGTGATCTTCTGCCGCATCCTCTGAGCTCAGCCTTCACCTTCTTTGCTTTCTCCTGCTCCTTCTTTATGTTCTCCTGTTGTTGCCTCCAGGAGAGCTTAGCTCTCGGATCTCTCAGCTACTTTTCCAGGCTCGCCCTGCCCCTGCTCCTGGAGCTCCTGAAGGAGCTGCCCTGCTCCTCCTCCTATCAATTGGGCCTCCTTAGCTCATGGTTGAGGGTATGGGCACGCTCCCTCAAGGCATCATCCCCAGCTGACCCGGTGGCGGAGGATGGGGACATACTCTTAAGATGGTACCCCATTCCATATATGCGGCCCTTGTAAGGGCCGCCAACCACCTGGGCCTACACATCGTCCTCATTAGGAGGAGGAGGAATATGAGCATCGGGCCCAGCCTCAGCCATTTGGGTCTGGTCCGGGTCTGGGCCTAATCCAAGGTCTGTAAATTCACGCTATAAAGGAAAAAAGAAAAAACAAGTTGTAAGTAATGATTATGACATAAATGAAAATAATAATAGAAATTAAGTAAAGATATGTCTAAATTTAAACTTACATAGGTCGCCTCGGAGCAAGAGTCTACCCAGACCTCTCAGACTGCCCCTCTGCTCACCCTTCGGGTGTGAGTCTCCCGAAATAGCTCTCCCTGTGTAGGAGGGCAGCTCAACTCCTCGCCTGCATAAATACGCACAATAAAGTCATCAAAATATAGTATTTGTCATAATTCAAATATAGTAAATATTATTATAAAACGTAGAAAAGGTAAAGAATTACCAAGCGCTTCTGGGTCCCTTCCTTGGTGCTCGACCCACCTGTGTAAGTGACCTGCCTTTCTGCAAGGCTCGATTTGTCTTCCCTTGCCCGACCTATCCTTGAAGGTCGGGTCGCTAGCCCAGTGGTGCTGCAACTCAGCCAAGGTGGCATCATTCAGCCACAAGCTATTCATGTGTCCCTTCCAGACATCATGAAACATATCCCGCATTCGCTTGGAGGACCTAATCCTCCAAGCCCTCTTCACTGTGGGCTCGTGCTTGGGCTCAATGTAGAATGTTTTCTGCATAAACAAATTCACAACACATTAGTGATTGTATTTTAAGCATATAATTAAATAATGTAAATATATATTTTAACAAAAGCGAAACAATCATATAATTACCTTCCACTCCTTCCACCATGACTCCTTGACATTAGGAGGATGTCCCATGTGGGCCATGGATGGTTATACCGACTCTGTATAAACTCCATGATCCTATGGTGAGTTGGCGCAAATAGGAGAAAACTATTACATAAATAATAAAAAACCAACCAAAATTACTCAAATTTCATAAGCAATGTAAAATTAAAATGTAATAAAAAATATGTTTCAACTTACCTGTCTTTACCATCCGGCCTAATCTGCCAGAGTGGTCTGCATTAGGGCCAAGTGCCCTGCCATCTCAAGAGGCCTCCCATCGGCGTCCCGTGCCTATGACCCTCTCGAGGAAGGAAGAGTTTGGTCAGATGCGGGCTGGAAGTCAGGCTAGTGGTGGGGCTAGGGGCAGTGGTAGGGCTAGGGGAGGGGTCAGGAATGCGAGTGGGCTGTGAGTGAATATGGGTGGGGTGGGGCCCACATAGGAGTGGGCATCATCCGAAAGCTTGGGGTGCTAATGGTTAGGACTGAGGTAGAGATGGTGGAAGGGGAGGTGGTGGAGGTGGTGGAAGGGATGGTGGTTGAGGTGGTGGGAGGGATGATGGCTGAGGTGGTGGAGGTGGTGGGAGGGGAAATGGCTGAGGTAGTGGGAGGGGCGGTGGCTATGGTGGTGGTAGGCGGTGGCTGAGGTGGTGGGTACATCGACCTTCCGGGTCGGCCTCTGCCTCTACCAGCCATATTGAAACAATTAAAAAATAATTCACAACAAAATATTAATTAAATCGGAAAATTTCAAATAACTTGCATAATAATATTGCATATAATATTGAACACCTTAGTTAATCGGAAAGTGTAGGACTTTTCATCATCACTCTATTGTTGATTACTAACTGACTCATCAGCGGTACTATCACTTGTTTCATCTTTGTGATTTCTGATTGGGTGGTTACTTGTGCATTCGATTAAGTCAACTTCCCATAGTCAATGAAAGGGGTTTTCAGGGTTGTTGCATTGAGTCCTGCCCTTGAAGGATGTGGATCATCCACTTGATATGCATCTTCAATAGTTTCTTCCTCTATTTCAATCATACCTCTTGGTTTGATCTTATTCACAACCCTCCACTGTGACCTACTTTTCCAGGATAAGACAAATAATATACTTGTCTGGCATTTTGGGCTATAATAAATGGATCATAACTTCTATATCTCCTGGTGTGATTGATTTCAATGATTTTGTAATTGTTGTGTTGACGTGTCCCAGTTAGCCGGGTTGGGTCATACCATTCACATTTGAATAGGATACATTTATTTGTGAAGTCACCTACTTACTCAAACTCAAGGATTTCCTTAATAACACCATACCAATCACATGTTCCCCAGGTATCGCCTTTAACACAAACACCAATATTGTCAATTTTTTTCCCGCACCCAATCAGCGTGTGTTAAACCCATTAACATAGTACATGGGCCAGCTCACAACTTTATTTTTTAGGCCCCAAGCTAAATTGAACAAATGGGGACATGTTATACCATTATTTTTGTTATGAACCTACGTACATAAAGTTTGAAATGTCAAACTTACTTGTATCAAACAAAATTAATAGATAATATTTTGGGTTTCATAATCTTAAACAAACGGACTTACATGTAATCTAAACCAATCCATAAATTTTTGAAGAGAATCTTGATCGTGTGGTTGCTCAAAGTATCTATTGTTGAAAATATATTTTACGTTATATTTTATATATGCATAACATCACACTTACACCTACACAAAAAAATTAAAAAAAAAATTTTGACTTACAATATGAATGGTTGCACTTCATCACAATTTAGCAAATTATGTAAGTGTGCAGAATTCCACTCCTCAAAAGTCAGTCATTGAGGCATGTTCTTTCTAGCAGCTCGACTAGGTTGATTGAATATAGACAACATAGGTGGAGTAGAACACTCCCCTCCATCATCATTATGACCAACCCGAGTTCTCGTAGATTGAACATGTGGCTGAAAGTAAAATGAGTAAAAATTTGAAGTCTCTTTCACTAAATAAGCTTGGCATATTGATCCTTTCACTTGAGACCTATTCTTCATTCTTTTAAACCCTCTTATTTCCCTTTCAAATGGATACATCCACCTGTATTCAACCGGTCCACACACTCTTGCTTCATATGCCAAATGTATGGGCAAGTGTTCCATTGAGTCAAAGAACCTAGGAGGAAAAATTCTCTCAATTTGCAGAGAATTTTGGGAATATTTTTTTCCATGACAAGCATATCATCACACCGAAGAGTAGAAGAGCATAAATCCTTGAAATACTGACTCGGCTCGGTGAGCGGCTTCTAGACAATATCAGGTAGCTCTCTGAATGCAATTGGAAGCAAACACTCCATGAACACGTGACAATCATGGTTTTTCATGCCAACAAGCTTACCCGTGCAACATTGACACACCTACTTAAGTTTGAAGCATAACCATCGGCCATTCTTAACTCCTTAAGCCACTGACAAACTGCTTGTTGCTTATTGGAACTCAAGACATATTTGGCCTTTGGTTTATAGAAACGACCATCTCTCAGTTCTTGTAAATGCAAATCAGGCCATGTACAATACTCAGCTAGATCATGCCTTGCCTTGTCGTTGTCTTTGGTTTGATCTATATCCAATACAGTATTCATAATGTTGTCAAACACATTTTTCTCAATATGCATGACATCTAAACAACGACGCACCAAATTATCCTTCCAATACGGCAACTCTCAAAAAATACTTTGTTTAGTCCAATTATGGTATACTCCATAACCTGGTTGCCGCACTACTTTTCGGATTTCCATTATTTTTGGGATATCTTTAACTCGATCCCACATTTCGTGACCACTAAGTCTAACTGGAGGTTCATCATGTTCAACACAATTTCTTTTAAAACCATATGCTTCACCTATAGGGATGATCAGAATCTAAGAACCTTCTATGACAATCAAAATAAGAGTTCTTTCCTCCATGTTTCAGGGTGAATGCTTTAGTATCGTCTATACAAATCGGGCATGCTAATTTCCCTTGGGTTTAAACCTAGAATTTTGGCAGAATTTACACTCAGTCAATGAACTATCATCTTTATAATAAAGCATATAACCTTTCAAGCAGCAATCAATCTTTATTTCCTTCAACCCAAGTTTAAAAACTAATTTTTTTAGCTTGATAGAAATCTTGTGGAATTGCATTAGGGTTCAGACTTAGCTCATTGATCAATGCAGCCTATTGATCAAAAGAACTTTGGCTTTGATTCCCTTCGATTTAATGGTCAACATTTGAACTGCTAATGACAATTCAGAGTGCTCACAATCCTCCCATAAAGGTTGATTGGCAGCTTCTAGTAGAGTATAAAATCAAGCGGCGTCTTGGTTGGGCTCCTACTGAAGGTAACAAGCAGCAAATTCAGGACTAGCAGCATCAAACACCATCTCATGATGCCTAGCTAGGTTATCCCCCATAGCACATTACCCACATCGTCTGAGTTATATGGATCCCACCAAAACTACTTCCAGTTGCACACATACCCACTTGGTTCCATGTGTTAACTACCTTCCCATGCTCGGTCCAAACTTAATAGTCAAGAATGAATCCCCACTCGTACAAATGAACCCTTATTGTATCATCATCCAGATACTTCCTACATGTGCACCTATTACATGGACACCTAACTTTTGCTTTATTAATGAACTGTTGTGTTTTACATGCCACACTCATAAATTCTTCAACACCATTATAAAAGTCCAACTTAATCTCCCCTCTATTAGGATGCAATCTATCATACATCCATGTTCGATTTGAAGGTAACATTGCACTTATGATTAACTCTAGACCCTACAATTTTGTAAAGATAGAAAGTTATTAATTTCAAAAACAAATTCAATTGCTATTTAAATTTTAAGTCCAACTACTTTAATCTTCTTCTCTCAATAAATATTCTGAAAAAATTTTCAGCATCTCCATTTACATTAGGAGTTTCCATCATCACATATTTCTTTTGATTGGATTTTAAGTTTTTTTTAAACATACTTACTTTTATTTAATCTGTTACTCATACAAAAAAAATAAACAAAATTTCAACGCATCTCCCCTTAAATTATGAGCTTCCGTCGTTACATATTTCAGTCAATACAATAATTATAAATATTATTATAAAGATCATCAACAACAAAATAAATATGGTGAAATAGTAATTTGAGCCCGCCATTGAAAAATTTTATAGCTATGGTTGTATTGACTGAAATATATAGGTGGAAGAAATTTACAAAGTGTTCTTGTTTGGGACATGAATATTTATTATTTTTTAAATCTGAAGGATGCTTCTATTTTAAAGCCAAAGTATATAACCATATTGCTTCATAAATGGATTATTCAAGATATGACGAAGACACTATCCAAGATTGTTAAGTTGGCAATGATCACACTAAAAGGCATGTAGCACCTGAGGACTATGTACATTTGTTTAAGGTGCACCGCAACTTTTAAGAAACGTACATGATCCTCAGATGCTACAGGCCTTTCAGCATCATCATTGCCAACTTCACAATCTTGGATAGTGTCTTCGTTATATCTTGAATAAGTCATTTCTGAAGCACAATAGTTATACACTATGATTTTAAAATAGAAGCCTCATTCGTATTTAAAAAATAACAAATACTCATGTCCCAAACAAGAATGCTTTGTAAATTTCTTCCAACCATATATTTCAGTCAATACAACCATTGCCATATAATTTTTTAACGACGAGCTCAAATTACTACTTTAAATCATATTGAATTGGTTTTCTTTTTTTTTAATATAGTTATTTTTAATCCTTTTTTTAATCTTATTTCCTCGGCGCACAATTTTTTTTAAAACTTTTTTCCCTAAAACAAAATTTAACAAAATTTTGTTAATTAGGAGATTCCATCATTAGATATTTCTTTTAATTGGTCTTTAAGTTTTTTTAATACGGTTAATTTTAATCTTTTATCCCTATAAATATTTTAACAAAATTTTGACGCATCTCCCTTAAACTAGGAGCTTCTATCATTGATATTTCAGTCAATTCAACAATTATAGATATTATTATAAAAATCAACAATAGAATAGGAACAGTTAACGTTACGTGTTAATAGTTACATACAATTCAAATAATCCTAAAAGCCGTTATATTGCGTATCCCCTTATAACTCCACAACATGCATCCTGAATCTCCGCAAACATAGAATCCTAGCAAACAAATCAAACAAGTCGGGAAGGACCTCTACGCCCTTCCCCAGTCATGCAATCCCCATTTCCTACAACTCTATCCTATAAAATATAAGTCTCTATATATCATACATATATATTAAATCATTAAATGATATAAATAATAAGGAATGAGCTACTAACCTCTATAGGAAAAAAAAAGCCGAAATATAGAGCTCCTGGCATTCAACCAAGTCCAATCCTGAAAATCTAACATTATAAATTTCAATCACTACAATTATATAAACCGATCCCAACGTCAATAATCACAGTGACCCTCAAGCAAAACTCATACATTAACAAATTAATAACGCAATTAATCCCCAATCCAACATACACACAACACTATGGGCACCAATAAACGAACGGAAAAAGTAAATCAAATAAAAAAACTAAACTGATTAAAATGCTCACCAAAGCCTCAGGATCGTAATGGTCACCTCTTTTCTCAAACTAGTTAAGCAACGAAGCTCAGTCAGGTGAGGGAGCAAAAAGCACGGCGGTATGGGTAGAGAGAGAGAAGGGGTTTAGAGAGAAAGAAGTTTTAGATTGAGGAGGAAGGAGGGTCTCGACGAGTTTAATAACCGCAGATTATCAACGGGTGTACAGCGGTACCGTTTATTGAAATGGTGCGTGAGGAATTAGTATTTACGACCTTAGAAGGTGATGGCCATACATAACATTTTGCACGCTTCAAATAAAATTTCAAATTGACCGTCGTTACACCGTCAGTAATTTAATAAATAAATTAAAAAAACTTCAAACCATCGGTAAACATGTTGGTCATTTATGTCATAAATAATAAATAATAAAAATCTTTAATACCCGTCGGTAAGGAGGTCGGTAATTTCTTTCAGAGATAGGATATTCTTCTTACCCGTTGGTTTAGCGCTCAATAATTTAATTCATAAATAATTAATTTTAAAAATCATAAGTACCTTCGGTAAGTCGTAGTAATTTAATTCATAAATAATTAAATTTGAAATACCCATCGTAATCATGTCGGTAAAAGATTTAATATATAAATAGTTAGATATAAGAGTTACCCGTCGTTCACTTATACCAACGGATAATATACCCGCCATTTCGTGGGTATTTTTCCAAAATTTACCGACCTATTTCCTGACGGGTATTAACAACACTAGTAATTATTTTCGAAAGCGTGCCAACCCATCGAAATACTGCGGATTTTGAAGTTGCGTCCCGTCGGTTAACTACGTCGATAATCCGCTTATTTTTGGTAGTGCTTTTTTAATCATATAACTCATTTAAAGTGCAGATCTAATCGAATTAACTCATTTCATTGATAACTTGGTTGCATTGAGTTCAAAATCATAACCAAGACTGCAATCCTTTGCTATGCGACCAACAAATCTATATATGAAAGTTGTCATTTGATCTTCTGTCAAAAGCCTCTTTATTGATCCTTCATCACCAAATCAAATTGCCCCAGTTGGGCCCGTTTTTTCAAAAGTCCTTGTTTGTGGACTTTCCTAGTGATAAATTTTCTATGTCACCCTTTTAGGTTTTCAACCTAATAGGTATTTCATGCTCTAACTTTTGCCTAGATCGTCATTTCTCTATTGAGAAAGAAGCTCTTGTGGTGAATTCATGGAATGTATTGAAGAACAACTCTCTAGACGTGGGTCTCAAGTTTTTCTTGAAGTAAATCCATTTGATACTCCAACTAACTAAATTTGTAGAATATTTAAGGCTCTCAGTAGCTAAGACTTTGTTCTCATACTTGAAAGACTCAAAAGTTTCTTTGGACCAAAACCCCAAGCTCAAAACATATGCCATAATTGTCTTTGTCATGGTAAACTTTCAGCATTTGATTGGCATCCAATCTAGCATTACCAATTAACACTAAGGCTTTGACTTTTGTGTAGCCATTTGGATAAATAATAAAAAGTGTTCACAAGACTTTAATTTCAAGTTAAACCATATATAACCATACTCATCATAAAAACGATCATAAATTACATTGGCTTTAGTTATAAACATTTTTACTATTTATGCACGTGTTACCTAGCAAGAGGTGGAGAGGATGAAACATTATCAGGAGAGATGGCAGGAGAGAATGAGGCTCAGTAGGAGTAGAGGCAATGTTATGCACTTGAGCCGAGGTAGAAGCAACTACTTCTTCAGCAAGAGAAGCACCAAGCTTTTGATGTCTTGTTCTCTTCCACTTCCATAGGAGATATTCGGATGGAGGGAGGAGGTTAAGGCACCATCAAGATGAGAGCGATCCTGGTTCATGGGCTTCCTCAACTAGCTCCTCGATGATAGGCTCCAGATGGCTCTTCGTGGATAAGATCTAGAGTGGAAAAGATTTCATTTATAAAGAAATTTAGGTCATCCACTCCATTTTCCTCTGGTTATGACTCTGATGCGATGGACTTCGACGTGGATTTTAACACTTGATTTATGGTCATGAAGTCATCATTGTCATTTAGAGAAGATATTTCAGCCTCATTAGTTGTCGTCTTGGCAGGAGGTGGCTGATTCAGTGGTGAAGCTTGTTTCAAAAGCCATTGTCTTTCAAGGAGGTGTAGCAGAGATAGGAAAAGAGATAAACCCGAACTCGAGACATGGGCGTCGTTGAGTATTCTTCAATTACAATAAAGGATCAGGTATAGTAAGTCGTCTTCTTCAATTATTGGACCCTTGAATCCCTTTAGCTTTTTGCAGTTCCCTAACTTCTTCTAGCCTCCTCTTTTAATTTCTTGAATAATTCTCTATTCTTTGAGAATTAGTTTGTCCTCCTCTTCATTTTCAAAGGATTCAGCATCCCCTATTGGAGTATCATCACACATGTCTATCAGAATGAGTGTTCTATTTACTTTCTTTAGCAAATGTTTGAATTTTAGCTCAGTGGCTTTTCTCCGAATAGGAATTTTGTTAGGTCTGCCCTATGGATGCTCACTTTCTAAGGACTCGGTCCTAGTTTCTGATAGTTCAGAAGGCCTTGGAATCTCTACTTGCTTCAGTTTCTTGTTTTGCCTTCTTTTGCCCTTTTCTTTGGTCCTGAAAGGTGCTTCTTCTGATATGGTTCTCTTACATGTTTCCTCTGCTATCTCAGAACTCTAGGGCTATTCTAGGAGTGACAACCTTCCTCTTTGTTCCTCCCTTTTCTAGCTTTTTCTTCTTGACCTCAGTAGTGGTCTTTCTTCTTTGGTATCCCTAATTAGGGAGATTTTCTTTCTAGAGCTTGTTTTCATAGGTATAGAATAAGTTTTCTTCATTGTCCTGAAGGAGTTTATGGAGTAGTCTATGCTAGTGAAATATTCAAACCACTCTTCAGCAAGAGGGTATCTGACATATTGGAAGATCTTTGTCAGTAACATACCATAGGGAACTCCAGTCATTCTTCTTTTATCCTTAGAAATGGCACTAAATATGTAGTCCATTATCATTTTTAGCAGATTTACTTTTTTGTTAGATAGCAAGTAGAAAAGTAACATACAATCCATACCCATTAGAACAACCGTACTTCCTCACCTGGGAAGAATAGTGAATTGGACAACGAGGAAACCTTTCTTGCCCTTGAACTGAGCATAGAAGTTGTAATGTCACTCGGTTGATGCTTTGTAGAATCTATGAGACACTTTGATACTTCCTAGCCCTTATCCTAGAGTGACTTTAACCATTCTGCCTGTGACAAGCAATTTACTTTGGTAGTAGGAGCCCTAACCACTATAAACAGGGTCAGACAACCTAATCTCCATATAGGTGTCCCGAATGGTGGCTTTGAAAGTGGTTTGGTTCTTCGCCCTAAGAAGAGCGTAGAAGGCGTTACCATTCCTAAAAATACCTTATTAGATGTCTAGAAAGTACTCCCATCCCTGAAAGGTAAAACTTCTCTGAGTATTGAACCTGGTTTAGCAAGGAATTGTTTAGCTTTTTTCTAGAACCTATTGTTCTTTGAGAGAAATTTTCTTCATAAAACTCCTTGGATGGGTTCGTTGAACATGACAAAAGTTCCCCTTTATAGAGGAACAGTTGAGTTCTTTTCCTGCAACCATTATGGGTATGTGTGTATGAGGTTAGAACATAAAGGTTAAAGCTTGAAAGGATTAGAGGATAAAGGTTTGTGAGGGATGGTGCAGTTATAGAGAGGGTTTCATAGGAGAGAAAACAAAATGTTTTGAGGAAGCATATAGTAGAAGATGAAGGTAAAAGTATGACGGGTGAGGAGTGGGGAGTTCTTTAAGTGATGGGATATGGCATGACTGAAGGTTAAAAGAAGTGGGAGAGAGAAACTTAAAACAGTGGGAATTATCCCGCCTTTTTCATCTCATTCAGAAAAAGTGATTTTTGATGGTTGAGATCACTTTCTAAAGGTGTTACTTTTTGAGCTTCAACTTCCATTTTCTGACCCCTTCGGAGTCTCATCGTATTTTCATCAAAAACTCATCTTCATATCCTGAACAACATGAGACCATATATATATATATCCCATATGTTGATCCTCAATTTTTCTTTCTGATCAATCCATCTTCTTTCTGAGCTTGCAAACTGAAATTCTAATTTTCACTATGATTCTGTTGTCTTGCAAATGATGTCCTCTTTTGGGATTCTGTTGGAGTAGTGAAGAGAGAAAGTACACAGAGATATTTATGTATAAATGCTTATGCAAATTTAGAAACATTAAGTTTAAAAGCATTTTCAAAACACATAAACAATCTTCAGCCTGGTTTTCTGAATATATCCACACTTGGTCTTTAGTATTCACAAACATTAACTCAACATCTCCTTTGAACATGATCCCAAATAAAATGATGTTTAATATCAATATGCTTGGATCTAGAGTGTTGGATAAGATTCTTATCAAGATCAATATCATTAGTATTATCAGAATATAGGGATTTTGGAATACCTTAGGTGATAATCTTCTAGCTGGTTCCTAATCTACGGTTTCTGTAAGCAATTTGCAATAGCTACATATGAGCTTCAGTAGTAGAAAGTGTAATGGTATTCTGCTTTTTGCATGACCAAGTAATAGAGCTTTTTCCAAAGAAATAGCAACAATTCCTGGTGCTTTTTCTCTCTATTATCTCTTCGAAATCAGCATCACAGTAATCTCACAAGATATACCTTTCTCACACCATAAGCTAATATTAGTAGTACAGGATAGATATCTGAAAATTCTTTTAACAGTATTTAAGTGTGATTGCTTTGGGTTAGATTGAAATCTTGCACAAATTCCCATACTTAGTTGAATGTCTAGTCTACTAACTGTAAGATATAGAAGTGAGCCAATCATTCCTCTATAATTACTTTCTGATACATTTTTACCATTCTCATCAGCACTAATGATTTGAGATGGATGCATGGGGGTACTCATAGGTTTGATTTGATCCATATTGAACATTTTTAGAAGTTCTCTTGCATATTTTTCTTGATAGATCAAGGTTCCTTCTTTTTGTTGTTTTATTTGCAAACCAAGGAAAAACTTGAGTTCACCTATCATGCTCGTCTCAATTTCACTCTACATCAATTTAGAAAACTTTTCACAAAGAGAATGATCAGAGGCCCCAAATATAATGTCATCAACATATATTTGAACTATCAGAAAGTGATTATTTTGTTTAAGAGTAAAAAGAGTAGTGTTAACATTACCTCTCTTGAACCTATTTTTTAGCAAGAAGGTGCTTAGTCTTTCGTACCAAGCTTGAGGAGCTTGTTTTAGACCATAGAAAGCCTTTGTCAGCTGAAGACATGGTTGGAAAGGTCTTCATTCTCAAAACTAGAAGGGTGCTTTACATATACTTCCTCATAGAGGAATGTTTAGGAATTCAAACCATAGAGAATGAATCCCTTGAAGGCAACAAAAGGGTAGTATTCAGATGGCTTTCAACCTAACTACTAGTGCAAAAGTTTCATCATAATCAATTCTGTCGTGTTGATTATAACCTTGTGCAACTAATCTTGCTTTGTTTTGAATGACTTTGCTAGCTTTATCAAGCTTATTCCTGAACACCCACTTAGTACTTATGATGGTCTTCCTATTTGGTCTTTCAACAAGTGTCCAAACTTTACTTTCTCAAACTGGTTTAGTTCTTCTTGTAAGCATCCACCTAACTTTGATCACTCAAAGCTTCTTCAATGCATCCAGGTTCAATAGTGGAGATGAAAGCGTAGTCTGACATATTTCTAAGGGATGATCTAGTTTTCATGCCCTTGGAAATATCTCCAAGAACTCTATTATGAAAACTGCCTTTAATCAGAAACTCCTTTGTAGTTTCTATGGCCTTGGGATTTTTTAGCTTCTCCTTCATCTTTAAGATTGCTCCTTTTTATATTCAAAAGTATTACTTTCTAATTGCTTTGGAGTTTTGAGCAAGCTTTCTGATGTATCTATGTTCTGGAGTCTACTTTCTAAGGGTCTGTCTTTCATCTGCTTTTTCAGAAGTTTCCTTTAGACTCATTTTCTCAAGACTTTCTTCTAGTTCTTCGAGATTATTAGCAAAGTCCTTCTTGAGCTCCTTGAATTTTATGTGAATAGTCTTTTCTATGCAAAGCATCCTTTTTTATAAACTCTATAAGCTTTAGAGACTAGGAGTAACCTAAGAAGATGCCATCATCAGACTTAGGATCAAATTTTGTTTGTCCTTGGTGTTAAGGATAAAGCATAATGAGCCAAACATGTGGAAATATGAAATATTGGGTTTTCTTCCCTTCCATAGGTCATATGGAGTCTTCTTGAGGATAAGCCTTAGAAAGATTCTGTTTTGGATGTAGCACGAGGTGTTCACAACCTCTAGCCAGAACCCTTTTGACAAACCACTTTCCAAAAGCATAGTTCTGGCCATCTTTTGCAAGCTTTTGTTTTTCTTTTCAGCAACTCCATTTTGCTAGGGAGTTCTAAGTGTAGAAAACTCATGAAGGATGCTATGTTTTTCACAAAACTCTTCAAAAACATGATTTTCAAATTCTCCTTCATGATTAGATTGGATATAGATGATTTTGGAATCTTTTTCTATGCAAACACGTTTTGCAAAACTTTGAATCTTTCAACCACCTCATCCTTAGAAGCTAGGCAGATAACCCATGTAAATCTGGAGTAGTCATCCACTATGACAAGACAATATCTCTTCCTAGCAAGACTTGCAGTCCTGGTTAGTCCAAAGAGATCCATATGTAATAGGTCAAGTGGTCTAGTGGTTGAAACCACATGCTTATTATAGAAAGAAGCTTTGGTTTGCTTACTTTTCTCATAGAATTCACAAGTTAAGTCCTTATCAAATCTGATCTTTAGTAGACCTTTAACTAGCTCTTTCTGAGAAAGCTCAAAAATAAGCTTCATATAAGCATGTCCAAGCTTTTATGCCATAACCACTTTTCATCTGTGAAGGATGTGAGACATTTTACATCTTGATCTCACAGATTATCCAAGAATAACACATATTTGTTGTCATGCCTTTAACTGGATAGAATGAATTGTCTTAAAGTGGGACTTACTATTTTGTATGCATAAGCATTATAATCAACATTAAAGCCTTGGTCACAAACTGGATGATTCTTAACAAGTTGTGAGCCAAACCATCAACAAACAACACATCAGAAATTTGGTGGGAATCATCCTTACTAATATTTCTATGCCTGTGACCTTGGCCTTACCTCCATCAGCAAACTCCTGATTCTAGAATTTTTGGCTTGAGGTTTCTAAATGAACTTTTGGATCCAGACATGTGTCCTGAGCAACCACTGTTCATATACCACTTGTTATCAGGTTCCACGTGTGTTCTCAGATAGACTTGCAACAAACACACTTTTAATTTAGGTACCTAGACTTTTATGGCTCCTTTTGGGTTAGTCTTCTAAGAAGAAGGTTTTCTAACCTTTTTGATAGACTTCTTTCTCATGAAGCACTTGTCAGGTGGATGTCTTTTCTTAAAACAAAAAGTACAAGAAGCCTTGTTCTTTACTTTCTTAACCTGAGTTAGCTTCCCTTTCTTGTACGCCCAAATTTCTGTTTGAGTATAATAATCGAAATGCCCCTGAGGTCATTTTTACCAAATTGAGGATAGCCGACCCGGCACTCCTCAAATGGGTCAACTCAATGTTGAAGGGGATTATATCTGTTATGTTTGATATCCAAGGTGAAAATTTCATTTTCCAAACTTTCGGCTCAAAATGACAAAAATACCCCTGCTGTGTTTTACGCGGGTAAAGGTGCCGTTGAGCCCGAAACTTTTCCAGGAAGTTCGGAATGATGTTTATGAGTGGTTTTTGATGTTTAGTCGGGCTTGGAAGGTCTCAAGCAGTTTTAGTACAAAATTACCATTTTGCCCCTAGAACAGTGTATAGTGAGCCTAATAACGTAATTAAGCAAATCTAAGCAATATTAGGTTCTAATCGAAGATTAATTTATTTCGATAATTAATCTAGAGTCAAAATAATTTATTAAAGTTAATTAGGGCCTAAGATTGCTTGGTTAAACTCTAATTACATATTTGATTCAAGATTCCTAGTCATGAAATCTTAAATAGTGTTTTTCTCTCCAATTCCTTAAATTAAGGAATTGTGCCCATACCTTCATTTGACTAAAAGAATGATTTTAAATTGTTAATCTAGCAAGATCACTCCCCTACTCAAGTATTGACAACCTTAATTAGCCATTACCTCACCTAAACACTTTCTTACAAACTCCTAATCAAAATCTTAATCAAAGAAACACCTAAACACATCATTAAATCACAATTACACGAACAATTTCTCTTCCTCCCTTGGGCTATAAATCTGGCCGAATACATTCCCTTGAAGATGTGTCACATGTTGTTTTAATTCTCACTCAAAGAGCCATGCTTTGGACCATACTTGAAGCCATACCTCACCATGCCTTGCCCATACTCACAACCATACCAATCAAGAGATATTTTCCTCCCCTTTGGCCATGAAGAACCGTCGGCCATCCTCCCCCAAATCAGCCTTCATTGTGTCATTTTTCTATAAATACCAAGCCTTGAAGAACTTGGTTACACTTTAGAAACTTTGCCAAGTTTAGTTTCCTTGCATTTTCTCTCTTTTTCCCTCAAAGTTCTCTTCATCTTACTCTTCTTCTTCCTCCCTTAAAGGAACCTTTCCACCACCACAATCCACCACAAACAACCATAAACCACCACTCCCTCACCTCAAACCACCTCTTAAACACTCAAACTTTCCATTTCCAAGCTTACAACCTCAAGGAAAATTCATCTTCTTGAGTTCTCCCTTGGCCGAACCTATACCCTCATCCAAGAGAAGATTTTGTCTTCTCATTTCTTCAAGGATCAAGCTTTCTTTCATCCTTTTCAAAGACTTCCTTAGGTAGGGGTTTTATTTCAAAGTTTTACTTGTTTTCTTCAAGAAATATTCTAGTTTTCTCTTGGTTTTTCAAGTGTTTCCTCCTCTTTTTCTTTTTCAGCCTTGGAGCCTTTTCATGAGTAAAACTTTGGCTTGATGATGAGGTTTCAAGATAATGGTCTTGTGATGCCATGTGAGAACCTCTAAAGCTTGAAAAACTTGGTCTTGAACCATATATGCTTTTGGTTTCTTTTCCTTTTTCCTTGTTCAAGTTTTGGTTTTTCCTTTCCTTTCCCTTGCCAAAGTTTCGGTTTCTTTCCTTCCTTTGAACAAAGTTTGATAAAAATGTTAAGTAGATCACTAAAAATTTTGTTAAGAAAATTAATCCTATGTTTTCAAAGAGCTCTAAGCTTACCCTTGCCAACCTTAAAGTTGGTTGGCCGTTCTAAGAGTTTACTCTAGATTGAAGCCCATGAGCAATAAAATAAAGAATATGATTAGTTCTTTGTATGCTTGTTTAGATAAAGTGTTGAGTTTTGTGTCCATTTTCTTGAGCTTGATGATGAAGTTCAAAACCAAAGGCTTCTTTGAAGACTTGGTGCTAAGAACTCTAAAGCTCACTTTATGTTGTTAAGATACATATTGGGTTAAGGTTCTAATGTTCCTTTAAAGTCTTGTAAGAGCTCTAGTTAAGATAAAATGAGTTGCATACATGTTTATGTTTATGCCTTGCATAGCATGTTTATTTTGATGCCATCACTAAGCTCTCAAGAATAACTAAATGAACTTGCATTATCATGTTTAAATTTCCAAGCTTGCATTTCATGTTTATATTTCAAGTTATCACTTAATCTTTAAAGATAATAATGAGGTTGCATCTCATATTTATTTTATGCTCTCACTTTATTTTATAATGAAGAGTAAAACTAGTGCATAGCATGTTTAAGTTTATGCCATCACCTAAATATTCTAGAGCTCAAAGACTTGCCCAAGTATCACAAGTAAAGTTTTAGAAAATGGAGGCATTTCAAGAATTCCATTTCGGCCTTGTGATGATGATGATGGACTTAGATGAGTTCATCTAATCATAAGTGCCTATGTCTTGGAATTTTTCTAAGCTTAGGTGAACTTAAAGAACATTGTGAACAAGATTTTGTGTTTTAAATCTAATGCATGAACTAAATATTTTAGCTACTGACCTTGCCCATTTTTGTATGATTTTAATGAGAGGAATTGGTTTCTAAGAGAGTTTTGAGTTCCTAAAATTATTCCAAGAGAAAACTAGCAACTTATATGCATTTAAATCATGTGATTATGTGATTATATGATGCTTGTATTTTCAGTTCTACCTTGTGCACTTGGCCACTGTATAAATTCTATTTTATGGTGTTAAAATGTGTAAAATTATGTTTGAATGAAGCAAGGAATGATTTAGGGAAGCAAGGAACGATTTAGGAAAGTTAGGAAAGAACTAGTAACTAGAAAGGACTTGAAATGAGAATTCTAAAACACTTAGATGCATAAATTGTAAATTCTGTTCCAGCATAATTGGAGTTAAGAAAAATGGTTTATAATTAGTGGATATGTGTAGGAATCCCTCATAATTGGTTTAGGAGTTGATTAAGGAGCCTTAGGCGGAGACGGAACTTAGAAAGGGTCAAAGACGGAGATTCTAGGACCCGTAATCACATGATGATTTTCTGCCCAAAGTGATGTAGTGCTGTTTGGTTATGTTAGTGAGCATAAACATTAAAGGAAATTATAGGTAATGATCCCTTAGGTGAAATAAAGATCCATAATGAAAGTTAGGATAATTAGAATATAAGTTTAAGACCCGTAAGGGCCAAAGCATAAGACACCATGAGATAGGAGGTGTGATGTGAGAATGGGTCCGAGTAGGTATACTCGTGATGAATATGAATGTGTTAATACCTTGAATATGAGATTATATGTGTATTTGTGGCATGTTGTGTGATGAAGTGGGATGCTATGCTTGAGATGCATGAGAATATGAAATATGAATGAATTAGGAGGGTATGCTCTTGTGATTAAGAGATTTACTTGATTGAGAAATTTCATGAGAACAACATGTAGGATTTGAGTTATGTGGCATGACTCAAATTTGAGGAAATTCGGAGTGTAGTTATTATGCTGTCGAATTTTCATCAAATTTGAGGGATTTAAAGAAAGTTTGAAAAGAAAGATTTTATATGTGACATGTCGAGACGCATTTCTCCTGCTACGGAAGGAGAAAGAAATGATGGGGAGTATGGTCGTGGAGCCATATCAAAGCGGACAATGTCATTGGTCTTAACCAGATGATGCGTTTCGCAGACTGAGACGTACTTTTCCTGCTACGGTGAGGAGAAGGTAAAACTGTGAGGGCATCGACATTAGCCTGCCAAAGGGGACAAAGTCACTAGTCTTAACCAGTTGATGCGTTTCGAGAAGGAAAAATTCCCATGATGGGTGATTTCTTAGGTCCCCTGCCCATACTCTGGGAGTCGGGATTATTATTTTTATGATTATGATACGCTTATCAAGAAGATAAGTAAGAAGTAGTGAGGACTAGTTAAGGTATGAGCTCATAACCTAGTATCAGGGTCGGTTACTATTTTTACATACCATGATGTCACAAGTTTGAGAAACGAGAAAATGTGAAGCATCTTGCTTATGAAAGAGAGAAGTTGATTATGAGAAAGTACATGCCACTTAGATGAGAATTAATTATTAATGAGATGTTTTATTGGTTTGCTATATAGAGTATTGCCATGCATTCATGTTCTGCTATGCTGCATACATGCATTAAGATTCATCATAAAAGACATGGACCTTGGATAATTACTTTTATGAAAACCTCATAATGAACCTTAGCATGTTTAATCTTTTCATAATAAACCTAAGGTTCCTGGGACGTAAACGATGACACTAAGATAGAGGATTTCCTCCTGAGATTCTTTAGCAAGATTCTCACTCCCTTTCTTTGTTTCTCTTTCCGTTATGTCTCCAGACCATGATGGTGTCATTCGTGATCTTCATTGACACACCGATATGGGAGGTGCACTACGATCCGATCATTAGTCTTACCATTTTGAGGGTCGTTGTGCTGTGTGCATTTTTGCATATATGGGACGCCTGTTGCATTCCGTCTCAGCTTCGTTTTACCCTGACCTCTCCCTACGACGATGATTTGATCTTCGAGAGGACGCGGCCCCGTGATGAGCAGACCGCCGTGCCGACCTTCATCTTCAGCGTGTCACGATTATCCAGTACGTGCCCTCATACCTCACTGGGAGGGACCTATCTGAGGATTCTTCGACCGATCCCTATTCGAGGGTTCCGCCCTTGGTGCCTTTGGTCGTCGGTAGGGGTAGTGAGGACACGGTCTCTAGCTGAGGCTTGTGAGGCATGTACGTCAGCCCGAGAGGCGCCCTCGCCGAGGAGGCCACGTCGCTCTGTCGATTCGCATGCCCACACCTCTTCTCGTTGGGCCACATCCGAGGAGTTTCGACAGTTTGCGGGCTACATCTCCCGTCCGATGATTAGCGTCATCTAGGTTTTAGAGGGAGGGTTTGCTTTTAATCGGTGGTATCTTTGGGGGCACTCATGTATTTGTTGTTTATGTTTCTGATATTTTATGTTTCATGTACTGCAAGCTCTGCCCATTCTTATATGGGTATGACTTTATGCTTTCTTATATTTCAGTTGATGTACTAAACTATGATATTTAATATTATGATGGTTGTTTCTATGGTTGAGGTGTTCTTATTTGCTTTTGTATTGTATGATTTATTTTCTCTTTGCGTTTCGCTTATGTAGTGTTCGACGGCTCGCATTTTATTTTACATATTCCATTTCAAAAAAAAAAATTTACTTGTATTTTCTGCTAAGTAGTTTTACAAATGAGTTTAAAAGGAAGTAATAACTAATAATTAATCTTAATACGTCCTAGGCGTGTTGGGTTAAATATTAGGGTGTTACATGTCTCATCAATTTTCTCTTCATATCCTAACTCAATCTTTTGAAAATATGGCCTCTAACCTCCAAGCATTAGATCAAGTTTCTTTGATCCATTTACCATTTTTTTAAGGTCAATTTAAGAAGCTTTGAAGTTCTTTATAGCTTAGAAATAACTTTATAAGTATTTTCATTTTTACCAACTTTAGATTCTAAAGCATTGGATTTTGCATTCAAAACTTTGCTTTCTCCTTTTAATTCTTCTTTTTGAAGCCTTAGATTTTCAGCTTCTATTTTGGCCATTTCAAGTTTTAAAATAACTTTTTGATGTTTCTTTTTCAGGTTGAAATAGTAAGAGGAAAGAGTTTGAGAGTCCTCAAGCAACTCTTCATACAAAGCTAAGAGTTCATCATAGGAAACGTCAAAGTTCAGAAGTTGTTTACCTCATATTCGCTTTTCGACATATAGCCTGCCATGAAGCATAGGTTTGCAACATCTAGCTCCTCCTGTTTTTTTATCCTTTCTTCTCCTCCTTTGATTCACTCCAAGTGGCCAACATGCGTTTCTTCTTCGGACGAAATTCTTTTGAAGTGTCCCTTCTCCCACAATTGTAGCAGGTAAAATTTTCCTCTCTTTTCTTGCCCTTTATGTACTTCTTAAAGTTGATGTCCCTTCTTCTCTTTGTCTTGCCTCTCCAGGCTTTAGACATTTTCCTCACCATGGAGAGCTCATCTCCATCTTGTTTTTCTTCTCATCATCTAATTCTTCGTCTTTGTCAGGTCTACTCTCATTGCCTTATCCTTATTCAGCTTTTGATAAGATGACTTCAAGGCCATGGACTTTCTCTTCTTGATGAATTCACCATGCATTTTAGAGAGCACTACCTCATGGGTTTTGAGTGACCTAATGAGTGCATCTAGATCGAGAGTTTGAAGGTCTTTAGCCTTAGTAATGGCTATGACCTTAGGCAGCCATTTGGCAAAGAAGCTTCTCAAGATTTTTCTAACCATTTTAGAGTTAGAGTATCTTTTGCCTAGTCTCTAATTGATTTATGATGTGCATGAATCTTGTAGTCATTTCATCAATATTTTCTTGATCTGTTATTTTAAACATCTCATATTGATGAACAGCATACTGATCTTAGTCTCTTTAACTTGATCAGGACCTTTATGCAATATATGCAATCTGTCTCATATCTCCTTTGTAGGCAATGATTTTGTCATATTCAGCTTTGATTAGTGCACACATGAGCAGGTATTTAGCTTTAGAGTTCAACTAAACTCTGGCTTTGTGTTGCTTTATCCACCTGCTTTTGGGAACATCTCTTGATGTTGAAGGTGCATCATTGGTTCAGGAACCTCTTCAATTGGAATATAGTCACCTCCTTGAACTATTTTCCACAAGTCAAGACTTGTGTATTTTATGAACAACCCCATTTGGTCTCTCCATTAGGCATAATGTTAGCTCCAGAACCTTTCCAGAAGCGTTAACAAGTTTTGAATGACAACAAAGCCAATTTTAAAAAAATGCTTTGAAGAACGACTAATGGTTGTCTTGAGTTTCTTGTAAGTTTAAATAGGTTCTCTATTGTTTAGCAAGAGCAAGGCTTACTCAAATGAAGATATATTTTACTTTGCAAACATGTTTTATCTCATGTTAAGAGATATGAACTGAAAAGGAAGTAAAATTATACCCTTATTCAAGCTTAAAAGATCTAACGATTCAAAAAAGAAATTAGCGCTGCAAGAAACCAAGAAAAAAAGCTTTAGAAAGTAGCACTCGACATAGGAAGTATGCTTATAATGAAGATATCAAGCAAACTCGAGAACCAAGTGTTACATTATCTTTAATCGGCATAATCGCAATGTTTTCATCATAGAAGGATTAGATTGAAGGCCAGAAGCTCAAGAAATCAACAAGGAAATATTACCGCACTCTAAAAAGCTCAAATATAGTAACACAGTGTGCTCTACAAGAAAATGGAGGGAAAATTTTGAATTTCAAATTTTTGAGTTTGAAAAGGTCAAAACCTAGAGTTAGATTTGTCTTATCATCTCTTTTGCCTTTGAGGTCAACAACCCCAAGTCCTAAAGAAAAGTTCAGAAACCACGATTTTAAAAGTAGAGTACTTTGAAGGAACATCAGAAATCTCATATATTACAACGACTTCTGCAAAAGCTCTTATAAACGATAGGCTATTCTTCTAGACTTCCTTTTAAGACACAAATGAATGATCAACACATGTCCCTGGAGATCTGATCAAGATAATGGTCACAAGCAAGGCCTCTATAAATAAGAGATGCTATGATTTCAAAGTGATAGAACTCAACCTAATAAAAGAGTTAAAACGCCAAAGTTTTTCCTTCATCTTCTTATAAAAATATTTACTGCTTGTAATCATTTCCTTGTTCATAAAATCTTCTTTCTACATTCTTTATTGTTCAAACATTCTTCCAAGGAAGAATAACTAGAAAGAAGTCATTCAAGTTTTTCAAGCCCTTCACTATAAATCTTAAGAAAGCTTGAGTGTAGATTAGTTTGAGTTGCAAATCCAAACACAAACCTTTGTATCCTCGATAGGCGTGATCGGAGTGAAGTAGCTTGGAGAGACTAATCAAAGACTACTTGCAACGAGACATTAACAATTAGTTTACTAATCACAGTTACCTTGGAGAGGATGTTCAAAGACTACTCTCTCTAACTTGAAGAGGCTAGTGAATAACTACTTGGTTTATGACAGTAAAGGTTGTCTACTGGTCATTGGTGAAAGCTTCGGAAGGCTATTATAAAGACTATCTTTGTTTCTTTCTCGAGTAAGAAAGGTTTAGTGAAACTCAATGGTTATTGAGAACTGGATGTAGATAGATTGGCCGAACCAGTATAAAAACTCCTATGTAGTATCTCTTTCTTTCTTCATCTCTCATTTTATTTCTATATTCCTTTAGAAAGTTTACTTTCTGAAGTTATTATGTTGTTTTGCTCACTTCAAGTTCATAACTTGATAGTTCTTGGTAAAAATTTTCAGAGGACAAATAGGAAAAGAAAAGGTGAAACACGATTCAACCCACCATCAAAGAATGGCGGTCTGTTGATGAAGTGTTCCTCTGCTATGTGGATATTTGTGCCATTTGTCCCTCGAATCGTTGTCCTCTGTAATCGTTAGAATGCTCAACCCCTTATAGGCCAAGCTCTAATGCCACTTATGGGTAGAACACACGAAAAGGGCGGTGAATCGTACTTCGCTTCTCTTTCCCTTTTTAGCTTTTGAAAACTTTAACACAATACTATCAAGCTTTATGCTTGTAGTGCAAGTGAAAACAATATTAGAGATTTTAGAAAGTTACTTTCTTAATAAGCATAAGGAAGAACAAAAAGATAAACTTTAAGCAAATATAAATAGATAACCACAAAGTAGCAAAAGTTAAAGAGATAAAGGAAAAGAAGATATTGCACAGATATTTTTATACTAGTTCGGACAACCTATCGACATCCAGTTTCAACCACATTGAGTTTCACTAATACCTTTCTCAACTCAAGAAAGAAACTGGATAGACTTTACAATAGCCTTCCCAAGCTCTAACCTATGACCAGTAGATGACCCTTACTGTCACAAACCAAGTAATTATTCACCAGCCTCTTAAGCTAAATCAAGTAGTTTTTAATCAGCCTCTACAAGCTAAACTGACCAGTAAAACAACTTTACTATCATATTGCAAGTAGTCTTTGACTAGCCTCTCCAAGGTAAATTCACACTGATCACTACTGGATTAGAGGATACAAAAGTTTGTGTTTGGATTTACAACTCAAACTAACCTACACTCAAGTTTCCTTAAGATATATAATGAATGACCTGGATAACTTGAATGACTTCTTTCTATCATTTAATTATATAAAAAATAATTGTTATAAATAAGTTTATATGATACGTTGCAGGCATCAAACAACATGAAATTAGTGCATAGAAATCAAATTCATTATTTATTCTATAATTATTTTTGTTATTTAATATATAATATATAAAAATTAAATTATGAAAGAGATGTATCACACTCCATCAGCATCAAGACATAGTTTTATTACCCATATTTTTATATTTCACAATTTATTACAAGTTATGATTGTAGTTTTATTCTACGAATATAGAACTCATCCAACATCATGGTGGTAGTTTAAAGAGATGTGATAAGAGGCATTTATGCCACTTATTTAACTTCTAAACCTTAGCTTTTTGCATGAATTTTTAATGTGTTATTGAGGGAAATAATAATGATTCCTACATTGCACAATTTCAAGGAATCAGTGACTATTGCTCCATTTCTTGGGAATAATTAGAAAAGTGATTCTTGTGCAATTAACTTCTCTCTTCGAGAATGGTTTTCTATGTATCCAGGAGCATTGGATTGTGTGCAACAACTCAAAGGAAAGATTAGGAACTCTTTGGAAAAGCTAAGATTGCAAGGAAGAAAGAAATGCAGGAACTCACCATTCAAGTGAGCGCTAGCACTCAACAGGGACATCAACTTGAAAATATGTTTAGGAGCCGCTCTGGTGGGCCCAAGTGTCGTGCGATTAACTTGTTTTGCCTTGTTGCTCCGTTTTGGGCCAAATTTGGGCCCTTTTCCAATGAACAGTAAATGACGTAGAAGGGAAGAGGAGACACACTTAGACCTAGTTTTAGTTTTTGAGTTTTGATTGGACACGTCTCTATCTATCTCTCTCTCTCTCTCTCTCACTCTCTCTCTAGGCTAGGGTTCTTCATCATTGTTGAATTTTGGTACTTTTGAGTTGTAACTCTTCCAGCTTTTCTTCAACTGTGATTGTGATACTTCTCCCTATAGATGAGTAATCCCCTTACCGTGTACAAGGGCAACTGACGATTAAATTTGTTCACGAGGTTCTTGATCTTTTATTGCGAATTATGGTTGGTTTTCCTCTCCTCTTTGTCAATTCTTTCAATTTTGATTGTGTGGATTATGGCAATTGTAATTTTTTTAGAATTGTCTTTTAATGTGATATTTATCCATTGAGTAAAGGTTTGGGATTAATCTTGTTAGAGATTAAGTTGTATAATTGGTAGTTAGACTAGCATAGGTTCATAGGATCATGTTGGTGAGTTACTAGTTCATATGTTAGCCAAATCCTTAGCAGGGATGCGATTGTATATCCATTAAGTAGAATTATACTATTGTTGTGTTAACAATTTAACGGAAACAACCGCCACTACAATTTCATTTTTTGAATCTAAGACTAACAATTTTAATTCTGAAGGAACCTTTGTGAAAGTAAATTTTCTTATTAGAATTTCTCTCAATTTTAATTTATTGTCAACAAATTCAAAAACCCCAATTTTCTAGAATAAGTTACAACACTTCCACGTGAGATGACCTGGATCGTATCTTTGCTACATTTTTTGTGCAATTCAGGAACAAAAACTATTTTTAATTTGTTGCAAGTGGCGACATTCGCATCAAGATGTTGTTGACACATGACAATTGGAGCCTCAGAAGTAGAAGGACAAGAGATGTTCTCACTCCATTAGCATCAAGACATATAACCCAACTTCAAGTAATACCACACCCTTTTTAGTGTTCGTGCATTGAGGCTCTGGCTCAACTTGGCCGATTCCATGTTTTATAGCCTTGCTAACATCTGTATCATTTTATGTTGCAGTTGCACTAAAGGCAAAACCTGCCCTTGAAAGGGCACTTAAAATATTCAACCTATCCTTAATATTGAGGGACAATTTGCTTTTAGAACAAGTACCATGCTTCGCCATACAAAACTCCAAAAATTAATATTTGTTCTATATAGATTTGGCCAATACTTATTTAATTGAGGTACCAAGCCTTGAATATGTAAGAACAAAAACATTAAATCATGTGAAATATATACAAAATGCCCAAAAGAAAAGCAACCAAAATAAATTTATGAGATAAATGAAAGTAAATATATGAAGACTAACTCATCAACGTTGAATCAAACTATGTTTTGATACAAAATGCTGGCCAAGGCATGGTGGCAATGGTTGGCCACATTCATGAATTGTAAAATTTTGCATTGATAAGGTTGGTACATTTTGAAACAAGGCAAAGTGATTGGGGTCATTGCTCCACTAGTTTGAAAAATGGTAACTACCAATGGAGGGTTTTGAGGAGAAGAATAGAAAATAATAAAATAAAAATGAGACTCTTCATGATTGTATTCTAGCTATCTGCAACCAATGGTTATGCCAACAGACATTTATAGTCTTATTGTTGCACTACAATTTCAAAGTGGAAAATATGAAAATATGGGAAAAAAAACTACAAATTTTCTTAAAAGTTTTGTATGTATATGTATATATATATATATATATATATATATATATATATATATATATATATATATATATATATATATATATATACATACAATTATTTATACCCAGGACAAATATACTATTGTTGAGATTCATATCATAAATGTCTTAATTTTTTTTTATGCCTTGAGGTATTTTTATTTTCGTTGCAAGTAAATTAAAATACTTCAAATTTGTTATGCACAATTCTTCTTCTTCTTCTTAATACTATTATTACTATTACTATGAAAAAGAGTAATGTTATGGGAACAACAAAATTGTACAATAAATGCACACCACATATCTTATTACCATAGGATGTAATGAGTGGTCCTCACTCATCTCACTTATACATTACATCTGATAATGATATAATGTATAGTGTGTATTTGTTGTGCAATTTTTTTATTCTCATAGCATTACTCTATAAAAAGAACAAAAAATGCTTCTTAAAAAGTTTTATATGCCTTTATTATTATTTTTTTGGTAGAATATCTCTTTAACCTTAATTTCATTCTAATATGGTTAAATATAGCTGATTTTTATTCTCCTTTTTGCTTCTTTTGTATCTCACCATGAAAAAAAATATATAATTGCTTTTATGCAATGACAAATATACTATTATTTAGATTCGTATTATGAATTTCTTAATATTTGTGATGCCTTATGGTATTTCTTATTTATCATTGGAAGCAAATTAAAATTAAAATTTGTTTCCTGATTATTATTATTATTATTATTACTACTACTACTACTACGACTAGTATCTACTATTATAATATTTGAGAGTCATTTCATGGGAACTATTACACCTCTCTTTCATACAAAGCTTTAGGTACACGTGTTATTCATATAGTTATTTAGAGTCCACTTTCTCAACATTTATGTCTACAGATTTTTTTAATTTAATTTACAATTTAATTATTAATAAAATCAAATATTACAATCATTAAAGATTACATGAATCAATAAAATTAAAATCATTAAAATTACAATCTACAATTAAAATTAAGAATCATTAAGAATGGAAAAAAATATAAAATTAAGAATCATTAAAAAAATAAATTAGATATAAATGTATTGAGGTGATAAAAATATGAATGGTGCCCATTACAACAAAAAATCTACTATTATAATATTTGAGAGTCATTTTATAGAAATTATTACATGCGTATTTCATCCAGAGCTTTAAGGTATACGTGTCATTCGTATAGTTATTTAGGGTCTACTTTTCTCAACATTTATGTCTACATATATTTTTTTTAACTTAATTATAATTTAATTATTAATTATTAATAAAATCAAATATTACAATCATTAAAGATTATATGAATTAATAAAATTAGAATCATTAAAATTATGATCTATAATTAAAATTAAGAATCATTAAGAATAGAAAAAGTATAAAATTAAGAATCATTAAAAAAAATGGATTAGATATAAATGTATTGGGGTGATAAAAATATGAGTGGTGCCTATTATAACAACAAACCATGTGGTATGAAAAAAATAAAAAGGGGAATGTCTTCATCGTGATATGCCTTTCACTTTTCCTAAAGTAATTGTTTGATACCTTCTATTTGTTTGGATGCATTAAAAAAATATATTTATCTATCTATCTCATTGCACCTTATTTAATTTGTTGCAACTTGAATATTCCAACCTATCAATTTCACAATCTTTTCATACTAATTTTTTTGAAAAAAAAAACTTCTATTCTTCAACATTAAAATATTTTAAAAAATTCAGTTCCACAATTTATACTTCTTTGATAATGATACTAAATATTTATTAATTTTTAAAAAATTAAATATTTACATTACTTTTTATTGAAAATAATATTGTAATAATTGATATACTACTCTAATAATTGAGATGGTGTAAATTAAGATTATATATGATTTTTTACTAATTATTACACGTTAATTATAATATATATTTTAAAATTGATATTTTTAATTTATTAAAAGAATATACAAAGAAATGATGTGTAATTGAAATCACAGAAATTAAATTTATTTATTATTTTTATTAATTAGAAAATATATTTTTATAAATTAAATATTTTAATTAACTAAAAAGATATAAATAGCTAGGGGTGATAAGAAAAGTTGAAAGTGGATACACACAAGAATTATCCACAATGGAGATGGGATTTGGGACATATTTTGTCTTCATAGGAATGATCGATAGAGGTGAAGTCTTTGTTAAATGGGATAGGGAAAGCGATAACACACATTCATTTTTTTCAATTATCTTTATTGAATTTGCACTATTTTAATTTTAATTTTGATTATGTTACATTAATAATATTTATTATTATGGATATTTATGTTTCAAATTATAAAATATTTTTAAAGTTTTTCTCCTTTTGAAATCATATCATATATATAATCTTAAAAACCGGCCATCCAGCATTGCTCCATAGTGCCAAAATCCGAGCTGTCATCACTTGGTGAATTCAGCTTCCCCCAAATTGTCGAGATTGATTATACAATCCTGTTGTACCTTGTGTGTTTGATATGAATTTGTAATATCTTTGGCTTGATAATTGAGGCACATTTAATGAGTTCGTCATTCCATCACTTATCCCAGCAAGTTTTCAAAGCATCCAGTAACACATGCATTATGATGGACTTCCAAATGTAGCCACGATGGTGAATGTTATTAAATTAGCATGGTTCCAGCATAAGTTCTGGTTATTTAATGAAGTTCTGACTCATTTTTTCTTCCCTCCAACTTTTCAAACACTTCAATACTATATGATGATGGACCTTAACAGTATGTTTGGCAATACGATGCTGAGGGTCATTAGAGCAGAGATAATTTATCTTCAACATAATAAATGCTCTACTTATTTGCTGGAATAGATGTGTGTCCATCTCCCTCCCTCATCTTGAGTTCTGCACTCCTATACTGACGGTCTAGCATTCATAAACCCTCTTACTGAGCTCCCACAGGTGAATTATGGCTTACATCATTATTGCTCAATGGCTCACAAAAATTTCAAATTTCAACACCTTTCATTCCCATATCTTTTTTCAACCCATCTTCCTCATCCATGGTTTTTTCTTTCCTTCCATTGCACTGTTGAACCCCACCTCGCCAAATGCCTGCTTTTCTTCTCGGTTCTCCACCCAGATTTCATCTCTCCGCGACGTATAAAGAGGAGAATGGCGGAACCCAACAGCGGCAGTGCGATGACCACTGGTCATGGTGCAGGGTGGCTTCTTCCTCCCCGCGATTGTTGATGCAGCGATGGGTGATCCAACAATAGCGCCCCTAACCCACTAGGTGATGCAACACTGCATCTCTCCTCCTTTTATTTATTTTTCCTTTTTTTTTTGTTCATTTTCTCCGCTAATGTCTTTTTGTGTTACATAGATGAACAATGGTGGGTTCGAGGTTTCAATTTCAAACTGTGATGACAAGGTTTATGCCTTTTGGTAAAATTTTTGCTTGCTATGCTTGGGATTTTTTTTTTTTTAATTTTGAGTTTTTTATTTCTCTTTTGTTTTTTTAGGAAAGCCATGCATGGAAATGAGATAAAAAAAAGCTTAGATTCTATGAAAGGTAGATGTGTTTGTGTGTGTGATTTTTGGTTATGATTTTCTAACAATCTCTAATGCTTGAATCTCTTGATAAGGAGTGTCTTAATTACTAATGCACTCTTTTTTGGTTATTTTTGTTTCTGGATTGCTATTGCACTCCTTTCAATTTTTCTTTGGTTTGATCTTTGCTATTATTTCGAACACAATCATTTTTCCATCATAGAAGTGGAGAAGGCATGAAAAAATTCCGTTAGTCCATAATGATTCTAAGTTCTTATTACTTACAAGATCAATCATAAGGAGATTTCATGAAATATATTTTCATATATGGTTCTTTAATTGAACCATATCTTTGTTTTGATAAGATTGTCATGTATGGTTCTATACTTCTTTTCAAGTGATATACGCATAATAATTAAGGTACCAGTCTTTAAATCATGAAAATGCAATGAGATCAACTGGAGAGTTAGATTCTTTAATCTTTATTTTCATTAGGTTATTTAGTTTCATGATTTAAACTCCCTTATTTATTTGCCCAATTTGTTAAACATGTCTCAGAGCAAAATGAGCATGGCACTTGATTGGCAACAACTCAATAGCATACAACCTATAACAAGCACTACTATCGATATCCTAAAGAATAAAATGTGCAAAAAAAAATCTCAGCAACTGGTACAAGGCTTCCTCAAGCCAAGTTAAAAATTATACGTGTAGTGACAATTCCTACATAGCAGCATGAGCACCTAAGCATATGCCAAAAGAGAGGCGAGATAGACATATTTCTTCACTTTATATGTTCTAATATAGCCATATGCTTCTTGCTTCAGTAGGCTCTGAGTATTCATCAGTCATACATATAGTGATCTAACATATAGCAAAGATGGGAGAAATTAAATTAAAAAGAAAAGAATCAAGAGCAACTGTAGCAAAAGAGAGGAGTTCTTCAAGTTATTTGAATTTCAAGATAGTCTAAGATTCCTGAAGCATTTGCTTTTTTATATTTGCAATATGGAATATTTTAAGGCAAATAAAGAATGTCCTCGTGATGAATGCCACATTATTCTACTAATTGTTGCATAATAGTTTGATGCATCCTTACCTATTCATTCTTTTGATCTCTTTTGTGCCATGTAGTAGCTGTTAGGAAGCTTGCTACAGAAAGAAAATAGCAACACAATGAAAGCACTGATAAATAACTGGTTTTCTTTAGATTCTCTTCCTTCAAGCTCTTCCCTCTAAATAAGTGTATTTTATAAATGGTTTTCTTTTCTGTTTAGGATAATATAGTTTTTCTTATAAGCTATTTGGCTTCCCAGTTTAATATAGTGCTCTATTGCATTGCTTAGTGTGGCCAAAACCAAATCCTGCTAGATTAGTTTTTCCACTTAAAAAATAATTCTTTCAGAACATGGATTTGTGTTTTACTTCATGTTGAAACTGCCCTGCTTCTAAAAGAGGCAAGGTAAATGGCATTTAATACTTACCAATACTATACACAACAATGGAATTTGCTGTAAATTAGTGTTAGTTCATTAACCATCCTATTTCAAGCAATTACATTAATGGCATTGTCTTATCATTCTACAAATTTGCATTAGAGGAATATGAATTTAGTAAATTGTAGTCATTTTATTTATTACAGACAATAATCAAGCCTTTTGATCATTAGCCATTGTAGAATTTGACTAAGGTTTGACACTATCATGGTTTTGAAAGATGCATGCTTAATGGCATTTAATACCTACTGCTGCATGAAGGCAACCATCCAATTATGATGGAAATTCGTCATAGCTTTTTAAAATGATGATTAATGGCATTTTTGCTTAATTCATTAAACCACATATTCATCAAAATGTTTTGGTATACAAAATGATGTATTTTGTATTTGTATCATGTTGACATAGTTTTTGAATATCTAAACTTTTAAGTTGCTCAAATCTATTCTGAAAATCTGTTGTTGCTGCAACACTTGAATAAGATGGATCCTTGGATCAGATTTCATATATACAATTCATTCAGTAGTGCATAATTTAGCCTACAAATTGCCTTAGTTACAATCTTTCTCAAAGCCATAAGCATTTTAAACTTAACGCCAATTAGATATGAATTGTGGTTATTATTTTAGTTTGGCATCAATGCTCAGTGAATTGGCTATATTTTTTATCAAATCCTTTTTTTTGTCTGTGCATTGTCAGGAGCTTTTTTGTTCTCTTGATGGTAAGGTTCAATAGGTGGATGTTGTCATTCAAGTTCATTCTAATGATTGGTGTGCTCTCAGTCATGACCACAGTGTGGGGGTGTTGGTACTTTATATTTGGGCTTTATTTGGTACTTTATATTTGGTGCTCTCATTCAAGTTCCATTTTCCTTATATTTCTATTTTTTATTTCAGGTTTATCAATTTTTGGGCTTTATTTTTTTTTTTCCTTTTGGTGTTTGTTGTGTTTGGTGGTGGTGGTGGTGTTGATTCCTAGCAAGATGAGTTTTGTTTTTTGAATTGGGTTGGATGTTGAAATTTAATAGAACGATGCTCTTAGTCCTTTATATAGCTGATACATCTCCTTTGTGCTTAGTCCTTTATGTTTCCTTTCGAAAATGAGACTAACTCATTTGTTCACAGGTGCTATGTTCTAGGCCAAACTAGAAAGTAAGATGAAATTGAATTTATTATACAAGCTTAACATTCTAAACTAAGTATATCATTTTTAATCTTACAGTTGACACTCCACTAACAACAAAATTCTGAACAGAAGATTGTGAAATGTGGCAAAGAATGTATCTTTATAATGTGTATTTTTATGTTCATAAGTGATAGAATATTAGTATAGGACTTAATAATGTGGGTTTATATTTGTGTCTTTAGTGTGCTAGCCTAAGGTTGACATGACTACATGGAGTATAATTATTAAGTGCTAAAAATGCGAACTCAACTATAACACACCAGAATTATGGACTCAACTATATTTGTGTCTTTAGTGTCCTAGCCTAAGGCTTTATATTTGTAGCTTTATGTTACTATGCATAATATTCATTTAGATTTGGGTTATTATAATAAATTAGTATTGATTGAATTATGGACTCTTTTAGTTCTGATGTTGTTTCATTCAACTCGAAGGTATGGTCTCCTTTTTCTTTACATGAGTTTTCATATTTTTCATATATAAGACCCTTTTATGTATTATCTCTGTCCATTGTTGTTCATGCTAATATTTCTTTAGCTTTCAATAACATATGCTCACATGTTTTGTCTTTCTTTAGCTTAGACAGGTAATGCTTTGTCTTTGGTAATGCATTGCACGATGATGTCATATTACCATTTCCTGACATGATGCCCTCAAGGTGAGCCTTTTGAAGCGAACATATAGTCCAACCAATTAGTTGCAAAGCTTTAATAAGCTATCTAATTTCATTTTCATTTACTTCTTTATTAAACCAACAAAGAATATAATGAATAAATTCATTCATTTTTATTTACTTCCTTTTTAATTTTTAGCATTTCTATTATTTATTTTTTATTTCTCCCTTTATGTTTTCCATTTTCATTTATCATGTCTTCTTTCTCTGTGTATGCATATCAATAATGTGACAATTGGTTGGAAAAAAGTGGAAACTCAAGCAATGACTCATTGATTTTAGGATTTAGGTACTGATAGTTTTTTAAATTTAAATATAATCATGTAGGCATGCAATATCCATTAATGAGCCATGCTACCCACAAGTAATGTATAGCACAAAGTAAACTAGGATGGCAGGTAAGGATTCATCTCTGGATAAGATTCTTTTTGTTTCTGAAAAGATAACTAACAAGGATATTTTTTGCTTTTATATCTTCAGCAAATGGTCATTTAAAAAGAGACTAATCAAATCCTGGTACCAACTATGTAATCTGCATAATTTGACATAAGTTTCTTTTATACGATTTGTAGTAGTTGTGTCAAAACATTCAAATTGAAAGGTTGTTTATGATAATGTCCTCTAATCTCAAATATAGAGATAGAGATAATATGTCTTTCAAAATTGACAGCAAGTTTGAAGGTTTATTGTGCATGAAAATGTCTTGGGTAGATAATTTAAACTTCTCATGTTCTTTCTATGTTTCACTTAGCTAATAGAAATACTCTATGAACTTTATACTACACTTTTATATATTTAGTTCTTCTCATAATGCTTTAAAAGAACAAGGTTTGGAATAAGTTATGTGTTAACAAATTAGAAATTCAAGATTTGCGTGCTTTTTTCAAAGATTGATTTGTTTTGAATTTTGTATAGATTAATATTTTATATTTGTCTCAATTGAGTTGATGTAGTTTGCAATGGTGTATATCCAGAGATATTATTCAAATATTAAGTAGGATGTCCTATGGAGGCTTGAATGACCAAGGAATGAATTTAGTATTGAGGGTAAAAGAAATTGCATATGGGAATTATTGATAAATAACTTATATATAGTTGCAAGATACTATTCAATTAAGTTGGATGTCCTAGAGGCAAGTTAGTTCCCAATTTCATACTATAGAATGTGGCCATGGTCAATGAAGTCAGCCTCGACTTTAACTACTTTGTGTCTAATTTGTTATTTAATGTTTGTGGTGGAAGACATTATCTTAAGAGGCAGGATGTCATACTTGATAAAATTATGCAGTAATTTATTTTAGGAGCTGTAACTATCATGTTCTAGTTTTGTTTTCCTATTTTTATCTTTAAAGTGTGGTCTACATAATTAGATATGTAATGTGTATGTACTATTTCTCCTCATGATCTTTCTATGGGTGAGCTTGAATAATTTATCCAAAAAGGTGGCGCTTTGAAATTACCAATAAATTTTTAATTGTTCTACAATATTGTGAATCAATATAAGCAATCTTTTCTTATTTTTTGATTAATAAAAATATCATAAATCTGATAAATTTTTTTTGATAATATAAGTAATGTTCACATTTATATTCTATTTCGTAGTTGATGTTAATATCATCTTAAACTACTATAATAGATTATGACGAAAGGAATAATTAAGAATATTATTTCTCCAAAAGAATATAGTTTAAGTACAATTTCTAAATATTATTATTTTTGTAAAATTCTATTTGTACCAATAACAATTATTATTATCAAAATAGAGTTATTAGTATTTATCATTTTCGTGTCTTGCATGGGACATGCAGATATAACAATTTAGTTGTATACATTTATTTCGTTTAATTTTACCTAAATATCTATTATGGAGAAATTGAAATATAACTTGATTGAATTATATTATTATGGTTTATATATATATAACATGTTATCATCATAATGTTTACTCTAATCATATTATTTGTAAATGTGTATTCAAATGGTATGTCAAGACTAATATTACATTTATATGAAATTTTGTTCCATTATATTAGTAATATTATGTTTTTATATCTTGCAGGTGATTTATAATGAAAATCCAAAGAAAAAGAATGACAAGTGGCTGAGGAGTCTTCTCAAATGAATAAAAATGATAATCATGCTGATGATGCAACATGAATTTCAAGTGAATATATTTACTAAAATCATTATCGAACATGAATTATTTCATGTTGTCTTAGAAGGAATGCTTTGTAACTAACCTTAATGTATTGTAATTATTTTAAATTTTTTTATTTATTTAAATTACATCTATACTGATGACTATAAAAGAAAAAACCACACACATGCACACAAACTTTATGGTATTCCATGACTCTTAACTTGAGATTAAAATTCTAATCTAATTAAGATTTCTTCATTACAAGTTTAATCAAATTTGATCTATCATTCCTTTGCAAACACGGGCTATTACAATATTTTGTTAATAAACTCCTGAATATTGTAGGGATTCAAAATCCCCACGGGAAATGGGAAATTGAGATCCGTAAGGGAAATAGGGATAAGAGACAAAATTCTTAACGGCAATGGAAAGTGTGAGATATATCCATTTTCTCATGGATACATATTGTCATCCCTATAAATGATTCATAATATAGTAAAGTTATCCAGTTATTCTCTTTCTTTATTCAACAATTTCAACTTTCGAAGTGTGTAAAATTTTCATAAAATAGGCTCTTTATTGTTAGTTATAGTTCATCCACTAGATGCTTTCAACCTTATAAACATGATATTCAAAATAAGATATAAAATAGAATGTCACATTTATATTTTGTCCATTTATTTAATTATTTAACTATTAACTTACTTTTAAAATAAATTTATATACTCAATTTTCTATAAGATTGATTTAAATAAATTATCATTTATTTTCGATAATGATTAAGAAACTATTTTTTGTTATCTTCGTGTATTACAGGTCAAACGATTAGTTATTAGTATAATTCTTAGTATTATTCTAGTATTATTCTTAATACTTATTAGTATTATTATAAAAAACTATAAATGTTTCTTAAAAATTTTTATGTCTTTAATTTTTTTATGTAAAATATCTCTTTAACTTTAATTTTATTGTGAAATTGTTAAATATAATTGATTTTGTTCTGCCCTATTTGCTTCTTTTGTACCTCAATAAGAAAAAATACATATAATTACTTTTACGCAATGAAAAATATATTATTGTTTAGATTCGTATCATAAATTTTTTAATTTTTGTGATGCATTAAGTTATGTTTTATTTATTATTGCAAGTTAAAATATTTCAAATTTGTTTCCCACTATTACTACTACTACTACTACTATTACTGTTGTTGTTACTATCACTATTACTATTATTCTTGGTATTATTGCTAGTATTATTCATAATACTATTATTTGTAATATTATGAAATATCTACAATTTGTTTCCCATTATTATTGTTATTGTCATTACTACTACTACTACTATTGCTATTGTTGTTGTTGTTACTATTACTATTAGTATTATAACTGCTAGTATTATTAGTATTATTACTAGTATTACTCTTAATACTATTATTAGTACTATCATGAAAAAACTATAAATGTTTCATAAAAAGTTTGATATGTCTTTAAATTTTTTTGGTAGAATTTCTCTTTAACCTTAATTTCATTTCTCTTTAGTTAAATCTAATTGATTTTTCTTCTGCCCTTTTTGCTTTTTTGTACCTCACCAAGGAAAAATATATATAATTGCTTTTATGCAATGACAAATATACTATTGTTTAGATTCTATCATATATTTCTTAATTTTTGTGATGCCTTAAGGTATTTTTTTATATGTCATTGCAAATAAATTATTTCAAATTTGTTTCCCACTATTATTGTTGTTGTTGTTGTTGTTGTTATTATTATTACTACTACTACTACTATTATTGTTATTGTTACTATTACTCCTTGTATTATTCTTAGTATTATTACTACTTTTATTCTTAATACTATAATTAGTTTTATTATGAAAAAAACTACAATTGTTCCTTAAAAATTTTTCTCTGTCTTTAATTTTTTTTAGTACAATATCTCTTTAACACTAATATCATTCAAATACAGTCAAATATAACTGATTTTTCTTCGGCCCTTTTTCGTTCTTTTGTACCTCACCAAGAAAAAATATATATAATTGCTTTTACGCTATTACAAAAATACTATTATTTCAATTCATATAATAATTTTGTTAATTTTAGAGATGCCTTAAGGTATTTCTTATTTATCATTGAAAATAAATTAAAATATTCAAAATTCGTTACCTAGTATTATTGATATTATTATAATTATTACTACTACTATTGTTGTTGTTGTTACTATTACCATTAGTATTATTATTGCTAGTATTATACTTAGTATTATTACCGGTATTACCTTTAACACTTTTATTAGTATTATTATGAAAAAACTACAAATGTTTCTTAAAAATTCTTATATGTCTTTCACTACTAGAAATCTACATGATACTGACGGATTTTATCGATGAGTTCGTTACCACCGAATCTCGACAGGTTATGGTATTTTTCTAATTAAAATAAATTTATATAAATACCCGTCTTCCCTGTTATAAACGATGTTGCTAAATCCCGCCACATGACGCGCATTATTTCTGATGGATTTATCAACATATATAATATTTTATTTTTAATTATATTTTTATCAATTGTTATCGATGGGTATACTGACCAGGAGCTTATTTAATTTATATTTTTTATTTTGTCATTATATTATCGACGAGTTTACCGATTTGCTATTATTTAATTTATTTATTTTATTAAATTACCGGCTACCTTATCGACGAGTATTTAATTTTATTTTGTGATTAATTTTTATTAGACAAAACACCTATTTTGGTCCCTTTAAAATTTTGCGTCGACCAAATTGGTCCTTGTAAAAAAAAAACTTTCAAATTGGTCCATACAAAATTGAATAGTTGGACAAATTAGTCCTTGAAAAATAAATCTCTCAAATTGATCTTTGTAAAACTTCAAATTAGACAAATTGGTCCTTACAAAATTGAAGAATCAGCCAAATTAGCCCCTCTGATAAGTCAAGGTGAGGAGGACTAACTTATCCGATAATTCACTTTTAGGGACTAATTTCAGAGATTTTTTGGTAGGGACTAATTTGGCCGATTATTCAATTTTACAGGGACCAATTTGAAAGTTTATTTTTTAAGAGATCAATTTGGTCAACACGAAATTTTAGAGGAACAAATTTGGTAGTTTTGTCTTTTTATTAAATATAACTGACGGGTATACTAATAGATACTGATTGAATTAATTTTTTTATTAAATTGCCGACTACTTTACCGACGGGTATTTAATTTGATTTTGTAATTAATTTTTATTAAATATAACTGACGAGTATACCGACAGGTCCTGATTAAATTAATTTTTTTTATTAAATTACCTACTCCTAACCGACGGGTATTTTATTTGATTTTATAATTAATTTTTATTAAATATTACCAAAGGTTTATCGATGGGTATTTGAATTTGAAATTAATTTTTATTAAATATTACCGACGAGTGTTTGAATTTTGTTCTGTTAGTGCAACCTTTGTGTTCCACGCAACCGTTGGTATACCCGTCGGTAATTATGAAAATATAATACACATCGTTTCTCACTTATTTGTGTACTCGTTGGTAACCCAGATATGTTGGATCACCTTCTTCTTCCCATTCTGTCCACTATTCTCTCTCTCTCTCTCTCTCTCTCTCTCTCTCTCTCTCTCTCTCTCTTCTTCTAACGCTCTCTCTCTTCCGTTTGTTGTTGCGGCTTCTTCCCATCGTGCGCTGCCACTAGAGCTCCATTCGACAAACGGAGACCACCATTGCGATCTAGGATCTTTGGTGAATACTTTAATTGGTTTAATTTTTTGATTTGGCTTCATTTTTCCATTTGCTTATAGGTGGCCATAGTGTTGTGTTTAGGACTTGTGTTTTATTGCATTAGAGAGTAATTATTGTTATTTTTTTCTTAATGTAGGAGTATTGTTTGAGGGTGGCAGCAATTATTGACTAAGATCGGTTTGCCATTCTAATTATCTTATCTTATTTTATGTTTTTTTTTATGTATATAAGTGTGTGCAGATATAAGTTTTTCATATTGGAATTTCAGGATTGGACTTGGTTTGATGCGGATAGCTTGCACATTTGTTTTATTTCCCTATGTAGAGGTTAGTAACTAAATCCTTATTATTTATATGGTTTAATATGTACATAGGATAGAGACTTATGTTTTCTAGGATAGAGTTGTAGGAAATTGGGATTGCATGATTAGGTGAAAGGGCATAGAGGTCCTTCCTCGACTTGTTTGTATTATTTGTTGTGGGATTCTTTGTGTTTGTGGAGGTTGCAGGATGCATGTTGTGAAGTTATAAGGGGATGCACAATGGAATAGTTTTTAGGATTATGTGAATTATATGTAATCTATTATGCTGTTGATCTTTGTAATAATATCTTTTATTGTTGAATTGATTGAAATATCCGATGATGAAGCTCCTAATTTAAGGGGATATATTGTTGAAATTTTATTAAAATTTTTTTAGGGACAAAAGAATATAAGTAACCATATTAAAAAAACTTGAAGACTAATTGAATGTGTTTTACAGACCAATTAAAAGAAATATCTAATGATGCAATCTCCTAATTTAAGGGGAGATATTATTGAAATTTTGTTAAATTTTTTTAAAGGATAGAAAATTAAAGGAAATGGAAGCTCCTTATTTAAGTAGAGTTGCTAAAATTTTGTCAAATATTTTGTCAAGGAAATAAGATTAAAAGAGTTGTACTAAATAATTTAAATACCAATTGAATTTGCATTTGAAAGTAATAATTTGATGTCTTTAAAAAATTGTAGGGTCTAGGGTTTATCACAAGCGCAATGTTACCTTCAAACCGGTCATGGATACGATAGATTACTTCCTAATAAAGGGGTGATCAAACCGGAATTTTATAGTGGTGTTGAGAAATTTATGAAGGTAGCATGTCAAACACAACAATTCATTAATAAGGCAAAAGGTAGGTGTCCATGTAGTAAGTACAAATGTAGGAAGTATTTAGATGATGATACGATAAGGGTTCATTTGTACAAGTAGGATTCATGTCGAACTATTGGGTTTGGACCGAGCATGGAGGGTTAATGCATAGAATCAAGTGTGTATGTTTCAGATTGGAAGTAGTCAGGTGGGATCCATGTAGGGCAACACGATGTGGATAATGTGCCATGGGAGGATAACTAGGTTAGGCATCAAGAGATGGTTTTTGATGCCCTGGTCCTGAATTTGCAACTTGTTATTCGCAGCCTTCAGCCAAGGAGCCCAACCAAGATGCAGCTAGGTTTTATAGTCTCCTAGAGGCTATTAATCAACCTTTATAGGAGGATTGTGTGCACTCAGAGTTGTCTTTAGTGGTTCGAATGTTGAGCATTAAGTTAGAAAGGAACCAAAGCCAAAGTTCTTTGATCAGTGGACTGCACTAATAAGTGAGCTAAGTTCGAATCCTAATGTAATTCCAAAAGATTTTTATCAAGCTAAAAAATTAGTTTCTAAACTTAGGTTGAAGGAAATAAAGATGGACAGTTGCTTGAAAGGTTGCATGATTTATTATAAAGATGATATTTCATTGACTGCGTGTAAGTTCTGTCAAGAGTCTAGATTTAAACCCAAGAGATGTGGAAGTCAGAAGTATAAAGATGTCCCTCAGAAAAAAATGCACTATTTACCCTTAATCCCTAGACTCAGGAGACTCTATGCATCAATGAGCTCGGCTTCTCATATGAGGTGGCATAGTGAAAATCAGAGGGGTGATGGTGTAATGACGCATCATTGCACAGTGAGGCGTGGAAATATTTCAATCAACAATATCCTAATTTTGCCTTTGACCCTCGAAATGTTAGATTGAGACTCTGTTCAAATGGATTTACTCTGAATAACCAATTTAGTAAACCCTATTCATGTTGGCCCATAGTTATTACACCCTATAATGTCCCTCTAAAATGTGCATGAAAGATCCCTACCTGTTCTTAACATGTATAATCCCTAGCCTTGATAATCTAAAAGCTAAGATTGATGTGTATCTTCAACCCTTAAATGATGAATTGAATGAGTTGTGGTGCCAGGGTGTTCTTACTTATGATATTTCAACAAAGTAGAATTTCATGATGAGGGCTACATTAATGTGAACCATCAATGACTTTCTAGCTTATGGAATGTTTTCTAGATAGATGACTCAAGGCAAATTAGCATGCCCAATTTGCATGGAGGATACTAAGGTATTCACCTTGAAACATGGTAGAAAGAACTCTTAGTTTGATTGTCACAGGAGGTTCTTAGATGTTGATCATCCATATAAGTGAAGTATATATGGATCTAAACGTAATTGTATTGAACATAAGGAGCCTCAAGTAAAGGACATCCCAAAAATAACAGAAGTCAGAAAGATAGTGCGATGGCCATGGTATAGGGTATCTCATAATTGGACCAAACAAAGTATTTTCTAGGAGTTATGTAACGCAGAATTTTCAGTGTATAAATGACCAAAATGTCCTGAGGTCAATTTACTCGGAAAATGAGGACGTCCGGCCAATCTCAAGGGAAGTTTTGATGATGATAGGGGATTATATGTGTTATGTGTGTTAATAGAGAAGAATCTCATTTTTGAGTTTCGATACACAAAATTATCAAAATGCCATTGTAGCTAATTAACACCGATTTATGTGTTGGTTGAGCCTGACTTCACCCAAAGGTTTTAAATGATGTTTTAAAGTAATGTTTAATGATAGGTTAAACACGGGTAGCCTGGGGAGGTTTTTGTGAAAAATTACCGTTTTGCCCCGGCTAAGTGCATTTTGGGCCTAATGATGTGATTAGCAAAACCTAAGCAATATTAGGCTCTAATTAAATATTAGTAAATTCTAATTACTAATCTAGAGTCAAAATAATTAATTGAGGTTAATTAGAACCTAAGATTGCTTAGAAAAACTCAAAATCCTTTTCTTGATTTAAAACTTTATGTCACATTTTCATGAATAGTAAGATTCCAATCAATTTCCTTAAATCATGGAAGTTGTCACTTGATGAGATTCCTCCCTAGTAAAGGTGGATTTGCATTAATCAAGCAAGACCACTTTTTAATCTTGTCTTGAACCACCTTAATTACCCATTATTTCACCTGAAACACAAATTACAACTCCTAATCCATAGCCTAACCAAATCAACTCCTAAACACACTTATAAACCAACATTAAAATGATTTTCTTCCCCCATTAGCCCTTAATAGAACCGACCACACACCTCCCCATTATCATCCATCAAATGTTGAAATTCAATTAAAATAAGTTTAAAGAATCATGCATGCCCATACCTTGACCCATACTTGCTCATGCTTTGAACTATACCCAAGACCATACCTTGCCAAGAGATATTTTCTCTTCCTTTTCCTCTCTAAGGCCGTGGCCACTCCATCATCTCACCTCCATTGTGTTTCATTTTCTATAAATAGGCATCAAGGAAAGTTTGTGACATTTTTGCTCACTTGTGCAAAGCTTCAAAGTTTCCTTTCTTTGAGTTCTAAGAATTCTTCTTCTACTCCTTCTTCATCCTTCCAAAGAATCATCATCCTCCACCATTTCCCAAACACAAACCACTACACAAATACCATAAACCTTCCTTTAAACAAATAACCTTTCCATTTCCAAGCTCAAGAACCCAAGACAAACCTTTCTTTCTCTTTTTCTTCCCTTGGCTGAATCCATTCTCCACTTCAAAGAGGATTTGTTCTTTTCACCTCATCTCAAGACTAAGTTTCCTCCTTTGATAAAAGAAAATATCTTTGGTAGGGAGTTGTTCTTTTAAAATTTCTATTCTTTTCCTTGGATTTATTTTGTTTCAAGTTGAAATTTTTTTTCTTTTCTTTCTTCACCATTTCGGTTTTCCTTTTTCCTTTTCTTCCTTTGATCATTTCAGCCTCAAGGCCTAGATGATGATAGAACCATAGCTTAATGATGAGGATCTTGGGTGTTGGTTGCAAAACCATCACTTATTTGACTCTAAAGCTTGAAGGTTTCACCTTTTTAAGAGTTTTAGCAAATGATAATGTTATGTTGTTAAAGTGGTAATCTTGAGCTTAGACTTAAAGAAATGTACTCATATTTATATTTCAAGTCCTTGCATTACATGTTTATGTTTGAGCTTGCATCTTCATGTTTACTTTATCACTTAAGTAATTAATCTCAAAGCCTACCTATTTCAACCTTAAAGTTGAAATGTGATTTAGAGTAAATACTCTAAGGGGCCTAGAGTACTAAAATAAAGAATTGGGCTTGCATTCATATTTATATTTCCTTGCCTAGCATATTTACTTTCCAAGTTATCACTTAAATTTAAAGATTAAAACAGGAGCTTGCATTTTCATATCACTTAAATGATTAATCTCAAAGCCTACCTATTTCAACCTTAAAGTTGAAATGTGATTTAGAGTAAATACTCTAAGGAGCCTAGAGCACTAAAATAAAGAATTAAACTTGCATTCATGTTTATAATTCTTGTCTAGCATATTTACTTTTCAAGTCATCACCAAAAACTTAAAGATGTAAAACTAGAGCTTGCATTCTCATATTTAAATTCAAGTTTTGCATAGCATATTTATATCTCTTGCTATCAATCTAAAAGACTAAGAATGAAGCTCACATTACATGTTTACAATTATGCCATTACTAAAAATTAATTTAGTGCTCAAGACTCACCGTTTTAATTTACATAACAAACTTTGACTTATAATATATATATATATATATATATATATATATATATATATATGTTATTAAGTGAGGACATATTTTATTGAGTTCTTTAATTTTACCATCGATCTAAAGATTTCTGATTATGTGGCTAGGACAATAAAGATTACTTATGAGGATAACTTAGAGTTAAAAATGTGGAATGACTAGTTATTAAAGAATATTGTGATGTTTCCATATGCTTGAGGAATTATGCGATGTTGAGACCATGCATGATTAGTTGCTTGAAATGCATATGGTATGTTATGATTCTTACTTGGCATATTATAAAGTTGTGTATGTTTAAAGAGTACGAGAAAAGTATATGATGTGACTATGATTTTGCATTTTGACATGATATGCTAATATAAAGGTGACATAAAACTATGTGGAAATGACCCTCTAGACTTCCCGAATTAAAGGTTATGAGAGGTGATTCACAAAAGGAAATGACCCTGGAGACTCCCGAATTAAAGGTTATGATAGGCGATTCTTAATGCCCCCTAACCCGCACTCTTGAAGTCGAAAATTCAACTTATCAAAAGGGATAAGGTTACGCTAGTGACGACTAGTGATGTATGAGCTCATAACCTAGAACTCTCAAAAGGGAGAGTATTAGGGTGGCTCCCAAGGAAAAGAGAATAAGAAGTCTAAGTCACCTAAAATAAGTTATGTTAAGATATGTTGCTATGATTATGTTTTCTAACTTATGTCTTGACTTTAGTATGGACATGCATTTCATAATGAAGTATGTTGCATTCATACCCAAGATGCATACTAAAATGAATGGGCCTTTGTAAATTACACTTTAAAAACCTTAAAAATTGAACCTTACGCATGTTCACCCTTTTTAAAAGAAAACCCGAGGTTCCTGGGGACATAGATGATGACACAAGGATAGGAGATTTCCCTACTAAGTCTCTTTATTAAGATTCTCACTCTCTCTATCTTCCTTTCTTTCTGTCACGTCTCCAGAGAACCATGGCCATGTTCGTGATCTTCGTTGACACGCCGGTTTGGGAGGTGCACTATGATCCGGACCACCGCTCCTACCACTTCGAGGGTCGTTGTGCGATATGCATTTTTGCATACATGGGACGCCCCTTTGCTTATCCAGTCTCAGCTAGGTTCACCCCCACATCCCCCTACCCATGATCTGATCTTCGAACGCTCTCGACCCCGCGATTAGCAGACTCGGCGTGCCCGTCCTTCCGCTTCGCGGTTCGTGACTACCTCGAGTACATACCCCGTACGAGGCGTTCAGAGACCGACCTATCCGAGGACTCCCCTACACACATATACTCGAAGGGTTCTACGCCTACGGCACCCATAAACATGGATAGAGCATTCAGGATACGTGACCGAGCCAAGGCTAGCCCGATGACCTGAGATGCGTCGTGCCGCCCAGGCCATGTTCGTCCCTTTTCCGTCCCATATGCCTGAGGAGCTTGCCTAGTTCATTGGGCATTTACCCCTTCACCGAGGATCAGTTCCGCCAGGAGACTATGATGGAGGACTCGTAGGAGTGCCGAGTTGCCACAAGAATCCCTTTTTCTTGCTTGCATCTTTTGATGGGGTGACTTTTTATTGACACTCGTAGGATTAGGAGGGGGGAACTGTTGTTGGCTTTGAGTGTTTTGTGATTCCATGTATTTCCTGCTTCCTGGATTTTCTTTCCGTTGTTTACTCATGTATTTGAAAGCTCAGCCACTCTGCATGGGTGTGACTTTATTTATTTTATCTCTTATGTATTATGAACTATGTTACCTTGTGATATGTAATCTAAGTTTATTTCATGATCATGAATGCTGTGTTGGAAATGTGTATGTACATGATTCATATACATCTCTGTTTGCTTTGATGGCACTTAACGTTCAGTTAAGCTAGCATGCGCAGCTCACGTTTTGCTTTATGTTTTCAAAAAAAAAAATTTGCCCATATTTTCCACTAAGTATTTTAATAAAAATCAATTTAAAGAACGAAACAAAAGAGTAATAACTAATAATTAATCTCAATACATTCTAGGCATGTTAGGTTAAATATTAGGGTGTTACAAGTTACAATATTGGAAGGACAATTTAGTGCGTCATTGTTTAGATGTCATGTATATTGAGAAAAATGTGTTTAACAACATTATGAATATTGTAATGGATACAGATCGAACCAAAGACAATGACAAGGCAAGGCATGATTTAGCTGAATATTGCACGCGCCATGATTTGAATTTACAAGAAATAAGAGATGGTCGTTTCTATAAACCAAAGGCCAAATATGCTATGAATTCCACTTAAGAAGGCGTTTATCAGTGGTTGAAGGGATTGAGAATGCCTAATAGTTTTGCTTCTAACTTTAGTAGGTGTGTCAATGTTGCATAGGGTAAGCTTGTTGGCATGAAAAGCCATGATTGTCATGTCTTCATGGAGTGTTTGCTTCCAATTGCATTCAGAAAGCTGCCTGATGTTGTTGGAAGCCCCTAACCAAGCTGAGTTAGTATTTCAAGGATTTATACTTCTGCTCTTAGGGTTGATGATCTGCTTGTCATGGGAAAAAATATTCCCATAATTCTGTGCAAATTAGAGAGAATTTTTCCTCCCAGGTTCTTTGACTCAATGGAACACTTGCCCATACATTTGGCATATGAAGCACAAGTATGTGGACCGGTTCAATACAGGTGGAAGTATCCATTTGAAAGAAGAAGGAGGGATTAAAAGAATCATGAAAAATAGGTCTCAAGTCGAAGGATCAATATGCCAAGTCTATCTTGCAAAAGAGACTTCAAATTTTTGCTCATTTTACTTTTAACCACATGTTCAATCTGGGCAACTCGGGTTGGTCATAATGACGATGGAGGGGAGTGTTCTATTCCACCAACATTATCTGTATTCAATCAACTTGGTCGAGCCACTGGAAAGAGCGAGCCCTAATGGCTAACTTCCAAGGAGTGGAATTCTGCTCACTTACACATTTTGTTAAATTGTGATAAGGTTCAACCATTCAGATTGTAAGTCAATAAGCCCTTTCTTTAAATCTTTAATGATATGTTATGCATCCTTACAATAACTTACAATATATGTTCAACAGCAAAAACTTTGAACAATTGCACAATGAAGATTATCTTCAATAATTTTCGGACTAGTTCAGATTACATGTAAATCCATTTTGTTAAAATATGTAACCTAATATATTTTTCTAGTTAATTTTGTTTGATACAAGTCAGTTTGACATTTTGAACTTAATCTACGTAGGTCCATAATAAAAATAATGGTGTAACATGTCCCTATTTGGTTAACCTAGCTTGGGGGTCGAAAAATAACGTTGTAAGTTGGTCTATGTACTATGTTAATGGGTACAAGTTTTACACATTGATTGGAGTATGGGAAAAAACGACAATATTGGTGTTTATGTTAAAGGTGATGCTGGGGATAGAAAATGTGATTGATATAGGGTAGTTAAGGAAATCCTTGAGTTTGAGTACGTTGGTGATCTAATGAAAAAACGTGTGCTATTCAAATATGAATGGTATAATCCAACGTGACTTACTGGGACACAACAACACAATAATTACAAAATCATTGAAATTAACCACAGAAGATATGGAAGATATGATCCATTTATTATAGCCCAATATGCTAAGCAAGTTTATTATATGTCTTATCCAGAGAAAAGTAGTTCACATTGAAGGGTTGTGAAGAAGATAAAATCAAGAGGTAGGATTGAAATAGAATAAGATAATTTTGAAGATGTTTATCAGGTGGATGATCCACCCCTTTAAGGGCAGGAGTTGATGGAGATAATCCTGAATATCCTCTTCTGTTGACAACTAGGGAAGTTGACATAATTGAATGTACTAGTAATCACATAATGAGAAGTCATGAAGATGAACTAAGTGATAGTAATGGTGATGACTCGGATAATGATCAACAACAAAGTGATGATGAAAATAGCTCTGAACTTTTAGAATAACTAAGATGTCTAATATTATGTGCAATATTGTTATGAAATTATTTGGGATTTTCTGATGTAATTTATGCTTTTTTTTGTTGTCTCTTTTAATTGCTTCAATATGGCTGATAGAGGCAGAGGTCAACCTTAGAAGGTAGGTTTACCCACCACCCTCCACCTCAGCTTCTCCCACCACCTTCGACACCACCCGCCACCACCTTCGCCACCACCCCTCCCACCACCTTTGCGATCGTCCCTTCCACTACCTCCACCACCTCCGCTTCCACCACCTCCACCTCCATCCCTCATCACCACCTTTTCCTTTAGGACGATGCCCACTCCTAGGTACACTGGTCCCTTACCTTCTCCTTATTCTCAATCACAACCTATCCATAATAGAAACCCTTCCCCAGCCTACCACCCCCTAACTCCTAGCCTATCTCACTACACTTCTCATCCTCAGGTAGGTCATAGACTCAGACCTGGATGGCAGGCCCTTTGGGGCAGATGGTAGGCCACTTGGCCTTACGTAGACCACTCCTAAGATTAGGCCAGACGTAAGGATAGGTAAGTTATTGTACAAGTGTTCTATTATATTCTAATTTTGCATTGCATATGATATTTAAAATATTTATATTTTTGTAATAGTTTTGACCCATTTACTGAGGTTCACCATAGGATCATGGAGGTTATACAAATGCTGTATAACCATCCATGGCCCACCTGAGACTGACATCCTTGTTGATGTCAAGGAGATGTGTGGTGGGAGTGGAAGGTAATTCTATGAACTATTCACCTTTGTTAATTTATATATGTTTATATTATTTGATTATCTCATTATGATTATTAATATGTTGTATTTTGGTGCATGCAGAGGACATTTTATATTCAGCCCGAGCATAAACCCACTGTTAAGAGGGCTTGGAGGGCGCTTGCGAGACATGATACATAATGTCGACAAGGGGCACATGAACCGCTCGTGGCTAAGTAATGCCACCCTTAGTGAGTTACAGAGCCATTGGGCCTCCGACCCGACCTTCAAGGACAGATCGAACAAGGGGAGGACAAATGGGCATCCCAGAAGGCGGGTCATTGCATACGGTGGCTTGAGCACCCAGGAGGTACTCGAAAGCGTCTAGTAAGTCTTTAAGTCTTTAAATGTTAGCTTATTACATTTCAATTGTGGCAAATACTTAAATGTTAGCTTATTACATTTGAATTGTGGCAAATACTATATTTTTATGACTTGTGAATATTTGTGCAGCGAGGGAGTTAAACCGCCTTCCGACCCAGATCCAGCTTTTGGGAGACCCACACAAATGGTGCGGCGGAAGCGGATTCGAGAAGGTCTGGGTAAATCCTCACTCTAAGGCCACTTATGTAAGTTTCACTTAAGTTATCTTTTTGCTTTATTTTTATTACTTTTTCCATTTTTGTCTTAATTATTGTTTACAATGTTTTTTTTTCTTTTCTTTTTTGTAGCGCGAGTTCACGGACCTATAGGAGCAAGCAAGACAAGTATTAAATAGGCTGACACTTGGACCCCATTTTGATGTCCTTCCTCCTCCAAACGAGGAGGATGTATGGACCTAGGTGGTTGGCGGCTTATACAAGGGTCACATATACGAGATGGGGTACTACCCTCAGTAGATCCCATCCTCCTGGTCTACTATTGAGGATGATGCCCTAAGGAAGTGTGTGCATGCTCTAAACTAGGAGCTGTGTAGCAGGCACAACTTATCCAAGGCAGGCACATCTCCTCAGGAACTCTAGGAGCAAGCAAGAGCTATAGTGGAGCAAGAGCTAAGGGAGATCCAATAGCTTAAATTGTCCATGGAGAGGAGGAGCAGGAGAAGGATAAGAAAGAGAAGATCAAGTTCAGAAGATGTAGTAGAAGATGCAGGAAAAGGTCACTGCTGATGTTATAACCTTCTTCAAGGATATGCAAGCTTCAGGATCCTATGGCTCCTGCAAGATGCTCCCAGATTTCTCTCCCCTCCATTGAGGGCTCCTCTTCCTTCGATGCTATAGATGACTTCGTTGGGTCCGATGATGATGATGGTGCCGACAATGCTACCGACAGGAAGACTATAGCTAGAATTTTATTTTTGATGCTTTATTCATCTATCACCCCTTGTATAGATTTTCGACATTTTATTCTTTTATTTTATTTTATTTACAATACTTTGTTTTGTTATTGTATCATTTTGTTTACTTAACGGTTATTTTATAACTTTCACTTAATATCATTTTAATTGGTAATTGAATTATTATATGAGAAAATAATTAAATGTGAGCAATAGTAACGTATTAAACCGCAATGACATTAATAAAAAAAATTATTAAAACTATTACCGACATGTTTAACTGTTGGAAAAATAATTATTTGGTAAAATAAAATAATTATGAAAAAAATCCCATTGGTAAGTGAGTCGGTAATATAAATAATTTTTTATTATTATTTTAAGTTTCCTATCGGTAATATTAGAAGAGTCCGTAGGAATATTAATTTCCTGACCCCATCCATGATGCCTTTAATCTAATTGTATCTACCGATTTTTATTTTTTATACCATCGGTACACCCATCGAAAATTGGCGATTGTAAATAGTAACCCATCGGGCCAAAACTGATAGCCCGTATCTGTCGATATAGTCGATGGTACAATTCGTACTCATTGGAAAAACCGTCGGTATCTAGCGCTATACTTGTGGTGTTCATTTTTTTTGTAGAATATCTCTTTAACCTTAATTTCATTCCAATATAGTTGATTTTTCTTTTGCCCTTTTTGCTTCTTTTGTACCTCACTAAGAGAAAATATATAAAATTACTTTTATGCAATAAAAAATATACTATTGTTTCAATTCGTATCATAAATTTCTTTATTTCTATGATGCCTTGAGCTATTTTACATTTATCATTGCAAGTAAATTAAAAAATTTCAAATTTGCTTCCAAGTATTATTGTTATTATTATTACTACTACTACAACTCCTGCTACTTCTGTTGGTATTGTTACTATTACTATTTGTATTATTATTGCTAGTGTTTTTAGTATTATTAGCATTATTACTCTTAATACGATTATTGGTATTATTATGAAAAAACCACAAATGTTTCTTAAAAAGTTTTATATGTCTTTAATTTCTTTTTTTGGTAGAATATCTCTTTAACTTGAATTTCATTCATATATTGTTAAATATAACTGGTTTTTCTTTCGCCTTTTTTCCTTCTTTTGTACCTTACCAGAAAAAATACATATAATTGCTTTTATGCAATGACAAATATACTATTGTTTAATTAAAATAAATATTTAATTCTAAATTTTAAAATTATGTATCATTTTAACATATAAAAAATAATTATGATGGATAAGTTTATCTAATACGTTGTAGGCATCAAACAACATGAAATCAATGCATAAAAATCAAATTCATTTTTATTCTATAATTATTTTTGTTATTTAATACATAATGTATAAAAATAAATCATGAAAGAGATGTATCTCACTTGATCAACATCAAGACATAGTTTTATTACCCTTTATTTTTTATGTTTCACAATTTATAACAAATATGATTGTAGTTTTACTCTACGAATATAGAACTCATTCAACATCATGGTGGTAGTTTAAAGAGATGTTGTTGACACATGACAACTGAAGCCTCAAAGTAGGGGGACAAGAGATGTATCTCACTCCATCAGCATCAAGAGATAACCTAACTTCAAGTAATACCATGCCATTTTTAGTTTCATGTATTGAAGCTCTGAATCAACTTGGCCAATTCAGTGTTTTATAGCCGTGCTAACATTTGTATCATTATATGTTGCACTTGCACTAGGGGCAAAACCTGCCCTTGAAAGGGCACTCAAAATATTCAACATATCCTTAATATTGAAGGACAATTTGAAATAACTGAATTGACCAAACTTGCTTTCAGAACAAGTACCACGCTTTCCCCATTCAAAACTCCAAAAATTAATATTTATTCCTAGTAGATTTGGCCAATACTTATTTAATTGAGGTACCAAGCTTTGAATTTGTGAGAAAAAAAGTATTAAATTGTGATAAATTGATACAAGATGCCTATAAGAAAAGCAAGCAAAATAAATTTATGAGATAGATGAAAGTAAATACATAAAGACTAACTTAGCAACATTGAATCAAATTGTGTTTTGGTACAAAATGCTGGCCAAGGCATGGTGGCATTGGTTGGCAGTTCATGAATTGTAAAATTTTGCACTGATGGCAGGTTGGTACATTTTGAAACAAGGCAAAGTGATTAGGGTCATTGCTTCACTATTTTGAAATACTAGTACTTACCAAAGGAGGGTTTTGAGGAGAGAAGAAAAAAATAACAAAATAAGAATGAGACTCTTCATGATTATTCTAGCCATCGCACAACCAATGGTTATGGCAATAGACATTTATAGTCTCATTGTTGCACTACAATTTCCAAGTGGAGCATATAAACATACAAGAAAAAAACAACAAATGTTTCTTAAAAAGTTTTGTTTGTCTTTAACATTTTTTTTAAGAATACTCCTTTAACCTTAATTTCTCTCCTATATAGTTAAATATAATCAAATTTTTCTTTGACTTTTTTGCTTCTTTTGTACCTCACCAAAAAAATATATTTAATTACCTTTACATAGTGACAAATTTACTATTGTTTAGATTCATATCATAAATTTCTTAATTTTTTTCATACCTGAAGGTATTTTTTTTATTTATCATTGCAAGTGAATTAAAATATTTCAAATTTGTTTTGACTATTAATGTTGTTGTTTTTGTTATTATTATTATTATTATTATTATTATTATTATTATTATTATTGTTTATAATATTATGAAAAAAAAATTACAAATGTATCTTAAAAAGTTTTATATGTCTTCAGTTTTTTTTGGTAGAATATCTCTTTAACTTTAATTTCATTTATATATAGTTAAATACAGTTGATTTTTCTTCTGCAATTTTTGCTTCTTTTCTACCTCCAGAAGAATATATAAATATAATTGCTTTTATGCAATGACAAATATCCTTTGATTTAGATTCACATAATAAATTTCTTAATTTTTGTGATGCCTTAAGGTATTTTTTTATTTATCATTGCAAGTAAATTAAAATATTTCAAATTTGTTTCCTACTATAACTATTATTAGAATTATTATTATTAGTACTACTAGTACCATTGCTATTATTGTTACTATTACTATTAGTATTATTACTGCTAGTATTATGAGTATTATTCTTAGTATTATTACAAGTACTATTCTTAATACCTGTTATTAGTATTATTATGAAAAAACTACAAATGTTTCTTAAAATGTTTTATTTGCCTATAATTTTTTTTGGCAGAATATCTCATTCACCTTAATTTCATACCTATATAGTTAAATATAACTGATTTTTCTTCAGCCCTTTTTCCTTCTTTTGTACCTCACCAATATATATATATATAAAATTGCTTTTACACAACCACAAATATGCTATTGTTTAGAATAGTATCATAAATTTCTTAATTTTTGTGATACCTTGAAGTATTTTTTTTCTTTATCATTGTAAGTAAATTAAGATATTTCAAATTTATTTCCCACTATTATTGTTATTATTATTATTACTACTACTATTACTGATGTTACTATTACTATTAGTATTATTACTACTAGTATTATTAGCATTATTCTTTGTATTATTACTAGTATTATTCTTAATATTATTGTTAGTATTATTATGAAAAAACTACAAATTTTTCTCAAAAAGTTTTATATTTCTTTAACCTTTTGTTTTTTTGGTAGAATATCTCTTTAACCTTAATTTCATTCCTATATAGTTAAATATAATTAATTTTTCTTCTTTGTTTTTTGCTTCTTTTGCACCTCATGAAGAAAAAATATATATTATTGCTTTTATGCAATGACAAATATACTATTGTTTAGATTCGTATTATAAACTTCTTAATAAGATATTTTTTATTTATCACGGTAGGTAAATTAAAATATTTCAAATTTGTTTCCTACTATAACTATTATTAGAATTATTATTATTAGTACTACTAGTACCACTGCTATTATTGTTACTATTACTATTAGTATTATTACTGCTAGTATTATGAGTATTATTCTTAGTATTATTACAAGTACTATTCTTAATACTATTATTAGTATTATTATGAAAAAACTACAAATGTTTCTTAAAATGTTTTATTTGCCTATAATTTTTTTTGGCAGAATATCTCATTCACCTTAATTTCATACCTATATAGTTAAATATAACTGATTTTTCTTCAGCCCTTTTTCCTTCTTTTGTACCTCACCAATATATATATATATATATATATATATATATATATTTGCTTTTACACAACCACAAATATGCTATTGTTTAGAATAGTATCATAAATTTCTTAATTTTTGTGATACCTTGAAGTATTTTTTTTCTTTATCATTTTAAGTAAATTAAGATATTTCAAATTTATTTCCCACTATTATTGTTATTATTATTATTACTACTACTATTACTGATGTTACTATTACTATTAGTATTATTACTACTAGTATTATTAGCATTATTCTTTGTATTATTACTAGTATTATTCTTAATATTATTGTTAGTATTATTATGAAAAAACTACAAATTTTTCTCAAAAAGTTTTATATGTCTTTAACCTTTTGTTTTTTTGGTAGAATATCTCTTTAACCTTAATTTCATTCCTATATAGTTAAATATAATTGATTTTTCTTCTTTGTTTTTTGCTTCTTTTGCACCTCATGAAGAAAAAATATATATTATTGCTTTTATGCAATGACAAATATACTATTGTTTAGATTCGTATTATAAACTTCTTAATAAGATATTTTTTATTTATCACGGTAGGTAAATTAAAATATTTCAAATTTGTTTTCCACTATTATTGTTGTTATTATTATTACTACGATGATTACTTCTACTACTACTACTATTGTTGTTACTATTACTATTAATATTATAACTGCTAGTATTATTAGTTGTATTACTCATAATACTATTATTAGTATTATTATGAAAAAAAGCTACAAATATTTCTTAAAAAGTTTTATATGTCTTTAGTTTTTTTTTTAGATTATCTCTTTAACATTAATTTCATTTCTAAATAGTTAACTATAATTGATTTTTCTTCTACCCTTTTTCTTCTTTTGTACATCACTAAGAAAAAATATATATAATTGCTTTTATTCACTAACAAATATTCTATTGTCTAGATTTATATAATAAATTTCATAATTATTGTGATGCTTCATGGTATTTTTTATTTATCATTGCAATCAAATTAAAATATTTCACATTTGTTTTCCACTTTTATAATTATTTCTACTACTACTACTACTACTGTTATTATAGCTAGTATTATTAGTATTATTCTTAGTGTTATTACTAGTTTTATTCTTGAGACTATTGTTATTATTATTATGAAAAAACTACAAACATTTTTTAAAAATTTTTGTATGCCTTTAATTTTTTTGGTAGAATATCTCTTTAACCTTAATAATGTATATATAATTTAATTATATAAAAATAATTATGATAGATAAGTTCATCTGATACGTTGTAGGCATCAAACAACATGAAATTAGTGCGTAGAAATCAAATTAATTATTTATTCTATAATTATTTTTGTTATTTAATATATAATGTATAAAAATTAAATCATGAAAGAGATGTATCTCACTCCATCAACATCAAGACATAGTTTTATTACTCTTTATTTTTATATTTCACAATTTATTACAAATTATGATCATAATTTTATTCTACGAATATATAACTCATCTAACATCATGGTGGTAGTTTAAAGAGATGTTGTTTACACATGACAACTTGAGCCTCAGAAGTAGAGGGACAAGAGATGTATCTCACTCCATTAGCATCAAGACATAACCCAACTTCAAGTAATACCACACCATTTTTAGTGTTCGTGCATCGAAGCTCTGCTCAACTTGGCCAATTCCATGTTTTATAGCCTTGCTAACATCAGTATCATTATATGTTGCAGTTGCACTAGGGGCAAAACCTGCCCTTGAAAGGGCACTCAAAATATTCAACCTATCCTTAATATTGAGGGACAATTTGAAATAACTGAATTGACCAAATTTGCTTTCAGAACAAGTACCATGCTTTCGCCATTCAAAACTCCAAAAATTAATATTTGTTCCTAGTAGATTTGGCCAATACTTATTTAATTGAGGTACCAAGCTTTGAATCTGAAGAATAAAAACATTAAATCATGTAAAATAGATACAAAATGCCTATGAGAAAAGCAACCAAAATAAATTTATGAGATAGATGAAAGCAAATATATGAAGAGTAACTCACCAACATTGAATCAAACTTTGTTTTGGTACAAAATGCTGGCCAAGGCATGGTGGCATTGGTTGGCCACAATCCATGAATTGTAAAATTTTTCACTGATGGTAGGTTGGTACATTTTGAAACAAGGCAAAGTGATTGGGGCCATTGCTCCACTAGTTTGAAAAACTGGTAACTACCAATAGAGGGTTTTGAGGAGAGAAGAAAAAATAATAAAATAAGGATGAGACTCTTCATGATTGTATTCTAACTACTACACAACCAATGGTTATGCCAATAGACATTTATAGTCTTATTGATGCACTACAATTTCAAAGTGGAAAATATGAAAATATGCGAAAAACTCTAAATGTTTCTTAAAAAGTTTTGTATGTCTTTAACTTTTTTTTAAGAATACTTCTTCAACCTTAATTTCATTCCTATATAGTTAAATATAATTGATTTTTCTTTTGCCTATTTTGCTTCTTTTGTACCTCACCAATATATATATATATATATATATATATATATATATATATATATATATATATATATATTACTTATACCTAGCGACAATTACTTATACCTAGCGACAAATATACTATTGTTTATATTCATATCATAAATTTCTTAATTTTTTTGATGTCTTTAGGTATTTTTATTTATCATTGCAAGTAAATTAAAATATTTCAAATTTGTTGTCCAATATTCTTCTTCTTCTTCTCAATACTATTATTACTATTATTATGAAAAGAGTAATGTTATGGGAATAATGAAATTGAACAACAAATACACACTACAGGCCTTGTCACCATTGGATATAATGAGTGATCCCTACTCATCCCACTTACTCATTGAATCTGATAGTGATAAAATGTGTAGTGTGTATTTGTTGTGCAAATTTGTTATTCTCATAACATTACTTTATAAAAAGAACTATAAATTCTTCTTAAAAAGTTTTATATGCCTTTAATTTTTTTTTTGGTAGAATATCTCTTTAACCTTAATTTCATTCCTATATAGTTAAATATAGCTGATTTTTATTTTGTCCTTTTTCCTTCTTTTGTACCTCACCCAGAAAAAAAATATGACTACTTTTATGCAATGATAAATATGCTATTATTTAGATTTGTATTATAAATTTCTTAAATTTTGTGATGCCTTATAGTATTTCTTATTTATCATAGGAAGTAACTTAAAATTTAAATTTGTTTCCCACTTACTACTACTACTACTATTGTTGTTACTATTATCATTAGTATTATTACTACTAGCATTATTAGTATAATTCTTAGTATTGTTAATAGTATTATTCTTACTACTATTATTAGTATTATTATGAAAAAACTACAAATGTTTGTTAAAATTTTTTATGTCTTTAATTTTTATATGTAGAATATCTTTTTGACCTTAATTTTATCACTATATAGTTAAATCTAATTGATTTTGTTTTTGCGCTATTTGCTTCTTTTATTACTATATAGTTAAGTATAATTGCTTTTACACAATGACAAATACATTATTGTTTAGATTTGTATCATAAATTGCTAAATTTTTGTGATGCATAAAGTTATTTTTTATTTATTATGGCAGGTAAGTTAAAATATTTCAAATTTGTTTCCCATTATTATTATTATTATTATTATTACTACTACTACTACTACTACTGCTGCTACTACTATTATTGTTGTTATTCTTAGTATTATTACTAGTATCATTCATAACACTATTATTTGTATTATTATGAAAAAACTACAATTTGTTTCCCAGGATTATTGTTATTATCATTACTACTACTACTATTGCTATTGTTGTTGTTGTTGTTGTTGTTACTATTACTAGTAGTATTATAACTGCTAGTATTATTAGTATTGTTTTTAGTATTATCACTAGTATTACTCTTAATACTATTATTAGTACTATCATGAAAAAACTATAAATGTTTCTTAAAAAGTTTGGTATGCCTTTTTTGGTAGAATATCTCTTTAACATTAATTTCATTCCTATTTAGTTAAATCTAATTGATTTTTCTTCTACCCTTTTTGCTTCTTTTGTACCTTACTAAGAAAAAATATATATTATTGCTTTTATGCAATGACAAATATACTATTGTTTAGATTTGTATAATATATTTCTTAATTTTTGTGATGCCTTAAAGTATTTTTTATTTATCATAGCAAATAAATTATTTCAAATTTGTTTCCCACTATTATTGTTGTTGTTGTTATTATTATTATTACTACTACTACTACAACAACTACTACTACTATTGTTGTGGTTACTATTACTGTTTATTATTCTTAGTATTATTACTACTTTTATTCTTAATACTATAATTAGTATTATTATGAGAAAAAAACTACAAATGATCCTTAAAAAGTTTTATGTCTTTAATTTTTTTTTTATAGAATATCTCTTTAACACTAATTTCATTTTAATATAGTCAAATATAATTGATTTTTCTTCTGCCCTTTTCCTTCTTTTGTACCTCACCAAGAAAAAATATATATAATTATTTTTATTCTATTACAAAATAATATTATTTCAATTCGTATAATAAATTTCTTAATTTTAGAGATGTCTTAAGGTATTTCTTATTTATCATTGAAAGTAAATTAAAATATTCCAAATTCATTACCTAGTATTATTGTTATTATTATAATTACTACTACTACTACTATTATTGTTGTTGTTGTTACTTTTACCATTAGTATTATTACTGCTACTATTATTAGTATTATACTTAGTATTATTACTAGTATTACCCTTAACACTTTTATTAGTATTATTATAAAAAAACTACAAATATTTCTTAAAAAATCTTATATGTCTTCATTTTTTTTTTGTAGAATATCTCTTTAACCTGAATTTCATTCCTATATAGTTAAATATAACTGATTTTCTTCTCCCTTTTTGCTTCTTATAACACCCCTAATTACTACATTTTACTTGAGTATTGACATAGTAATTAGGATTACTGACATCTCTAATCTATACTAATCAAAATATAGAGTAATAAAGAAGCTTTGATACATATGTTGCTACAACCATATTCACATATGTAAACATCATGTCTTAGTTATGATATATATACATCATAAAAGAGAAGCCAATGAAACAACTCCTAACTAGTCACGAAATCTCTGCGAATGAAGCTAGTCCCCCTACCTGATACTTAACCTGCTCAAATATTCAGCCCGACAAAATGTCATATAGCTACAACGGAGCAAAAGAAAACTAATAGTACATCGGCCCAAGCTGGTAAAGCCCTAACACTATACTACCTCTATGTACATGCCAACAGTCTCGAAGATCTCGCCTCCTCCTACAGGAAGCCGTTGGCCATCGTGCGATGACCTCGCCTCCACCGGCGTCTAGCCCTCATATGGGTCCAAGTTGAAGAGGAGGATGAAGAAGCGGGTGCATCTGCCGGCGGAGGCTGGTGGAGCAAGTGGAACCTCAAATACGTCAGGGTGCGCCATATGGAGAGGCACTCCGTCGTAGGGGAAAACGGGGTCGAAATCTACTGTAAAAACCGACGTACTAAAGGAACGGTCGAAAACATATGTACGCGAAAGTGGGAGTAACCTACGGCATACAAAGAGTCAAGTGCCAGTCATACTGCCACACCCATTGTGGCGAGTCAAGGAAGAATACCAGGGATAACATCTGTAAATCTAAGTAATACAATACACACAGTGGGGTGAGAATACTATAAAATTCTCAGGAGAGTAATTCCCTAGATGCTATACAAAATACAGGAAAGAATTTATACATATAAATCATTCATATAAAGATCGTAAGCATCAATGCTAAAATATATAGATTATGGGAACTTAGAATGGCACCACTGAATTAACCATGTACTATTATTTGCATCCATAGGTTCAATCCCATGTATTTTCCTCAATTTGTCAAAATAGGGAAGGCCTAATTCCACATAGAGCTGCATCTACAATTAATAATTTCACAGAGGACAATAGACTGCTAGGACATGAGCTCATTCCTATTTGTGATCATCAGGTTTCATTTTTTTCCATTTTCGAATTACACACAGTTCTATTCCTAACCAATACATTTACCAACTTATAAATTTTCTAGGGAAGTCCTTACTTTTGCCTTCCCTCTCTATTCCATTTAGGCCTTGTTTCTTTTCCCATATGTTCAAACATGCAACGCAGAATTTATACATACTATTTCTATACTTTCTCACATAACTACATTATGTACTTCTTTTTCCTTTCTCAAAACATGCTTACCTTACAAATAGGTATTCAATTATAGTAAAAGTTCCTTTATGTCTCATGAATAAGTAATTGGAATAATCAACATGGATTCATATGCCATAGACTTGGAATAGGCATCATACTATCATAAAGTTTCAACCACCCTCACATTCCAGCACCTTGGCAGAATTACCATTCTAAGTACAACTTTTAATTGCAATAACAAATGACCATTTCAAGAGCCAAAAAAATTCTACATGATACTTAAATGTGTCTAGAATAACATGTAAAAATTTCAGGGTAAAAAGAGCTCTATAGCTACTTCAGTAAAATGTACAAATTTAGTGGTCAGGGGCCACCAATTCACAGTCTAGACCCAGTTCCCAAAATTTTTACCCCTAGTAATTGAAGGAATCAAGGCACAAGAAAATTTACAGTGATGATTCAATATGTTAATAACGTTTTGTAAAAAGTTCATAAGCTAATTCAATCATTTGCTATGATAATAAATTCGGACAAATTTATTGCTTCAGTTTCAACAACCAAGCCAGCATCAATCACATTTCGGTTCTTGATTTTTTTGAGGCAGTAAACTTTAAAATCAACACCCAAAAAAATTCATGTAGTTATTTTAAGATGTTAAATACAACATATAATTTTTATATCTTATGAAATTATCCACAACTATACCAGAAAATTCGTGCATAATTACTGCTTGCAGGAAAACTAGGAATCCAGCAGCCTAGCCCCAATTTCCTGAAAAAAACCCTTTTCTAACCCCCTCCAAACACACCACCAAAATTCACACATCAATATCAACATATCATCCATCAATACAACCAGAAATTTAGGACCTAGGTCATGCCAAAACAGATCAGAAAAATTTGACAAGAAAAGGCAGCAAAAACCCTACTTTGAGTAACCTATTAGCTCCTTGGCTTCAAGATTAACCAAGATTGCTTCCTTCTCCTCCAAAGCTCCCAATCCAACTTCAAACCCCTCTGATATCAGTGAGATATGAGGTACAAGACAAAGTTTTGATAAGGAATGAAAATTTTGTTCGGTTAGATTGGTAGAGAATTAGATGTAGAACAAGTTTAATGAAAGAACTTTGAGCTTTCAACAACCCTAGGCTAGTGTTTTTGGGCTTGGAACTCAAGAACAAGCTCTTGAGAACAACAATGGTGGCTGATCTCTCTCTCCTTGGCTGGCCGAATTTTTGAGGTGTTTTGGGGAAGAAAATATGACTAGGCTTCTTATAATTAATGCATGGTGGATATTTAGTAAAGTAATCATTATTTATGTAATAAAGTAAAATGGATAGCTAAGATTTAATCTTGGATTCCAAGATTAAATCTTGGCCTTCCACATGTCCTAATTAGATAAATATCACCCATTTGTGGTGATGGAAATATCCTTCGGTGTTAAAAATCATACACCAAAATCTCACCGAATGGGTAAACACCTTACCCGATAAAATCGATGTTGCCCGAAAATTAATACTAAGCATAAAATTGTCATTCCCACACATTTCTAACCTTATTCTCATATTTTCCTAACTTTGGGCACCTCGGGTCCCAAACTTGGATTTCAGCGTTGCCGCCTGCACCGGCAAAACACTATTTACTTTTTTTTGGTACTCACTCATAAAGTCGCACTCATCACAACCGCGTCTGTTAGAATCTTAATATTCCCATTAACCATTCCTCAATCGAAAAGAACTAGGATGTTACATTACCACCTACTTTAACAAAAATTTTGTCCTCAAAATTTCATACCTGGAAACAATTCTGGATAATCTCTCTTCATAGTTGACTCTAACTCCCATGTGAAATCTTCATTCCCTGGCCCACCCCATGCTACTTTTACTAGCTTGCACTGATTTATTCCTCAGTTGCTTGATGTAAACACCATATTTTGTCCAGACACTTTTGACTTTATTTTTGTTTTCAAAAATAAAAAATGTCTCATTCAAAAAAAAAAAAACCATTCCCATTTTTTAAGTCCATTTTCTAGCCCATTTTTTTAGCCCATTAACCCAAAAAAAAAAAGGGACTAGCCCATTTTATTCATTTCCTTTTAGTCCACATTTCTTTGATTTGTAAACCTAAACAAAAAAAAATGATAAAATTTAAAATTAAAAAAAAATAAAAATGGAATGAAGGAGCTGAACAGGAATGACAGTGCATCAATACGAAGATAACAAAAACAACTGCAAAAGGTGGAGGACCATGCTCCACTACCCCATGAATTGAGGGATCATCATTACAATGATTGTAATAAACCAGACAAAATCCATCAACCATACCTCTCATTGTTGGAAAAGAATTATAATGGACCAAGCAATCAATTTGCAAACGGGTATAAATGCCTAAGTTCACCACCATGCAGGGACGGAAAACGAAGCTAAACTAGCCCCAGACCTCCCCATCAACACACTGAACCTTCATCCCTCCACTTTCATAGTTAATCCCAAGATCACCATCCCTCATCCTAACATCCCTTCATCAAATTCTAACCTCCATCACAAACCATAGACATCACCACCACCACAACCCAATCAAAGCAAAAATCATCATCCACCATCACCATCACATAAACCCAACCAACACAACCTAAAATAGCCAAGTCAGCCTTGCACTTGACCCTAACATCATCAACATTGTCCTTATCCATCCATTAACTCCAACATCATCACCCTCAACCAAACCTTGCATAAAGTACAGCACCTATATCCTACCTGCAACTAGTTTTTTTTACCATAGCCACTGCAAAATATCAAGGAACCAAACCAATCAGCACATCTAAACTAGAACAATCAAACCAAGTAAAAAGGGGAAAGAGAGACAGAACGGGAGGCCGCGAAGCATCACAGCCGCAGCTCCATCTACTCCAGTCCGGAATCGTGGCCACTCAGGGTGTCCCCCCGCCCCCTGGCCCGTGCGTCCGCACAGCAACCTAGGAGCACCGCCAAGCACCTATCGCATGCCGCCCTCAATCGGAGACCGTCATCGAAGCATCCCAGCCATGAGCAAGCCACTCTTAGCTGCCACACTTTTCTCCATCGAGCACTACCACCTCGCGGTCTCTAAGCCACCGTGAAGGCCGCCTCTTCCGCCGCGAAGTCCGCCCCTTCGCGCCACCGCCATCCCAGGCCGCCGCATCTCTCCATCGTGGGCTCACCGCTTCGATTAGCTTCACCGCCGCTCAGCCCTTTGCTCCTGCACCATTTACCTTGCTGTGATGAAATGAGAGAATTAGGTCTTGGTTGTGTTGTTTTACTTTGCGTTCATCTCAGTTTTGGAATGTCATTTGGGTTTTTGGGTTAGTTTTATTATTTGTTTTGCTTTTTGGGTCTAGTCTTGGGTCTCTTTGTGTTTGGGGTCTTTGTTTTGGGTTCTGGCTGTTTAGGCTTTTGGGGATTCTGTTTTCTGTTTATTTTTGTTTTTATTCCATTAGCAATTAGGATAAATATCATTTTTGGGGTTGGGTTATGTTTTTATTTAGGAAGAGCATGGAACCTTATTTTTCATTTAGCAATCTTAGGATCTTGATAAGTTCTAAAATGTTTTAAAACAAAAAAAAAAGAAAGGGAAATAAGATAAAAAAATAAAAATAAAAATATTTTATCCGTGCAACAATCAATAATCATGATTGAGGGGTGAAATGCCTCGTTCATGTAGTATCAGATTGTAAAGGTTTATTGAGTAGCCTAGTGCTAACTTGAACCCTAAAAGCGGATTTTTCTTTTTAATAATTTTCCAATAAAAAAAATATTCATTTTCAAAATAAAATCAATTAACAAATATTTTGTCATTCATTTCATAATTAAAATCCATTAACATAGAATCATTTTCTACAGAACGACGTGGCTTTGAGTTCCTTATTGTACTAGAGGATACGTCCGTAGCAAACAACTATCAAGCCAAAATTAATTTTTCATTAAATTGTGTTCTCATTTAATTTTTATTCCTTGCTTTAATTTTATTTTATTTCTATACATAATTATCATTACTTTGGGGAAAACTAAATATTATTAAAGTTATAATAAATTTGCATAATGAGCTCTAGGATAACCGTATTTATACGGATGTATTAGGGGTGTAGTGGGATTAAGTTTCCACCCTTCCCTAATCATAATCAGACTCCGAATCTCAATCTCTTTTTAAAAAGACCAGTTTACAAATTAAAAAGGTTTTCCAATTTTTCTAGAATTAAAATTGGTGGCGACTCCCATTTTATTTTATTTTAAAAATCGGTTGTCATTCCTCTTCGCGACGTCCTCTGGTACGTTGTGCAGTTTGGCACTCTTGGGATATCTAGAAAGTCAAGCCTATTAGAGTAAATTATGCAAATAATTATAACTTTATAATATTTATTTTTCCCATTCACATCTTTTTTTATATATTTGTCTTGCTTTTCATTTAATTGTAAATATTTGTTTGTTTTATCGGTAAATATTTATCACTCAAACCTTAGGGTAGATGACTTTCTTGTACATATATTGCTTGTGCTTTTGTTTGACAGGAATATGTATGCTCCCTACACACACTTCCACTATCACCGTCCTCACACACTATTTGGGCTCTATACCCGAGCCTTGGAAAACCATAGGGCAAGAAGGGTTTTGACGTTGTTATTGTGAAGCTTATGCTTCCCTGATAGTCGTTGACTCATCCGCTCAGGTTGTTACTAGAACTATGGTCGCCATATTGTGACTTTCATGTCCCTGGTTTAACTCATGGAACTAGGTCTTTATCTTATTGATAAAGGCAACCTGGGGACCATAATCTTTTAGGGGTCTAGATCCATCCAAAACTTGAACTACTAGAATGACCTTAATTTGCTACCTTAAACAGGGTTTGACCTTAGAACGATCAAGCATTAAGTCCCACCTCATTAGGACACAAGGGAGCATACTTCTTCTTATGTTATCATGCATCATCCTTGGTATCATGTAGCATTTGTTATAAGCATTACAACATGCATAATTAGTTTTTATTCTTTCTTGCATAAGTAATTCATATTTTATCATGCATAACATCCGCATTTTTGTTTTTTTCATCAAGCATATTTATTTTAAGCATAAAAAAAACCATATTTTAATTTTCATATCACATGCATTCTTTTCATGTAGCATACATATTTATTCTATTTATTGCATGCATCTCATTCATTCTTTTTCTCTCATTGAAGAATCCTTTGGCGGCAAAGGAATATCATTGTATTAGACAGGAAATGATGGAGAGAACACAACACACTAGCAATGTATCCAACTCAAAGAAAAATTTCAATATGATGGCGAGTATCAGCTCTTGAGAAGTTGCACTGGTTGAGTCAATTGCTACCTAATGAAAATAGGAAAGCATTCTCAATAAGTATGGTTCCATTCTGGACCTATTGCTTATATCAGGAGAGACTTCTGTCCTCAATGTTCTAGCTCAGGATTGGAATCCAGCCTTGAGATGTTTTGAATTGCCAAACATCGATATCACTCCTACCATTGAAGAATATGCCTGCATGCTAAAACTACCATTGAGAAAAGACACCTCTATCTATTTTCATCAAGAACAACATACTTCAGATCCAAAGATAGTAGAACAATTTGGGAATTATTAGAGGTACTAGTGGCCCAAGTGAAGTTAGCAGACACCAGAGTTGAAGGGAGTGACTAAGGCATTCTTAGAAGAACATTTAAAGGGCCTGGGCATCAAGATTGGACCATCTTCGCAAGAGTATTGGCATTTGCCATTTATGGGCTAATATTGTTTCCTTCGCTCCAGCATAATTGACCAGGCTACCATGGATGTTTTCTTTGCTGTGGAAAATAAGCAAAGGAATAGTCCTGCCTGTTGGCTGAAACATTTCTAACTTTAAACTTTTGCCAGAGAAAACAAAAGGGAAGCTTCGATGTTGCCTGCACCTCTTATACGTATGGATCATCACACACATGTATACAGGGAATCACATCAGAAATGTTTCAGATCCATTAAGAAGGTTTCATCATATTCCAATAAAGCCGAAAGAAGACCAGGAATGGAGGGCTGAATTTGACACCATAAAGGAATAATCATTTAGGTGAGTTTGTCCATGGTACGAACATGACAGAGGTGACATTATTCTTAGCTGTGGAAATATCATAATATACCATTGATGGGTCCAAGGGGTTGCATATCCTATACACCGACAATAGCACCCAGACAACTTTGTTGGACACAAAAGAAACCATGAAAAGAGCAGCTTGGAGGACTCTACTTCTGGTACAAGGAATGAGACCACACTAAGATGTTATCATGAGAAGTTAAAGTGGCCTTGAGAAATGTTCACATGGCAAGGAGAGATGAGTTAGGAAAACCACTTGTAATCAGTACTCATGAATATATCACATGGAGCGAAGCAAGAGAAGTACCTCAAAGTGTCCCTAGCTTTCCTCACGAAAGGGGAATGATTCTAGGTTGGCTCAGATAGAGGTCATGAAAGCTCACATGAAACTCCTAGAACAACAAAAGTAAGCCGCAGAGCTAGAAGTCATCATCACACGAAGCCAATGTGAGAAGAAAGAGAAACTAATTGAGCAGTTGAAAGATGAACTTGTTGATACTCTTGATCAAGAAAGGGAAAGTGTAACACCCTAATATTTAACCTAACACTCCTAGGACGTATTAAGATTAATTATTAGTTATTACTTCCGTTTTAGAACTCGTTTGTGAAATTACTTAGCGAAGAATATGGGTAAAATTTTTTTGAAATAGAATACGTAAAACAAAGTGTGAGCCTTCGCGTACCATATAAAAGAAACGTAAAGCGGAAGAACAAATAAATCATGCAAGGAAAAAGCAATAAGGGACACCTCAATCATAAAAAATCCATCATAATATTAATCATAATAGTTTAGTACATCATCTGGAACATAAAGGGAAGCATAAAGTCATACCCATATAAGTGGGCAGAGCTTACAGGATAGAAACATAAAATACATGAAAACATAAACAGGAGACATACAACAACTAATACATGGAAAAACCCTCACAAGATGCTATCAGCTAAAAGTAGCCCTCTCCTCTAAAAAGCCTACTGAAGATGCTACTCCTCGGACGGAAGATGTAACCCGCAAACTGCGAAGCTCCTCGGATATGGCCCAATAAAGAAGGGGCGTGGGCATGCAGATCGCGGAGCAACATGGCCTCCTCCGGCGAGGGCGCCTCTCGGGCTACGTACATGCCTCATAGGCCTCGGCTGAGACCGTGTCCTCGCTACCCCTACCCGGCCAAGGGCACCGAAGGGCGGAATCCTCCGAATAGGGATCGGCCAGGAGTCCTCAGAGGTCCCTCGCAGTGACGTATGAGGGCACGTACTCCAGATAGTCACGCACCACTGAAGATGATGGTTGGGCACGGCGGTTCTGCCTCTTCATGGGGTCGCGTCCTCTCAAAAATCAAATCATCGCCAAAGGGAGAGGTCAGGGTGAAGCGAAAGCTGGAGACTGGAAAAGTAAACGGGCATCCCAGGTATGTAAAAATGCGCACAGCACAACGACCCTTGAAATGGTAAGATTGGTGATTCGGATCGTAGTGTAGCTCACACGGGCGCATCAACAAAAATCACAAATGACGCCATCGCGTCTGAAGACGTAACGGAAAAAGAAAGAGAGAGAGGGATGAGAATCTTGCTAAAGAATCTCAGGAGGGAAAACCTCTATCCTAGTGTCATCGTTTCCGTCCCAGAAACCTTGGGTTTATTATAAAAAGGTTAAACATGCAAATGTTCATTATGAGGTTTTCATAAAGATGATTATCCAAGGTCCGTGTCTTTTATGATGAATCTTAATGCATGTATGCAGCATAGAGAACATGAATGCATGTCAATACTTTAGGCAAACCAAACAATAATTAATCATCATATAAGTGGCATGTAACTTCTCATGAACAACATTTCATTTTCTCAAACTTGTGACATTAAGTATCATAATAGTAACCGCACCCTAAAACTAGGCTATGAGCTCATACCTTAACTAGTCGTCACTAGTTCTTACTTATCCTCTTGATAAGCGAATCATAATCATAATCATAATCATAATAATCCCGACTCCTAGAGTACGGGTAGGGGCCTAAGGATCACCCATCATGAGACTTTTTCCTTCTTTGAAATACATTGATTGGTTAAGACCAACTTTGTCCGCTTTGGCAGGCTAACGTCGATGACCTCATGATTTTACCTTCTCCTCACCGTGGCAAGAGAAGTACGTCTTGCATGTCACATTAAACATCTTATTTTCAAAACTTTCTTAAGTCCTTCAAATTTACGGAAATTCGGCAGCATAATGACTGCACCGAATTTCCTCAAATTTGAGTCATGCCACATAACTCACATAATGCATGTTGTCTCATAAATTCCTCAATCAAATAAACCTTTCAATCATAAAAACATACTTTCTCTGATTCATTTGTATCACATAGTCTCATGCATTATGCCCACAATATACCAAAATCATCATCACAACACACCATGAATCCTCATGTTCTCATACTCATGACATTAACACATTCATATATAACACCATACTCGCTCGGTCTCATTCTCACATCACACTTCCTATCTCATATTGTTTTATGCTTTGGCCCTTATGGGCCTTAAACTTATGTTCTAATTATTCTAATACCCATATTACATCTTTATTACACCCAAGAGATCATCACTTATCATTCTCACTAAGAGTTAGGCTTACTAACAATTCCAAACAGCACTATGCATTTTGGCAGAAAAATTCTTATATGATTATGGGGTTCTAGAATTTCCGTTTTAGACCCTTTTTAAGATCCGTCTTCACCTACGGCTTTATAATTAACTCCTAAACCAATTATGAGGGATTCCTACACATATCCACTAATTATAAACCATTTTCCTTAATTCCAATTATGCTGAAACATAATTACAAGTTTGTGCATTCTAAGTGTTCTAGAATTCACATTTTAAGCCCTTTTTAGTTACTTATTCTTTTCTAACTTCCCTAAATTGATTCTTGCTTCACTCAAACATAATTTTACACATTTTAACACCATAAAACAGAATTTATACAGTGGCAAACATGAGAGGGCAGAACCGAAATGTAAAGCCCATAAAATCATATAATCTCATGAACTAAAATGCATACAAGTTGCTAGTTTTCTCTTGGAATAATTTTAGGAACTCAAACTCTTTTAGAAACCAATTTATCTCATTGAAATCCTTAAAATCCAAGTAAGGTCAGTAGCTACATCATTTTAATCATAAAGAGGATTTAAAACCTAAAACTATGCTCACAAGGTTCCTTAAAACCATCTAGGCTTAGAAAAATTCCAAGACATAGGCTATGGACACTTGTGACTTGATGAACCCATACAAAGTCCATCATCATCATCCCAAGGCCGAAATGGCATCCTTGAGACATCTCCATTTCCTAAAACTTTATGCAAGATACTTGGGCAAGTCTTTGAGCTCTAGGAGGTTTAAGTGATGACATAAACTTAAACATGATGCACTCATTTTATTCTTCATTAGAAAGTAAAGTGAGAGCATAAAATAAATATGAGATGCAACCTTATTATTATCTTTAAAGATTAAGTGATGACTTGAAATATAAACATGAAATGCAAGCTTGAAATTTAAACATGATAATGCAAGTCCATTTAATTACTCTTGAGAGTTTAGTGATGGCATTAAAATAAACATGCTATGCAAGGCATAAACTTAAACATGTGTGCAACCCATTTTATCTTAGCTAGAGCTCTTACAAGACTTTAAAGGAACATCACAACCTTAACCCATTATGCATCTTAACAACATAAAGTGAGCTTTAGAGTTCTTGGCATCAAGACTTCAAGGAAGCCTTTGATTTTGAACTTCATCATCAAGCTCAAGAAAATGGACACAAAGCTCAACACTTTGTCTAAACATAATACAAAAAACTAAGTCATATTCTTTATTTTATTGCTCATGGGCTTCAATCTAGAGTAAAACTCTTAGAACGGCCGACCAACTTTAAGGTTGGCAAGGGTAAGCTTAGAGCTCTTTGAAATCATAGGATTAATTTTCTTTAACAAAACTTTTGTGATCTACTCAACATTTTTAGCAAACTTTGTTCAAACAAAGGAAAAGGAAACCGAAATCTCTAAAGGAAAAGGAGAAGGAAACCGAAATCATTCAAGGGAAAAAGAAAAAGGAACCAAAAAATGAAACCAAGGAAAAGAAAGAAACACAAGCATGTATGGTCCAAGACCAAGTTGTTTCAAGCTTTAGAGGTTTCTCACATGACAACAACAAGCCATTATCTTGAAACCTCATCATCAAGCTAAAGTCCTTCTCATAAAAAGGCCTCATGGCCGAAATGAAAAGAGAAGAAAAGAGTTTTGAACCAAGAGAAAACTAGAACTTTTCTTGAAGAAAACAAGTAAAAACCTTAAAACAAAACCCCTACCTAAGGAAGTCTTTGAAATGGAAGAAAGAAAGCTTGATTCTTAAAGAGTTGAGAAGACAAATTCTTCTCTTGGAAGTGAAGATGGATTCGGCCAAGGAGGATGCTCAAGGAAGATGATTTTTCCTTGAGTTTCTAAGCTTGGGAATGGAAAGTTTGAGTGTTTAAGAGATGGTTTGAGGTGAGGGAGTGGTGGTTCAAGGTTGTTTGTGGTGGTGGAAAGGTTCTTTGAGAGGAAAAGAAGATGAACAAGATGAAGAGAAATTTGAGAGAAAAAGCAAGAAAATGCAAGACAACTAAACTTAGCAAATGATCTAAAGTGTAGCAAGGTTCTTCAAGGCTTGGTATTTATAGAAATTTTTGCACAATGGTGGCTGATTTGGGGAGGATGGCCACCCTTGCTTGGTCATTTGGGGAGGAAAATATCTCTTACAAGGTATGGCTTTGAGTATGGGTTCAAGCATGGTTGAGTATGGGCACAAGTATGGGCAAGGCATGGTCTTTGGAGTGAAGAAAAATTCAACATGTGACACTTTTCTTAGGCCATGCATTCGGCCAGATTGGGCAGCAAGGGGGAGGATTAATTTGCTCATGTAATTGTGTTTTAGTGATGTGTTTAGATGTTTCTTTGATTAAGGTTTTGGTTAGGAGTTGTAAGAAAGTGTTTAGGTGAGGTAATTGGCTAATTAAGAATGTCAAGACTTGATTAGGGAGTGGTCATACTAGATTAATAAATTAAATTCATTTTCTTAGTCAAATGAGGTATGACACAATTCCTTAATTTAAGAAATTGGAGAGAGAATACTATTCAAGATTCCATGACTAGGAATCTTGAATTAAAGAATGCAATTAGAGTTTATCTAAGCAATCTTAGGTGGAATCTTGAATTAAAGAATGCAATTAGAGTTTATCTAAGAAATCTTAAGTTCTAATTAACCTTAGTAAATCATTTTGACTCTAGATTAATTATCAAAATAAATTAATTTTCGATTAGAGCCTAATATTGCTTAGGTTTGCTTAATCACATCATTAGACTCACTGGACACTCTTAGGGGCAAAATGGTAATTTTGCACTAAACTGGACCTCCTGGGCTAACTAGATATCAAATACCACTAAAAACATCATTCCAAACTTCCTGGAAAAGTTCTGACTCAAACGACACCTTTTACCCGTGTAGAACAAAGCAGGGGTATTTTGGTCATTTTGAACCAAAGTTCTGAAAACGAGATTTTCACCTCTGGATATCAAACATAACAAATATAATCCCTTCAAAGATTGAGTTGACCCATTTGAGGACTGCCTTTAACTGTCCTGAATTTGGGTAAAAATGACCTTAGGGGTATTTTGGTCATTTGTACTCAAAGAGCAGAAATTCTGGTTATAGAAAGACAGAGGATCCAGAACCTTGAAAAAGAGGTTCGAATGATGGCTAATGAAGAATGGGAAATGAAGATTGGCCAACAAAAACAAGTAAAAGAAGAGTTGGAAGTCAAAATGCAACAACAAAAAAAAGGGTTGGACTTGAAGATAGGAAATTAAATGCACTCTTAGCACAGGCTAAGGAGGAATGTGACCAAGAATGGGCCTTCATGAAATGCCGAAACCAACTTCTCCGGACAGAAGATGCAGGAAGATTTTGGAAGAAACAAGCCGGTGATTGGGCAATGAAGGCTGAAGCGTGAAAGAAAAACATACAAGATTAACTGGAGCTGGACCGCCATATTCCAAAGTTCATCTATCACTTTGAAAGAACAGAAAAAGAAGTTCAAAAGAATATCAGGCTTCATTTGCTTGGTGAAATGAGTGATTTCATGGATATGAGTAGAAGCTTTGCTAGAGGTCTTAAAAGAAAGAGAATGACCATTCTTGACTCACAATGATGTAATCGCACTTTTGGAATAAATGAAGCAAATTCATATTTCAATTTTTGCTATTTCTCCTGGGATGACATGCAAGACTATATTCATCGTGGAGCAAATCTCCCTTGGATATATTCAATTTCATTTTTGCCTTATAGGAAATATTTTTTTCTGTGTGGAGTGTAAGATCGCTTTACATTGCTAGTGTGTTCCTAACAAAGTATATTGTGGAATGATAGTCCCCTATACTGTTGTCCATCATGTATATTTTCTTATGGACAATACGTCCTCTTGAATACGATATGAATCAAGTCTATCGCTGTCAAATATAGATGTTGTTGCTCGCCATCAAAGGGTTTTCTAAGCCTTTACTTCTTTTTATTTTCTCAATTCTTTTGTTTTATTGATTCAGGATCTTCAAACATTGCTCCTTCTGAGAAAGCTTTGTCTAACACTAGTGCGTTGGCTAGAGAGCCGTATGAATGGCTTAGAATCGAGAAAAAGAAAACTGAGAAAAAAGAAAGCCGAGAAATAAAGGCAAAGAAAAAGGCTATGGCTGATAAGAAGCAGTGACCAAGGGAGGAATCTGAGTCAAGAGATTAACAATCTCAAGGACCTGATGAAATCCTACTGAACCAGGAACTCAAGCAATTCATTGTTGACACGTGAATAGGGAAAAGAAGACGTGAATAATGAACATGAAGAAGAACAAGGAATGATAAGGATCTATTCCGCTCAAACAAAATGATAATGGTTCTGTTAATGAAACTGCAAGGAGGCGGAACGATTGAAGCTTAGAGGAACTGCAGGAAGCATGCAGGAGAAATTTCAAATACTGCGTGGGCCTAGCCCCTATGGCCCGATGAGTCAGAGATTTATACTTGGCTCCTAGTGTAGTCATTCCCAAGGACTTCAAAATGCCCAAGCTCATTAAATTTGATGGTAGTACTAATCCTATCATGCATTTGCGGATGTACTGGACCAAAATGGGAATGTGGTCCAAGGAGGAAAACTTCCTTATCAGCTTTTTCCTGAAAGTTTAGAAGGCGCAGCATGGGAATGGTACATGCAAATGGACCAAGCGTATATCAAGTGTTGGGAAGACCTGGCTTAGGCTTTCACAAACCAATACAAGTTTAATTTGAATGCTTGCACCCATAGAGACCAGTTAAAAGGGATGAGGAAGAAAGAGAATGAATCTTTCAAGGAATATGCCCAGAGATGGAGGGCCCTGTTGGAAAGGTTGTCCCCAATGTTAGAGCAAGAAATGTGCTTTTACTTTATTCGTACGCTGAAGGTCCCTTTTTCAAAAACATGCTAGGAACCCATGTAAAAGAATTTGTGGATTTGGTTGAAATCGGAGAAAGGATTAAAAACAATATCCAAGAAGGGAAGAGAGAGCTAGTAACAGGGGAAACAAGTGAGTCCCAACCTAAGAAGAGTTTCCATTTTAAGAAGAAGGAGAACACCATTAACTACATCCATCTTCAGTCTCATCAACCTACTCCCCAACCAAACCATTATCCAGCTTACCCACATAGACAACACCCATCCTACTTGCATCAACAATATCAATGTGCTTCCTTATTCTACACTGCAACAGCTACCAATTGATCTCTCCATGATTGAGCCAAGTGGGACGATCGTAAAAGCATTTGATGGGTCATTAAGAGAGATCAAGGGGCCATCGATCTCAAGTTACAAATTGGGCCAACTACCTTTGTGATCAGATTCCAAGTAATGCATATTGAACCAGGGTATATGATGTTGCTAGGAAAACCCTGGATTCATGAGGCAGGTGTTGTCCTTTCAATACTTCATTAGAGGGTAAAATTTATAGATGGCGGAAACTTGTTACTGTCAAAGGAGAAGAAGAATTGCTGGTAGCTAAGCCAATGACTGCTACATTGATTGTGCGAAGATAAACTTGAGGTCTCTTTAAAACCTCAGATAGCTGAAATGGTGGAACCAAAAGGGGATGTACATTCAGTGGCCGCTCATATAATGCGCAAGAGTGGATTTGAAGAAGCAAAAGGGTTAGGGAGTTAGCTGCAAGGAATCAGGGAGTTGATCTCGCTTTGACAACCCTGAAAGTTAGGCCTTGGATATGAAGCTACAAGTGAGCAGGTTTTTTGAATCATCCAAGAAGAAAATCCCACATATCAGGGACACGTTTCATGCACCTGCGCAATAGTGATGATAGAAAGTTGGAGCTATCCATACTTTGAAGGAGACGGGGAAACATCTCCGTTAATCTACCATAGCCTCGAGCCATTGAGAATTGGGATTCTAACCCTTAGATGATTTGTTGTATTTTGAGTGATGAATGCTTTGGTCATCTTTGTTGTATTTCAATTTTAATTGAATAATGAAATGATTATGCATGGTTTCTTTTTTTCATTCATTTTGTGTCTTCTTGCATTTATCTTTTTTTTCTTTTATTTATTTCCAATCTTGTCTCAATTCCAGGGACTCATCTTCTTCAGAACCTTTGTCTTGCGCCAATAATTATGAAAACCCATTAGCTGATGATTGCCAACAGACTTGAATGAAAATGAACCCGATGTAGATCCTAAGTTGTGCCAACAATTTGCCAAAATCATAAACTCAATGGAAAAGGGATAAATCCATAGAAGGAGGCTGTCAAAATAGTTAATTTGGGAATCTAAGAGGATAAAAAAGAGGTGAAAATAGTCAACAACCCAGAAAGGGAAGAGATGGTCGCATTATTTCACGAATTCTTAGATATTTTTGCCTGGTTCTATAGAGATATGCCTGGTTTGGATCCGGAGATAGTGGCTCATAAAATCCCTTTGATTAAGGGGATGGAACCTAAGCGATAGAAGTTGTGAAGAATGAGTTCGGAAATGTCACATAAAATCAAAGATGAAGTCAAAAAGCAACTTGATGCAGGCTTCTTGGAGGTCCCACTCTACCCGAGATGGATAGCCAATATAGTACCATGTCAAAGAAAGATGGAAAGGTCAGAATGTGTGTGGATTACGGATTTGAACAAAGCAAGCCCGAAGGACAATTTTCCTTTCCCTCATATAGATGTTCTAGTTGATAACACGTGAGAGGTCATCAATTCTCTTTCATGGATGGTTACTCAGGCTATCAGATCTTGATGGCAGAAGAAGATAAGGAAAAAACATCTTTCGTCACTCGTGGGGAGTATTTTGTTATAGAGTAATGCGATTCGGGCTAAAAAATGCTGGAGCGACGTATCTCGAGCGATGGTGACCCTTTTTCATGACATGATCCACAAGGAGCTAGAGGTGTATGTGGATGATATGGTAGCAAAGTCACAAGAAGGGAAAGTCATGTAGCCGTGATTAGAAGGTTGTTTGAAAGGATGAGGACTTACAAGCTTCGGTTGAATCAGCAAAGTGCACCTTTGGAGCATCCATGGAAACTGTTAGGGTTCATCGTTAGCAAGAAGGGCATCAAAGTTGACCCAGATAAGATCAAAGCCATTCAAGACATGCCAGCGCCAAAGACAGAGAAGGAGGTTCGAGGTTTCTTGGGTCGTCTAATTACATAGCTAGATTCATCTCCAATTTGACCCACACTTGTGAGCCGATATTCAAACTATTGAAAAAGACAATCCGGGTAGATGGGATGACAAATGTCAAGAAGTCTTCAACAAGATCAAGAACTATCTATCAAATCCACCTCTCTTAGTTCTACCCATACTAGGGTGGCCATTCATACTATATCTCAATGTTACATGGGTCCATGGGGGCAGGACTGGGCCAACATGATGAGTCCGTTGAAAGGAGCAAGCCATTTACTACTTGAGCAAGAAGTTCAATGACTTGGAAGTCTTGGTATTTGGCTATTGAGAAGACATGTTGTGCACTTGTATGGACAGTAAGGAGGTTATGACAATACATGCTTTACTATACAACTTTGCTTATATCTTGTGTAGATCCCATGAAGTACATTTTTGAGAGCCCGCACATCTCCATGAGAATGTCTAAATGGCAAGTGGCTTTATCAGAATTCGACATCAAGTATGTGACAAGAAAATCAATAAAAGGGAGGTGATAGCCAATCACCTAGCCGAGAATCCACTCAAAGAATATCAACCAATGGAGCTTGAATTTCCTGATGAGGATATCCTAGCAGCTATGGAAGTGGATATGAAAGAGAGGAAGAAGGAGGCTTGATGTGGAAAATGTATTTCGACGGTGTAGTTAATATCTGAGGGAATGGAGTTGGAGCAGTCTTAATATCCCTTGATGGGAAGCAATTTCCAATCGCTGAAGTTAGCATTTGATTGTACAAACAATATGGCTAAGTACGAAGCATACATAACAGGGTCTAACAGCGATATCCTTGGGTGCAGGACTTGGAGGTTTATGGAGATTCAACCCTAATCATTTTTCAAGTCAATGGAGAATGGCGAGTCAAAGAACACAGGTTACGTCATACTATGAACACCTTATGAGCTTGAAAGATGAGTTCAAGGATGTCAGTTTCCACTACTTGCCTTGGGACCAGAATCAGTTTGAGACGCTTTAGCTACCTTGGCGGTGATGACCGACCTCAATCTGGAAGTGGATGTAAGGCCCTTGCAAGTGACTATTAGAAGAGAGCCAGGATATTGTTCTAACGTTGAAAAAGAGCCAGGCCAACCATGGTTCTATGATATCAAAAAGTTCATCAAAAAGGAGAATATCCGACAGGAGCGAGTGAGAATGATAGAAAGACGCTCAGATGATTATCCATGTCATTCTTCCTCTCGGGTGAGGTATTATACAAAAGGAACCACGATGGAGTTTTATTAAGATACGTCAGTGCTACGGAAGCTAACTCCATCATATTAGAAGTCCATGAAGGTATTTATGGTACTCATGCCAACGACCACACATTATCCCAGATTCTTAGGCAAGGCTACTATTGGCTCACGATGGAAAAAGACTACATAGAGTTTGTCAGAAATGTCACAAGTGCCAAATCTATGCTGATCGAATCCATTTTCTCTGTCATTGCACACTCTTACATCACCTTGGCCTTTTGCAATGTGAGGCATGGATGTCATAAGACCAATTAGCCCCAAAGCCTCCAATGGGCATCGATTCATTCTAGTAGCCATTGATTACTTCACCAAATGGGTGGAAGCTGCTTCCTATGCCAATGTAACACGGAAGTGGTAGTGAAATTTATGAAGAATAACATCATTTGTAGGTACGGGTTGCCAAGACTCATCACAGATAATGCCACTAATTTCAACAATGCAGAAGTATAGAAACTGTGTGAGCAATTCAAGATCAAGCATCACAACTCGGCTCCTTACGACCAAAGATGAATGGGGCTATAGAGGAGCGAACAAAAACATCAAGAAGATCTTGGGGAAAATGGTGATTACCTACAAAGATTGGAGTGATATGCTGCCTTATGCATTACATGCCTATCGCACTTCTGCAGAATCCTCAACTGGGGCAACCCCGTATTCATTGGTGTATGGGATGGAGGTAGTGACGCCCATAGAAGTGGAAATACCATCGTTAAGGATATTGGCGGAAGCTGAATTGGAAGAAGCCGAGTGGGTCAAACGAGATATAAGCAATTGAACATGCTTGAAGAAAAACGGCTAAACACCGTTTGTCATAGCCAGTTGTACCAGAAGGATGGCTAAAGCATTTAATAAAAATGTTCGCCCTTTAACTTTCCAACCAGGTGATCTTGTTCTAAGAAAATTTTGCCAAATCAAGAGGATAAGAGAGGCAAGTGGGCACCCACACATGAAGGCCCTACATCGTCAAAGATGTATTTTCTGAGGAGCATTGATATTGACTGACATGGAAGGCAAAGTACTTGCTAAACCAATCAATTCAGATGCCATGAAGAAGTATTTTGCCTAAGCAAAAAATAAAAAATAAAAAAAGAGAAAAATGCTCGCTCGGTTGAAAACCCAGGAAGGGCGACCTAGGCAAAAATTAGAGCACAAAAGAGCGATGACAACTCTTAATTGCTAGGTTGAAAACCTGAAAAGGCGGCCTATGCAATGGTGAAGGGCCAAGTCAATGCTCAAGAAGCTATATGGGACATCGAAATCAGGGCAATTTGAGTATTAGTAGGTTATGGCATATTGTTGAGCACACAATGAAAGACTACATTCGTAATCATGGATTTCAAGTCTGGTGTAGCCGATAAATCGGTGAAATGGGTGATTACATGCAAGCAACTACCAGTCTTTTCTTTCTTCATTTCTTATCTCTTAACAATTGTTGAAATCCTGTAAATACTTTCCACTTTGAAATCCAATAAAATTGTCTTTCTCTTTCTCTATGTCTCAATTTATCCTTCATTCTCCACTAAAAATCTTTGTTTTTGTACTCTCTTTAAAACCACGCATAATCAGGACATTATGACTGAAGTATAACCAAAGGACTAATTTGCTTACAAAGCTCATGACTGATAAATCAAATAAGGGGTTCGAATCAAGATTAGATTGCAAATGAATTGAGACAGGTGATCAAAGAAGAACAATGAAAGAATTAGGGCAAAAGAGGATACTGAAGTGTCACCAGAAGAATATATGTTTGAAAATGCAATAGAAAGGTTCACAAAACTGTCATATGAAGAGACGGCTCACTTTGGGATAGACAAAAGCTTTCTGAAGAGCAATGTGAAGATACCTCAGACTTGGGCAATTTTAATTTTTGAAAGCTATTGTCATCATTTTATCATAAAGCACATAATCTCTATACCAGTTTTGCATCAATTCATTCATCATGTCATCACTCCACTAGTTTTGCATCATTCATCATATCATCATTGCATCAATTTTGCATTATTCATATCATCATGACATCAATCCCACATCATCATTTCATCAAAATTGCCAACCACTCATTTGCACTTGTTTTCACATACATTTAAATTTTCACGTACTCCACAAAATTTTGGTTTTATATTTTACATGCTTTCACAATTGTCACATTTCACAAGTCTTTAAGTTTCACTTGTTACATGCTTTCACATATGACAAGCTTTCACATTTACTTGTACAAGAGTTTACTGCTTTCATATTTTTTTTTCACAAGTCTTTACGCTTTCACGTTTATTTTCACGTTAAGTTTCATGTTTATTTCACAAAGTCTTTACCGCTTTCACGTTTATTTTACAAAGTCTTTATTGCTTTCACGTTTATTTTCACAAGTCTTTACTGCTTTCACGTTTATTTTCACGTTTACTACTTTCACATTTATTTCACAAAGTCTTTATTGCTTTTATGTTTATTTTCACAAGTCTTTACCGCTTTCATGTTTATTTTCACATTTACTCTTTCACGTTTATTTCCACAAGTTTTTATTGCTTTCACATTTATTTCACAAAGTCTTTACGTTTTCACGTTTATTTCCACAAGTCTTTACCGCTTTCATGTTTATTTCACAAAGTCTTTATCGTTTTCACGTTTATTTCACAAAGTTTACGCTTTCACGTTTATTTCACAAAGTCTTTACGCTTTCACGTTTCTTTCTATAAGTTTTTACTGCTTTCACGTTTATTTTTACAACTCTTTACGCTTTCGCATTTATTTTCATAAGTCTTTACTGCTTTCACGTTTATTTTCGCTTTCACGTTTATTTTCACAAGTCTTTACGCTTTCACGTTTATTTCACAAGTCTTTATTACTTTCACGTTTATTTTCACAAGTCTTTACCGCTTTTGCATTTACTTTTACAAGCTTTTACGCTTTCACATTTATTTTCACATGTCTTTACGCTTTCACGTTTATTTTCACGAGCCTTTACGCTTTCACATGTTCTCACTTTGCTTTCACAGATTTTAAATTTCCCATCCGTTTACTTTGTCTTCACATGCATTTTCTTTCACATGCTTTTAAATTTAACTTGCATTTAGTTTTCACAAACATTTCATTCTCAACTTAACTTTAGCAGGACACATTCATCATGAGGTCATCTGGTATCATTCATTAGAGCATTGTCATCATACATTCATTGTCACTTGCATTGGTTTTCTAACCACATCCATAAGAACTTTTTGCATTGTCACTATGTGTTCATTATTTCTATCATACACTTGTCATAATTAACATCACCATCATGCATCATGTATCATCTAGACAAAATATGCATTCATATCTTTACTTGTCTATTGTAGTAAAATATCAAAGCCACAATCTTTATACTTTTCAGCAAGAAACAAGCAAAGAGGGGCAACTGTGAACACCATATTTTGTCCTGAACACTTTTGGCTTTATTTTTATTTTCAAAAATAAAAAATGTCTCATTCAAAAAAAAAAAAAATCATTCCCATTTTTTAAGTCCATTTTCTAGCCCATTTTTTTAGCCTATTAACCCTAAAAAAAAGGGACCAGCCCATTTATTCATTTCCTTTTAGCCCACATTTCTTTGATTTGTAAACCTAAACCAAAAAAAAATGATAAAATAAAAAATTAAAAAAAAATTAAAAATGGAATGAAGGAACTGAACAGTAAATGACAGTGCATTAATGCAAGATAACAAAAACAACTGCAAAAGGTGGAGGACCATGCTCCACTACTCCATGAATTGAGGGATCATCATTCAAATGATCGTAATAAACTAGACAAAATCCCTCAACCATACCTCTCATTGCTGAAAAGAATTATAATGGACCAAGCAATCAATTGCAAACGAGTATAAATGCCTAAGTTCACCACCATGCAGTGTAATAACCTAGGATCTTGCATTATGTGATATTGTTCTCTTTGGGATTCAAGGCCTACTCTACTTTCCCCTTCAAGGTTTTGTTCTTCCCCCCAGCGAGGGGAAAACGTGTCACGCAAGGAGGAGGTATCCATTATAAGGCATGCTTCGTTCACCTCTCCAGCTCAACATAGGACTTCACAATCCACCCCCCTTGGGCCCAGTGTCCTCGCTGGCACATTGACCTTGGGACCGGCTTGATCCCATCTGACGCCAGGACGACCGGCATTACGTGATATTGTCCCCTTTATGGTTCAGGGCCTACTTCAACTCCCCCTTCAAGGTTTTGTTCTTCCCTGGTGAGGGGAAATGCGTCACGCAAGGAGAAGGTATCCACACCCTTATAAGGCATGCTTTGTTCACCTCCCCAGTCTATGTGGACTTCCATGTAATGCCCGGGACAAGGCAGGAAGTGATCACCGGTGCGAGAAGGCATCGGACAAGGAGCGGCTCTTACCTCCAAGCGGAGGGGTACATGAATGAACCGATTACACACCCGAATAAGAGGGATCTTAAGTCTGCATAGGTATGAGACTATACAGTTAAGAAGGGCTTATATGAATTGATTGGTACTACCTATACCACAAAGATGCATTTTTCTTTTCGTAGCCTATCACGAAAGAACTCCAGCAGCGTGCTTGACTTGGGGTAATTTTGGGATGGATGACCTCTAGGAAGTTTTCCCAGGAAGCGTGTGAGCGAGGACAAGCACGCTAAAAAGACCCGTGTTGGTTTGTGGGGATAGTCATCAATCCATAAAGCAGCAGGGAATGTTACATGCAGGGGACCGAAAAAAAGCTAAACTAACCTCTGACCTTTCCATCAACACACTAAACCTTCATCCCTCTACTTTCATAGTTAATCCCAAGATCACCATCCTCATCCTAACATCCCTTCATCAAATTCTAACCTCCATCACAAACCATAAACATCACCACCACCACAACCCAATCAGCAAAAATCATCATCCACCATCACCATCACATAAACCCAACCAACACAACCTGGAAAGCCCAGTTAGCCTTGCACTCGACCCCAACATCATAAACATTGTCCTTATCCATCTATTAACTCCAACATCATCACACTCAAGCAAACCTTGCATAAAGAACCTATGTCCTACCTGAACCAGTTTTTTTTACCATAGCCACAAAATATCAAGGAACTAAACCAATTAGCACATCTAAACTAGAACAATCAAACTAAGTAAAAAGGGAAGCAGAGAAACGGGAGGCCACGAAGCATCACACGCGTAGCTCCATCTACTCCTTTAGAATCGCGGCGCCAGGGAGACCCCCGCCGCCTTGGCCCGTGCTCCGCCACAGCAACAGGAGCACCGCCAAGCACTTATCACACGCCGCCTCAATCGCGATCTGCATCGAAGCATCTGAGCCATGAGCAAGCCATTCCTAGCCACCACACTTTTCTCCATCGAGCGCTACCACCTCGCGGTCTCTCTCCCAAGCGCCTGAAGGCCGCCTTTTCCTAGCCTCTACGAAGTCTGCCCCTTCCGCGCCACCGCCGTCCCAGGCCGCCGCATCTCTCCATCGTGTGGCACCGCTTCCTGAGCTCCACCGCCGCCTCTAGCCCTTTGCTCCTGCACCATTTACCTTGCTGATGAAATGAGAGAATTAGGTCTTGGTTGTGTTGTTTTACTTTGGGTTAAGCTTAGTTTTTGGAATGTCATTTGGGTTTTTGGGTTAGTTTTATTATTTGTTTTGCTTTTTGGGTCTAGTCTTAGTCTCTTTTGTGTTTGGGGTCTTTGTTTTGGGTTGGGTTGTTTAGGCTTTTGGGGATTCTATTTTCTATTTGTTTTTATTTTTATTCCATTAGCAATTAGGATAAATATCATTTTTGGGGTTGGGTTATGTTTTTATTTAGGAAGAGCATGGATCACCCTTATTTTTCATTTAGCAATCTTAGGATCTTGATAAGTTCTAAAATGTTTTAAAACAAAAAAAAAAGAAAAAAGAAAAGGGAGATAAGATAAAAAAATAAAAAATAAAAATATTTTATCCATGCAACAATCAATAATCATGATTGAGGGGTGAAATGCCTCCTTCATGTAGTATCAAATTGTAAAGGTTTATTAAGTAGCCTAGTGCTAACTTGAACCCTGGCAAAAGCGAATTTTTCTTTTTAATAATTTGCCAGGAAAAAAAATTTCATTTTCAAAATAAAATCAATCAACAAATATTTTGGCATTCATTTCATAATTAAAATCCATTAACAAGAATCATTTTCTACAGGACGACGTGGCTTTAAGTTCTCATTGTACTAGAGAATACGTCCATAGCAAACAACTATCAAGCCAAAATTAATTTGTTCTCATTTAATTTTTATTCCTTGCTTTAATTTTATTTTATTTCTGACATAATTATCATTACTTTGGGGAAAACTAAATATTATTAAAGTTATAGTAAATTTGCATAATGAGCTCTAGGGTAACCGCATTTATACGAATGTATTAGGGGTGCAGTGGGATTAAGTTTCCATCCTTCCCTAATCATAATCATAACTCTTTAATCTTAAATTCTTTTAAGAAAGACTAGTTTACAAATTAAAAAGGTTTTCCAATTTTTCCAGAATTAAAATTGGTGGCGACTCCTAGTTTTTTATTTTAAAAATCGATTGTCATTCCTCATCGCAACGTCTTCCTGTACGTTGTGACACCTGGCTTCTCTATCCACGATCTGAGCGGGAGGTGTTTGAAACGTTAAATTCTCCTGGAACTGGATAGATTCGGGTTCAATGATATGGGTTGGCCTGGGTGATACATTCTAAGTTGAGATACATGGAAGACATTATGAAGATTGGATAAGGACGAGGGTAGGGCTATTGATAAGCAGCTGAACTATTGTCGAAGGATTTGAAAAGGGTCTATAAACCTAGGTGACAACTTTTTGACCTTTAAAGCTCTACCTACTCCCGTAGTGGGTGTGACCTTCAGGAATACATGCTCTCCCTCTTGAAACTCTAAAGGCTTCCTCCTATTACTGCATAGCTCTTTTGATGACTTTGTGTGGCGAGGATTTTATCCTTGACTTTCTGGATTTGTGCCGTTGTCTGATTAATTAGATCGGGTTCTAAAAACCTGCTTCCCGAATCGTACCAACACAATGGAGACTGGCATTTCCTTCTATATAAAGCTTCATATGGGGCCATGCCAATACTAGCATGATGGCTATTATTATAAGCAAACTCCACCAATAGAAGCAATTTATCTTAACTCCCCTTCGCTCAATCACACATGCTCTCAGCATATCCTCCAAAGTTGGATAGTGCGTTCGGTCTGTCCATCCGTTTGGGGTGATAAGTCATACTCAGAACATAGCCTTGGTTCCAAAGGCCCTTTGGAAAGCTCCCCAAAATCTTGAAGTAAAACGAGGATCCCTATTGAAAACTATTGAAGAAGGAACACCGTGTAGTCTTATTATCTCTTGGATGGACAAGGAAGCTAACTTATCCAGAGGATAATTAGCTTTGATGGGTAAGAAATGGAGACTTGGTCAATCTATCCACTACCACCCATATAGCGTCATGACCTAACGATGTCCTGGCAAACCCATTACAAAGTCCATGGAGATACTTTCCCACTTCCATTCTGGGATTTCTAAGGGGTGTAAGGTTCTAGTCGGCTTTTGGTGTTCTATTTTGATTCTTTGACAAGTTAAGCATTTTCGAACAAACTCCACTATATCTTTTTTCATCCGGGCACCAAAACATCCTTTTAAGATCTGCATACATTTTACTAGTCCCAGGGTGTATAGTGAATTCGCCTTTGTGCGCTTCCTTTAAAATCTCATTCCTAAGAATACCATTTGCAGGTACGAAGACCCTATCCTTATACCTCCATATACATCGCTGGTCTTGAGTAAAATCTGGCAACTTCTTGGTATGAACTTATTTTAAAATCTCTTGAAGCTCTTGGTCTTCGAGTTATGCAGCCAAAATTCGTTCCTCGAACTTGCTCGTTACTCCTATCTGACCTAACACCACACCTTCAGGCTCACAAACGTACCGCTTAGCTTCTTAAAGCCTTCTACTAGTTCCGTTTCCTTGATCATCATGTATGCTACACTCAGGGACTTCCTGCTCAATGCATCAACCACAACGTTTGCTTTGCCTGATGGTAATTCAGGCTGAACTCATAATCCTTGAGGAATTTCATCCACCATCTCTATCTCATATTCAACTCTTTCTGATCAAAAAGATATTTTAAACTTTTGTGATCAGAGAAGACATTGAACTGTACACCATAAAGATGGTGTCGCCAGGTCTTTAGAGCAAAAACCACAGCTGCAAGCTCAAGATTATGAGTTGGGTAGTTCACTTCATGGGGTCTCACCTCGTGAAGCATAGGCAACCACGTTTTGGTGCTCATCAACACACATCCTAAGCCCTTACTAGAAGCATTACAATAAACCTTGAAGGGTTCATGAGGATCAGGTAATACCAAACAGGAGCCGTGGTCAATTTTTGCTTCAACTCCTAAAATACTTTCACATTTTGGCGTCCACCTGAATTGAGCATTCTTTCGAGTTAACCTTGTCAAGGGAGGGCTAACTGGGAAAAACCCATAATAAATCACCTATAGTATCCAGCTAATCCAGAAAACTTCAATCTCAATCATTGGTTGGCTGTCCCCAATTAAGGACAATTCTACTTTGCGGAATCTACCTAGACTCCCTCCATGATACCACATGGCCAAGGAACTTAACCTCTCCCATCCAGAATTCACTCTTTGACAATTTAGCATACAACTTCCTCTCCCTTAAGATCTGTAACACAACCCTAAGATGCTTCGCATGTTCCTCTTCGATCCTTGAATAGATAAGTATGTCATCTATAAAGACAACTACGAAATTTATCTAAGTACAGGCGGAAGATTCGGTTCATATAATCCATGAATACCGCCAAGACATTGGTCAGTCCAAAAGACATCACCTTATACTCATAATGTCCGTATCGAGTTCTAAAAGCGATCTTGGGATATCCTCATCTCGAACTCGAATCTAATGGTAACTGATCTAAGGTCAATCTTTGAAAAATGGTTGCCCCATGTAATTGATCCAGGAGGTTATCAATTCTTGGCAAAGGGTACTTGTTCTTTATCGTTACTTTATTCAACTGCCTATAGTCCATACAAAGCCTCATACCCCAATCCTTTTTCTTTACCAAAAGAATGGGCTCCCTATGACGAGGCACTTGGTCTAATGAAATGTTTCCCTAGTAGCTCTTCAATCCGTGACTTTAATTCCCTTAACTCTAAGGGAGACATCCTATAAGGAGCAATTGAAATAGGACCCGTTCCTGGGACCAACTCAATGGAGAATTCGACTTCCTCTTGGGTGGAAACTCTGGAATATCTTCTGGGAATACATCTGGATACTCTCACCACCTGGAATCATATTCACTTCATAGTTACTTTCAGTTTCACTAGCCGAGAGAGAACATATTCCTGACGGTTCACCTTACTAGGGTTAAGTGTTACTAGGTCTAAGTAAAAGAAAAAGGAACCAAGGAATAGAAGGGATACAGGAAGAAAAACAACAGTTCTAGTTGGACAATGTAAAAGCACATAATTTGGTACAGCTAATCTATACCTAAAATGACTTCTAAACCAATAAAGGTAGGCAAAACAAATTAGCGGTAAATTCTCAAGTATTTATAATAAAACAAATGGTCATGCATGCCTGACAAGTCGTAATAGAACCCGCAGTAGGGTGGATAAGAGAAGGTCATAATAATCTAGAACAGGTAATCCTAACCTTTGTACAGTCATAGGATATAAAAGAATGAGAGGCACCGAATCATACAGTATGTCTAAGGTATTTCCATTTATTTCACACTTACCTCTGATCAAATTGGTAGATTGAGAAGCTTCCTTGGCACTCAGAAAAATGCGCCCTTGTTGTTGTGGCCTGGGATGGGCTGCTGAACTTTCTTGTTGGGGCATTCGAATATTTTGTGTCCTAGTTTCCCACATTTTAAACACACAATTTGCATTGTCTAGCATGGTCGTTCCATGGTGTTTCCCATATTTAGGGCACTCTCGTCTTATCTTTCCTTGGGATTGAAGCGCTTTCCTCTATTATTGTTGTTATTAGGTGGAAATCTCCCCTAGGTTGGTGCACAGGCTTGAACGGGGCCCTGGGTGCTAGTCCTCTCCTAGCATTGTTTTGTGTATACTTGAAACTTGCAAGCTTCTTATTAGATTCTCAGCATGCCGACACTTATTCACCAAAGTAGGATAGTCTCTAATCTCCAAGAGGCTTACAGCGCTTCAATGTCTTCATGTAGACCCCTTCGTACTTCATGCATTTCCAAGTTTCGTCGGGTCGCGTTGATAAATCGTAGAAAACTTGCAAAGCTCTTCAAACTTGGCAGTGTATCCGGCTACACTCATAGGTCCTTGTTTAAGAGCCATGAATTCTAACTCTTTTGCATTTCTCACAGAAGTAGGGAAATACTTATGATAGAAAGCCTCCTTGAAGATATCCCAGGTAACTTCTGTCGGGATGCTTCAAATAATCCCCTAGTACCAACCCACCAGGTTCCGCATTTGCTTCTAGCATGTAAGTGGCATAAGCTACCTTCTGAATCTCTGAGGGAGAACTGAGAAAATCTTTTCCATTGCCTTGTCCACTCTTCTACTCTACGGGGGTCAAGCTCCTGGAAGGGCGGGGGTTTGCCTTTCTAAATTCAGCAAACTTCTGTATTCCCCATCCATTTCATTTCCTCCCGGTTACCAATTGGGTTCTGCCTCCTCATTGCGATTTAATCTTTCCATCATTCGGTTAGCAACTACAGCTTGCTCCTCATTGCCACGTCCATCACACGAAAGGTGTTCATCATTTTGGCATTACTTCCTCCACTCCTAGATTGCCATTTGAAGTCATTGATTCCTGTCACACCAAACAAAATATTGAGTTGATCAGGCTCAATACCAATCCAAGTGTGGCAGGAACCCACAACATTTCTAACCATGTCATACACACATATAAGCATATATGCATCATAATGCATGACAATCCCTACGGAAACATAGTCGGTCCAATCTTCAGGCTAATAGGATAGTCCCTCTGATACCATAATGTAACACCCCCTAATTATTACATTTTACTCAAGTATTGACATAGTAATTAGCAGAGTATTACTTACGTCTCTAATCTATACTAGTCAAAATATATAGTAATAAAGAAGCTTTGATACATATGTTGCTACAACCATAGTCACATATATAAACATCATGTCTAGTTACAATATATATACATCATAAAAGAAAAGCCAATGAAACAACTCCTAACTAGTCAAGAACTTCTGCAATGAGGCTATCCCCTACTTTATACCTAACCTGCTCAAATATTCAGCCGACAAAATTTCATATAGGTACAACGGAGCAAAAGAAAACTAATAGTACATCGCCTGCAGGCTGGTAAAGCCCTAACACTATAATACTGCTATGTACATGCCAACACCTCCGATCTCGTCTCTTACAGGAAGCCGTTGGCCATCGGCATGATGACCTCACCTCCACCGGGCGTTGGGCCTCAGATGGGTTCCAGTCTGAAGAGGAGGATGAAGAAGCGGGTGCATCCGCGGAGGTGGGCTTGTGGAGCAAGTGGAACCTCAAATACGTCAAGGTGTGCCATATGGAGAGGCACTCCATCGTAGGGAAAGGGCGGTCAAAACCTGCTGTAAAAACCGAAGTACTAAAGGAACGGTCGAAAAACATATATATGCGAAACTAGAGTAACCTATGGCATACAAAGAGTCAAGTGTCAGTCGTACTGCCACACCCATTGTGGCGAGTCAAGGAAGAATACCAGGGATGCATCTGCGAATCTAAGTAATACAATACATACAGCTATAGAGGTGAGAATACTATAAAATTCTCAGGAGGTAATTCCCCAAGACTATACAAAATACAGGTAAGGAATTTATGCATATAAATCATTCATATAAAGATCGTAAGCATCAATGCTAAAATATATAGATTATGGGAACTTAGAATGGCACCACTTGGAATCAACCATGTACTATTATTTGCATCCATAGGTTCAATCCCATGTATTTTCCTCAATTTGTCAACATAGGGAAAGCCTAATTCCACATAGAGCTGCATCTACAATTAATAATTTCACAAAGGATAATAGACTGCTAGGACATGAGCTCATTCCTATTCGTGATCATTGGACTTCATTTTTTTCCATTTTAGAATCACACACAGTTTATTCCTAGTTGATACATCTACCAACTTATAAATTTTCTAGGGAAGTCCTTACTTTTGTCTTCCCTCTCTATTCCATTTAGGCCTTGTTTTTGTTTTCCCCATATGTTCAAACATGCAACAACAAAATTTATACATACTATTTCTATACTTTCTCACATAATTGCATTATGTACTTCTTTTTCCTTTCTCAAAACATGCTTACCTTACAAATAGGTATTCAATTATAGTAAAGGTTCCTTTATATCTCATGAATAAGTAATTATAATAATCAACATGGATTCATATGCCATAGACTTGGAATAGGTATCATACTATCATAAATTTTCAACCACCCTCACATTCCAGCACCTTGGCAGAATTACCGTTCTAGGTAAAACTTTTAATTGCCATAACAAATGGCCATTTCAAGAGCCAAAAAAATTCTATATGACATTTAAATGTGTCTAGAATAACATGTAAATAATTCAGGGCAAACAGAGCTCTATAGCTACTTCAGTAAAATGTACAAATTTAGTGGTCAGGGCCACCAATTCACAGTCCTAGACCAAGTTCCCAAAATTTTTACCCCTAGTAATTGAAGGAATCAAGGCACAAGAAAATTTACAGTGATGATTCAATATGTTACTAACTTTGTATAAAATTTCATGAGCTAATTCAATCAATTGCTATGATAATAAATTTGAACAAATTTATTGCTTCAGTTTCAACAACCAAGCCAGCATTAGCCACATTTCGGTTCTTGATTTTTTGGAGGCAATAAACTTTAAAATCAACACCAAAAAAAATTCATGTAGTTATTTTAAGATGTTAAATACAACATATAATTTTTATAGCTCATGAAATTATCCACAACTATACCAGAAAATTTGTGCATAATTACTGTTGTAGGACAACTAGGAATCCAATAGCCTAGCCCCTCCAAACACACCACCAAAATTCACACATCAATATCAACATATCATCCATCAATACAACCAGAAATTTCAGACCTAGGTCATGGCAAAACAGATCAGAAAAATTTGACAAGAAAGGCGCAAAAACCCTACTTTGAGTAACCTATTAGCTCCTTGGCTTCAAGATTAACCAAGCTTGCTTCCTTCTCCTCTAAAGCTCCCAATCCAACTTCAAACCCCTCTGATATTAGTGAGGTATGAGGTACAAGACAAGGTTTTGATAAGGAATGAAAATTTTGTTCGGTTAGATTGGTAGAGAATTAGGTGTAGAACAAGTTTAATGAAAGAACTTTGAGGTTTCAACAACTCTAGGCTAATGTTTTTGGGCTTGGAACTCAAGAACAAGCTCTTGAGGACAAAAATGGTGGCTGATCTCTTCTCCCCTTGGCTGGCCGAATTTTTGAGGTGTTTTGGGAAGAAAATATGACTAGGTTTCTTATAATTAATGCATGGTGGATATTTAGTAAAGTAATCATTATTTATGTAATAAAGTAAAATGGCTGGCTAAGATTTAATCTTGGATTCCAAGATTAAATCTTGGCCTTCCACATGTCCTAATTAGATAAATATCACCCGTTTGTGGTGATGGAAATATCCTTCGGTGTTAAAAATCACACACCGAAATCTCACCAAACGGGTAAACACCTTACCGATAAAATCAATATTTCCCGAAAATTAATACTAAGCACAAAATTGTCATTCCCACACATTTCTAACCTTATTCTCATATTTTCCTAACTTCGGGCACGTCCAGGTCCCAAATTGGATTTCAGCTGTCCTGGGAGGCCTTTGGGCCCGCAAAATACTATTCACCTTTTCTTTGTTTGGTACTCACTCATAGAGTCGTTCTCATCACAACTTATCTGTCAAAATCTTAATATTCCCATTAACCATTCCTCAATCAATTTCTAAAGAAAAGAACTAGGATGTTACACTTCTTTTATACCTCACAAGGAAAAATACATATAATTGCTTTTACACAATGACAAATATACTATTGTTTAGATTCGTTTCATAAATTTCTTAATTTTTGTGATGCCTTAAGGTATTTTTTATTTATCATTACAAGCAAATTAAAATATTTCAAATTTGTTTCCTACTTTTATTATTGTTGTTGTTGTTGTTGTTATTATTATTATTACTACTACTACTACTTCTACGACTACTATTGTTGTCGTACCTTGAACACACATATTTTTATCTTCAATTTACTTATTTATTTTTCTTTTCCTATGTGCATTTGAAATTTGAATTTAACCCGTAGTTGACTCAACAAAAATCAATCAGAATCCTAACTAGCTTAACCCTAATTGACTCCCAAAATCTCTCTGCTACTTTTTATATAGTAATCACCCAAGGCTACACTTGGGGAGAGTCCAAAACCACACTCTTTTCACGTGGCTGGTCTCTTTGGTTCCCATCCATTAAATCCAGTGTTGTGGATTTTTTATTTTTTTTAATGCACTTCCTCAAAGCTTACGACTCAACCGCACCATATACAGGCTAAATGAAAACCCTTCATTTCAAAATCCATTGAGTGTAGATGTGGCCACGTGGAGCAACCATGGCGATACTGTTTCATTCTCCATTTGCATCGTGTAGCTGTGCCAAGATGGTGTCAGCTATGCCACTCTTCTAGAATTCCTTTTCTCATGAATCAATGGAGTAGAAAAGTTGGGAGCTAAGTTTGAATAATTCAACCAGCATGTTTTGGGAAAAATTTTCAGTCTTCAACATTAGAACACCTGCGATTATCTGTCACGCCACATCAAGGATAAAGAGGATTGCAAAGATAATGGTTTCGGTTCTCATTTGCATAGAGACAGGGAAGAAAGAGATGGCCAATCGTTCCCCTTTCCACTAACTCCAGTTCAGCCTGGTTAGCTCCTACAACAACCACCCTTTAACATCATAGCCTCAAAAACATCCAAGCTCCTTCAACCTCAAACACAAAATCAAAATAGTGAACTCACCACCACTAACACCCTCTTCCTCCTCTGAAACCATTGTCGTTCTCATCCACCACTGCTAAGGAACCATGCTTTGCCGCAAGATTTGAAAAAGCCACTTCCACGGCACGGCCACCGTAACCACCTCTTCCTCGAGCCCCTTCTTAGTCGAACCTAACCTCATCATCGTCGCTAGCCTCGAGTCAACATGCAACACCACCCCCTTCGCTGCGCCATGCATAGGCCACCACAGAGCCACCGCTACACCCCATAACTCTCTCCCTAGTTGTCACTTCTCTTTCTTTCAAAATGCCCAAAGGTTGTTGAGGTTTGCCCTAATATGATATTTCAGGGTTTAATTAAAGATGGTTTAGGGTTTAATTAAGTTTTTTTACTTTATTTTTTAATATTTTGTTAGGCTGCTATTTTATTTTATTGTTATTTTTTTGGTTGAATGTTGTTTGATTTTTTTTTATTTGGGGTTGGATTCATTCTTTCACATCCTTCCTTTTTGTGTGTTTTAATCTTTTTTAGGTTCCATTTTGTTGTAGACATCGTATAGTCCTTTGGTTTCTTTACCTTCTAGTCACAAATTTGTGCTATGATGTTCATTGCTGATTGTTTGTTATGGTGTCAGGTTCAAGTTTGTGGAAGTGTTACGTATGTTGCACAACAGCTTGATTCAGAATGGGATCATTGAGGAAAACATTCTCTTTGGTTTACCAATGGACAGACAGAGGTCCAATGAAGTTGTCAGGGTTTGTTGCTTGGAGAAAGACTTGGAAATGATGCATCTTAGGGATCAAATAGAGATTGGAGAGCGTGGAATCAACTGTGTGGCCAGAAACAGTGTATACAACTAGCTAGGGCTATGTATCAAGATTATGATATATATCTTCTTGATGATGTCTTCAGTGTTGTTGATGCACATACTGGCTTGAAATATTTAAGGTAGTTATTCTCTTAAGTTATTGTTTCCTACTATCAACATTCTATAATTTTGAATGATTCATATTTACTGGACATTAGTTGGAAAATGCCAGTTTTGTTTCTTGAAGTCAATTTTGTGTATTAAGAAATGATATAGAATTCAATTTTTAACTTTGTTTTGTTAGAAATTTAAGTGGGTTGAGATCAAAGCCAAGTCAAGTGTTTTTGGCATGCTTATTATACAGGAATGCGTGAGGGAGCTCTAAAAAGCAAGATACGACACATCAAGTGGACTTCCTACATAATGTGGATCTTATAATGGTAAGACTTTTTAAAATCCTGTAATGTTTCATAGCTTAATTGCAATCTTAAAACTAAAATGCTTATATTTGCTTGCTAAAAGGTGATGAGGGATGGCATGATAGTCCAATCAGGAAAGTACAATGATCTACTTGATTTTGGAATGGATTTTAGTGCTTTGGTAGCTACACATGAGACCTCTATCGGACGATTGAATGAGTGTTGGAGCCCTATCCTCCTTAGTGGCGTCCATAGCCTGCCAATCTCACAACTCTAGTAGCTGTGAGCAGCTGGCACTTGGAAGGTTGCGGTTGCAAGGGCAATGGCTTGATTTCTGTCTTCATTCAATGGGGCTGATGTGGTGCTCCCCTTATTGGTTATATCAGGTAAACTCTCCAGGAAAAGCTCAAAAGACACCACCTCTGGTGTTTCATGATGTCACTTTTCTTCGTTTTCCTTCTAAAATGAAAATCACAACATTGATCAACTCCTAATTAGCAATCATTTGGATAATCAAAGAGTTAAAAAATATTGAATAGGATGTATATGTGCTTAATTTGTTTAACATGATGGCCATCTAACATAGGAAGCACATGATGAATAAGATGAATGATGTGATGGGTAAGGTGGAATGATAACTATGTGACACAAATCATAGCAAAATTATTTGGTACATGGTCACATGATATAAGGAACCATAAACACACATAAATTCATATGGTATTGGGTCGATAGTCCTAAGTGCCAGGCAACTCATCCTTATGGGGTTGCAGAAAGACGACAACAACAACTAAGAATGTCACTTGCTATAGTTATGAATAAGTTATATTAGCCTTTAATGTCTAAGGTAGAATGTGATGATGATATCGCTTCTGAGGTATGCATTTTCTACTCTGCTTTGGTTGTTGGATTTAAGGAAAGGCCTAACTACTTTAAGAAAGTAGTTCTTAGTACTTTTTTTGTTTTAGGCATCCAAATATATTTTTAATTGTCTTATAAGTATAAAGCATGTTAGAGTTGGATTTTGGGCATGTTTTATTTTATTTTTTTTTTGCAAAAATGGCTCAAGCTTATCCATTGTAAAATCTAACTTAGATTGGGGGTACTCTTATCCATTGTGGAACACAACTCAAATGATAATAACAAGACACCAAAGCATAATTCCTTATTTTAGGCCTATGATTGTTTTTAGAGGATTCCTAATTCTAGGATTATTTTTAATGCATGTTCCTCAAACATGTCTTATTGAGGCACAACTACAATTCACTATGAGTTGGGGAAATATGTTGCAAACTTTGTTCAAAAGCCAGTTGCTATAGTTTTTTGTATGGGGAATGTGGAAGGTCTCTTGAAAATTTTTAGCAAGTTTGACTTGGTGAGAGATGCTAATTGTATTTGCATGATCATTTAGTGGTATATCTATTTTTCATAGGGAAGTTTGATTGTCAGTGATTCATTGAACCATAACTCAATTGTTAATGGTGCACAATGATTTAGAGCAATTATTCATGTTTTTCAACACAATTGAGTACTTTTGCTGCATACTAAAATACAAAAGATGAATTGGTCATTGAGCAGTTAATTTTTCTATTTTCCAATTCAACATTCATAGACGTTAGACTCTCTTCTTTTAATAAGATAGGTCTTAATTTCAATTCTTTGGATGGACATGATGGTGGCTACGTTTTGCATCATATAATTGTCATTTGATGAAATATATAAATTGAATAAATTCCATGTTTGATATATCATTTTTGCCAGGAGAGAAATAAGAGTAAATTATGATTGAACTGACCTTTGATTTTAGTTCAATCTATAGGTATTTTGAAAACTTGATAAGCTTCTTTCACTTTGCACTTTTCCTTTTGTCTCTTTGCTGTTCTTCAGTTAATATTATGATTATGATGGTCCAATAGTCAGAGCACTATTCAGTTGCTTTTTCTTGGCTATCTTACTTGCAGGAGCATCACATCTTGAGGAAGTTTTAAGGGAACAAATTGTAGAGGGACAACCAAGGATCCGTAGGCCTTGGAAGAAGATAATTGTTGTCGTGGAGGGGATATATATACATCATGGAAGGGGAGCTTTACAAGCTTCTAGAGATTATATCTATATGCAAAAGATATGAGGTTGTTTAATATGGTAACTCTAATCTAACCTCCAAATTGTGCAGTTCTTCTATACATTCTTGTTCACTTGCCTTTTTTCATATTCAAGCTTATTGTTGGGGTGATTATTATTTAAATTTTGATTTTGTTGACCTGTTTTATGGCTCGAACCAAAATTTTTCTAATAGTTATTTAGATATAAAATGAAGTAAGAGCATTTGATGGCTCTGACACTACTGCCTTTGTTATGCGGATTGACTTGGCTATCTTCTACTGAAAAAGTTGTGCTATTGTTACTATCTGTTGAAATGGTAATATTATCTCTTATTACCTACTTCCAAGTTATATATGTCATACTTTTTAATAATGTTTAATGCTGAATATTGGTAGTTTTCTAATGTTTAGTGCTAAATATTGATAGAAGCTTGGGCTAGATGTAAGCAGAGTGGCAAATTTTAAAAATTCCTTTATCAAGGATGTGTTTGCCATATATTTGTATTCTTAATTTAATACTTGCAAAATCTCATTTTTCATATATTTGTATTTAGTATATACATCCCTGGAGCTTTTGTAAAGTTTTCACAATCCCTTCACAAGAGAGAAACAATGTCACATTGGTGTTGATTTATGTACGAAGAAGAAATAGTTAGGTGATAATGATGAGGTTAATTTCATGTTCAACAAATAAGATGGATCAATTGAGCTATCTATTAGAAGGAAGTCCAAGGTATGGTTAAGCTTGAATTTATAAGTTCAGAATTTGTTGCTTAAATAAATTGACTTTTTGTGTTGTGTTTATTCAGTTAAAATTTTATTGTGGTTTTATACAGTGAATGCTTAAAGGAGTGGATATGGTGGCCTTGGATATGAATGACCTATTTGCTTTATTACTTAATTTTACATAATGCATTTGATATGGTATTGTCTGAAGTTAATTTTGATATACTGTTTGTTTTGTGATAGGATAATATATGCGAAGAACTTTGATTCATGTCTAATCACCTATTTACTTGCTTTTGGGTTTTTTTTTTAATAGCTGATTTTAGGTTTTTGTTTAGTAAGTATGGACCATGTGACATGGATTGGATTATGTGAGTTTTAGTTAAATGTGATAAAAGTGTGGGTTGTGCTTTTAATAAATGCTCTTTATGAAATATTATGCTATAAAAGTGTTGATGACGTGGATAGTATTTCTAAGGAAAATGAATATGTATCGTTAGGTAATTTGATTTTGTTGGGTTTCGACTAGTTAATCATACACTCATGGAGGGGGCAATAAGGATGCAAAAATAGCTACTGACATACTCAATTCACCACTCTCTTCCATTGCCTCCATTATCACTATCGCTGCCACCCTGAAAAGAACCAAATCATAGTCACCCCTAAAAAAAAAATCATAGCCCATCACCATCATTATCATCAACCCTTCAACGGCCTATCACAACCACACAATCACCACAATATCATCGAGGCTAGCCATACCATAATCAGAACCATAGCCAAACCAATAACAAAACCATACACCAAAATCAGATTTCAATATCAGAAAATAAATACAAAAGAAAGGGAAGAATACAATGGCCTAAACCCTATTCTTCCTTGCCACCAGAAGCCACATACACCATAACCATCTGCCGTTTGCCATCCCTGCAACACATCCGTGATGCCGCATCGAATAGCCTCTTTGAGCCCGTCAATCTTGGCCTTGAAGTCCTCCGAGCCACCCCTGTAAGCTTCCAGTCGGCCGAAGAGCACCACCTCTATGGAGGTCGTCCCTAGTGTTGTTCCTGCCACTAGTCCTCATAGTCTTTATTCTTATTTGTTTCCACCTTATAGTGATTTACTAGTGCATCAGGTTTGCTCTTCGTTTTATGTTTTTTTTGTCTTATTTTATTATTATTTTTTGTTAGGTCCTCTCTTTGTTTTATTTTTTTCGTGTTTGGTCACTCTCTTGGGCCATTAGGAATTAGTATGTTTTGGGCTAGATTTGTTCTCTTTAGTTTGGGTTATGTTGTTTGTTTTATAGTCTTGGGTATTTTAATTTTTAGGCCTTCTTGTTTTTTAAAAATAATAGAAGACAAATTTTTTTTATTGTATAACAGTCAACAATCATGATTGAGAGGTGGATACGTCTTTCACATGTTGTTGAATTGTACGGATTTATTGAGTAGCCAAATACTAACTTGAATCTTGCGCTAAAAATATATTTCTCTTTTAAAATAATTTGTCAATCAAAATTATTCCCATAACTAAAATCAACCAACACATTTTTTTTGTTTGTTTCTTAATTAAAATCCGTTAACACACATTTGTTTTCTACAAGAACAACATGACTTTGAGTTTGTCATTGCACTAGAGGATATGTCAGTTGTAGCCAACAATTATCATGCCAAAATTAATTTTTCTTTAAATTTTATTCTCTTTTATTTAATTTTATTTTTTATTTTATTTTTGTGTATAATTGTGACTTTTAAAGGGGAAAAATAAATATTATTAAAATTATAAATTAATTTGCATAATGAACTCTAAGGTAACCATATTTATACAAATATATTAAGGGTGTAGTGTAATTAAGTTTTCACCCTTTCCTAATCATAATTAGACTTCTGGACTTAATTCTTTTCAAAAGACCAGTTTGATCAAATCAAAATTTTTTCCAATTTTAGCCAAAATTAAAATTGGTGGTAACTCCATTTTTGAAATTTATTTCTTTTAGGAATAAATTTTTTTGTTGTCATTTTGTTATGTCACCCTCCGTGTACGTTGTAACATCTTGCGACTCTACTAGGGATAGTTAGAGAGTTAAGCCTTAAGCCTATTAGAGTAAATTATGCAAATAATTATAACTTTATAATATTTATTTCTCCCTTTCATAACACCTTTGTTTTATTTTTGTAAATAATTGTCTATTTTATTTGTAAATATTTGTCACTCAAACCTTAGGGTAGTGAACTTTTTTTTGTGTATATATATATATTGTTTAAGTTTTGTAGGAATAGATATGCTCCTCACACACAATGCACCATCACTATCTCACACACAATTTTGGCTCTATACCCAAGCTTGTGCAACCGTAGGATTAGATGGGGTTATAACATTGTCATTGAGGGGCTTCATGCCCACTTGGCATTTGGTGGGACACCACCCAAATTGTTACTGATATCATAAATCGGTCATATTGAAAGGGTTCATCCCTACTTGTGATCTTTTTATGAACTGGGTCTCTATTTTATGTGTAAAGGCAATTTGGGAATCATGGCCTGCAGAAGTGTAGACCGGTCCCAAAGCACTAATAGAATGAATTTAGTCTCACCCTTTTAGGACACAAAGGAGCATCTTTTTCCTTTCTTATTCACTCATTCATTGTATATATCTCCAACATGCATGCATGCATTTTACCTTTTAAAAAAATCATTCTTCTAAACATGTCATGCATAGCTCATCCTTATTGCTAATTCATGCACACTCATATTACATTGACCACATCCATATGCAAAAAAAAAAAAAAAATCACATGCATTTTCATGCATTCAAAAAATGTAGCATGCATTCATGCATAGCATACATTCATTTGTACACTTTCTTTCATACATAGTCCACATTCATAGAAAAAATTAATGCATACATAGTCCATATCCATAGAAACAATTTGGCATGCATTCATGCATATATTTCCTTAGAAGAATAGTCCAAGTCCATAGAAAATATCATGCATTCATATACACAGCTGTCTTTCTCATCCATTATACACATAAAAAATCCTTTAATATGCATTCATCACATGCATTCTTTTCACGCATTACAACACACATCCATATAAAAAAAAATTCATTTGAAAACATTCATTCAGTGCCTCAACTTTTCTTTCACATACACTCATGACATGCACTCCTCCAAAAATCATTCATCACATGCATTCATGACATAGCATACATCCTTAAGTGTAAAAAATCAAATGACATGCATTTTCTCTTTTTTTTTCAAACATTTGGCATGCATTTTTCTAGACACTCATGACATGACATCTTTTCTTTTTTTATTTTTTCTTTTCATTTTTTTCCTTGTGGTTAATTTGTTTTCTTTCCAAATACAATTAAAAGGTTAGCTGTCTACAAGCATTACTCTCTCCTAGAAAATTATGTTAGATCTTAGCAAAAGGAAGGGTAAAATAAAGGGATGGCCACTGAAAGAAGAAATTTGAGCCAAGTGATTGATGATTTGAAGACCATTATGCTTGAATATGGGTCATATTCAAAGTAGCTCTTAAGATTATAAAGAAATCCAAGGGAGGTGCTGGAAATAATAGTGAAGATGAAAATAATAGCAATGCAACCCCACACAATAAGGAAATGAATGGATCTGAGATCACAAGAGAGATGGATTGAAGGTTAAGGATGAATTTGAAGAAAGCATGTAGAAACAATTCCAAATGTTGTAGGGCCTAACCCATATGGCTTAATGAGCATCAATGACCTATGCCTAGCTCCAAATGTAATCATTCTCAAGGATTTCAAGATGTCTGAATTCATCAAATTTGATGATAGCACCAATCCTATCATGCACCTCCAAATGTATTGTACCAAAATAGGAATGTAGTCCAAAGATGAGAATTTCCTAATCAAATTTTTCCCTAAAGTTTGGATGGGGCTGCATAGGAATGGTACATTCAGATGGATCGAACACAAATTAGATGTTGGGAACACTTGGCTCAAGCTTTCACTTATCAGGACAAGTTCAATTTGAATATCGCATCCACCAGGGATCAGCTAAAAGGGCTGAGAAAGAAAGAGAGTGGCGTTCAAAGAGTATGCCCGAAGGTGGCGAGCTATGGTCGCTAAAGTTGTTCAACCGATGCTTAAGCAAGAGATGTGTTCTTATTTTATTCACACATAGAGGGTCCACTCTTCAAGAATATGTTAGGGACCTATGTCAAGGAATTCGTGGACTTGGTGGAAATTAGAGAAAGAATTAAAGCAAATATCCAAGAGGGGAAGGTGGAATTAATAGAAGATGAGGTGAGTAAGCCATAATCCAAGCAAGAGTCGTTGTATAAGAGGAAAGAAGACATTGTGAACTTTATACAACCACAACACCTGCCTGAGTCCTCAAGCTTACTTATTGGCCAAATCACTATCTATCATACCAACACTTGCATTACCCATCTTCTACACCTTATCTATCCTTTACACACTACCCACCTCAGCCATATCAAGTCAATCACATCTCTTCCCCTCAACCACATGCACCCTTCAAACCCATGCCTCACCATGCCTCCAAATCATCAAAGAACCCTTCTCAACACTCTTAGCCCTAGACCACCAAGAAACATTCATCCCCTACCTAACTTCAAAGTAAGTAACTCTGAATTGTTTAAGAGCTTGCGTCATGCAAATCTATTAGCTCTATGTCTACAGGTGTCAAGCACCATTGTATCCTCATTGGTTTAATCTAAATCATTCATATGAATATTATTCCAACACTCTTGGACAATTAATTGATGACTGTAAGAGCTTTAGAGATGCCATGTGGGATTTGATTGATGCCAAAGCTATCAAAGTACAAGATGCAAGAGCAAAAGAAGGCCCTGGTGGAAGTGGTGGTGTTTGAATATGTTGTTGAACATTATTGGCTTTACTAGTCTTGTTTATTTAGTTTGCTTATGTCTTGAAACTTGTTCATGATTATGTGTGGTTATTTTTCTAGTCATTATGTCATTTGTTTCCTTTCTTATCATTGTTGTTCTTTCACCTCATTCTCTTTATTTTTCTTTAATTTTCTCCTTTCTCTAAGACAGGTAGAAAAATCAGGAAGACCCATTAATTGATTATTGTGTTATAAGGAGCTTGAATGGTTATGATCATGATGAAGATCCCAAACTATGGAAATGATTTGTTCAAATATTGAATCTTGTTAAAAAAAATGACAAATCAAAATGACACCATCAACTAAGGGAATCATGCAGGCATGACCTCAAATGTTTTAGCTAAATGACTTAGTCTTGAAGTGTCATACCAAGTAGACAACCTAGGCAAATATATGCAAGAAAGCACTTAAAGGGAAGTTGTGCAAGACACTCAGTCAAAGTCCACATTTTGAGAAAAGAAAGAAAAAGGATCGCTGATTAGAAATTGAAAAAGTCTAGGAAAAAGCTAGAGCCAAAAAAAAAGATGAAGAAAAAGCTCGCTAGATTGAAGCCTCAATAGAGAAATGATGATCTAGGCAAGAGTTAAATCATGAAATACCTATTAGGTTGAAAACCCGAAAGGAAAACCTAGAAAATACATCAGCTAGGAAAGTCCACAAATAAGGACTTTTGAAAAAAGGCCCAAATTGGGGCAATTTGATTTGGTGACGAAGGATCAATAAAAAGGTATTTGATAGAAGATCAAACAATAACTTTCATATACAGATTTTGTTGGTCATATAACAAAGGATTGCAGTCTTGGTTATGAGTTTAAACTCAACGTAACCAAGTTATCAATGAAATGGGTTAATTCATTAATCCTGCTTTTTTTCCAATCATTCATACCTCACTTTCAGCTTTTTCTTCCTTTTTCATCATCATCAAAGGATGTGTTCTTTCAAGAAATGCATTTTGCTTTGTCCACCTTTTTCTTGAATCATACATAATCATACAAAGTCAAAAGGCATAAGCTAATAGAGTTCATGAAAAATCTTGCTAGATAAAAAAACTTGAAAAGGCAAAAAAAAAAAAAAAGGATAAGCTCGCTAGATCGAAAACCTGAAAAAGGCAATCTAGGCAAAAGTTAGGCAAAAAAAAAAAAAGAGAAAAAAAAAGGCTCACTAGATCGAAGACTAGAATAGGCTTCATTTAATATAACTACAATCAGGTTCATTTGAGTTTCATAAACTTCATGTGTGTCAAAGTCTATATGCTGCATGGTTTTATGCACAAAAGCTACATCATGTTTCAAAAATTTGTTTAGATAAAGATATGCTGAGTGTGGATTCAAAGTTAAGTTTATATATCACAAGTATTACTTGCTTTATTCAAACTTAGGTATTTTTAGAAAAGTCAAAAAGACTAAAAATCAAGCTGTGTTTGTTCAGAAAGCTTAAATGCTCATATTTTTTTTCCAAATTTGCTCTGATACCTCTCAAAAAACACTCTAAACAACTTCAGAAATGAAAATTAAAAACAACTTTGACTTAAGTCACTTAAGGCTATGAAACGTCTTTTACTCTATCTAAATCACACCTTAAGAAAAGGACTCTCTGAAAATCATATTATATGGTTGCTGAAGAAATTTGATTTATCAAGCTCTATATATTGTTGTATTTCTTTCAAGGTGCTTTCTAAGGAAAGATAAAAAAAATCTACAGGTAAAGATTTCATGTTGTCCAATGAGTTGTTGACATGTGTATCCATCTATATTTTGAAAAAAAATTAAAGAAAATGAAACATCCACACCCATGCTCCTTAGCTCATTCTTTCCATTGGGCCACTGACAAGCTTACTATGAACTACCCACCACTGCCTCCTCTCAGACCACCATCCCCATCGGTCACCAAAGGTGCATGTCACTGCGCCACCCTTCGTGCTGTTTATGATCTCCTAAAGCACCCTTATATAGCGTCAAAGCCTCATGTAGACCTCTTCATTTCAATGCCATAAGTTTCGCTAAAAGCTCCTCTACATCTACATTGCCTGGTGCTCCTTCCTTTTCCTGAAATGTGATCTTCCCTCGCATTGTGACCCCAAGTATCCACGAGCTTTTGTATGTTTGCCGTTTCTCCTTGTTTAGGGATCTGTACATTTGTCTACTCCAAGGGTGTTTGCTATGTCTATCCTTTCATGGGAAAAGGCTGCGGGAAGGAAAGTTGCCGAAATATGACGGGAGAAGTGTAGTGAGAGAAAATGGAAGGTGTTAGCTCCAAAACCCTTCTGAAAGCTTAAATGCAACATGTTTTGAATGACAACAAAACTAATTTAAGGAAAATATTTTGAAGAATGACTAATGCTTATCTTGAGTTTCTTGAGTAGCTAAACAAGTTCTATTGTTAGCATAATAAGACTCCATTAAAGAAGAATAATTTCGCTTTACATGTATAAACATGCTTTATCTCATTTTAAGAGATATGAACTAAACGAAAGTGATAATTATGTCAAAAAACGAGCTTAGAATGTCTAACGGTTTGAAGAAAAAGCAACCAGAATAAGAAACCAAGATTTGGGACTCAGAAAGTAGCACTAGACTTCTAAGACCTCAAACAAAGATATCAATCAAACGGTGAAGTCAAAATGTTCTACAATCTTCAATTATCACACTTGTAATGCTTTGATCATTAACAAGCTCTATTGAAGAACAGAAGACCTAAAATTCATCAAATAAATGATACCACACTTTAGAAAGCTCACCCACAGTGAGACAATGCACTTCAAAAGAAAGGAGGGAAATTCAAAATTCAAATTTGAATTTGAAAAGTCAAAACCTAGTGTCAGAATTGGCATAACATCTCTTTTGCCATCGTGGTCAACTACCTCAGCTTCTAGAAGAAAGAGTTCAGAAACCACGTTTAAAAGTAAGAATAATTTCTAAAGTGACATCAGAAACCTCAATCTTGCAAACTTCTGCAATAGCTCTACACAGATAAGCTACTCTTCTAGACTGCTTTTCTAAGACAAAAATGGATGATCAACATGTGTCACTTGGAGATCTGATTAAGGTCAATGGTCACAAGAAAGACTATCTATAAATAGAGATGCTATGCTCTCAAAGAAAGGGTGTTCAAACGCAAAAAGAGAGAAACTTTGAAAAATTTTCTCCTCATTTTCTCGTAAAGCTCATTACATCTTGTAATCATTTCCTTTGGCTATAAAACTCTTCTTTCGATGTTCCTTTATTGTTCATGTGTTCTTCCAAGGAAGAATCATTAGAAAGAAGTCATTCAAGTTATTCTAGGTTCTTCTTTGTATATCTTAAGGAAACTTGAGTGCAGGTTAGTTGAGTTGCAAACTCAAACACAAACTTTTGTATCCTCGATCCAGGAGTGATCGTGTGAGTTTAGCTTGGAGAGGCCAATCAAAACTACTTGCAATGTGACAGGAAAGGTGTTTCACTGGTCATGGTTTAACATGGAGAGGTTGGTTAAAGACTACTGGGTTTAGCTTGGAGAGGCTTTAAGACTAGCTTAGGTTGAAGAAACTGGTGAATAACTATTTGGCTTGTGACAATAGGGGTTATCTACTAGCCACTAGTGAGAGCTTGGGAAGGCTATTATAAAGACTATCCGGGTTCTTTCTCTATTTGAGAAAGGTTTTAGTGAAACCTCAACGATGTTGAGTACTTGATGTAGGCAAGTTGGCTAAACTAGGTTTATACATATCATAAACTAACTAAAAGGATTAGGCAAAAGATACTTTAACTCTGGGATGGTTGGAAAAATGCTAAGAACTCTCTGCCAAATGGCTACCTAAGGTCACAGCCATTCCTGAGGCAAAAGACCTTCAAACTCTTGGCTTAGATGCACTCATTGGGTCACTTAAAACCCATGAGGTAGTGCTCTCTGAAATGCATGGTGAGTCCACTAAGAAGAGCAAGTCCATGACATTGAAATCGTCTCTTTAGAAGCCAAATAAAGCTAAGGCAATGAAAGTTGCTGAAACCTGAAGAGGAAGAATCTAATGATGAAATAGAAGAAGAAGATGGAGATGATCTCTCCATGTTAGTGAGGAAGATGTCCAAAGCCTAGAGGGTAAGACAAAGAGAAGAAGAGACATAAACCTTAAAAAGGATAGAAAAGGCAAGGTAAAGCTTGGAAAGTGTTATCTACTGACAATGGGGAGAAAGGACACTTCAAACCAGAATGTCCTGAACTCAAAGGCCCACAGAAGAAGTTGGCGTCCAAGAAAAAGGGTATGCTAGCCACCTAGAGCGAATCAGAGGAAGAAAAAGAAGGATCAAAAGATCAGGAGGAGATGGATGTTGCTAACCTATGCTTCATGGCAGGCTATTCATCAAAAGTGAACCTGAGGTAAACAATTCTAAGTCTAATCTTTCTTATGATGAGCTCTTATCTTTATATGAAGAGTTGCATTAGAATTCCCAAATTCTTTCCTTTCACCATCTCAACTTGAAAAAGGAACATAAAAGGACTCTTTTAGAACTTAAAATGGAGATGACGCTCCAGGCACATGTAAGATCCAGAAGATGGTTTAGAAATATGCGACCAAAGACTTCTGGATTAGTAAAATTTGCTGAGAGAGGTAAAGCTAAGGTTACAGGCATAGGAAATGTTGGCAGGATGATTCTCAAAATTTCTAATGTCTTTCTTGTTGATGGTCTAGCTCATAACTTATTAAGTATTAGCCAATTCTGACCAAGGCTTTAATGTTGTTTTCAATGCTCATGCATGCAAAAGAAGTAGTTAAAGGTATGATAACATGTATTTGTTATTCTTGGATGAACTGAGAGATCAAAATGTAAAATGTCTCACTTCCTTCACAGATGAGAAGGGTTAGGGCATAAGAAGCTTAGGCATGCCCATATGAGGCTTATTTTTGAGCTCTCTTAGAAAAAGCTTATTAAAGGCCTACCAAAGATCAGATTTGACAAGGACTCAACTTGTGATTTCTATGAGAAAGGTAAGCAAACCAAAGTTTATTTCCATAATAAGCATATGGTTTCAACCACTAAACCACTTGAGCATTTACACATGGATCTCTTTGGACCAACCAAGACTGTAAGTCTTGTTGGAAAGAGATATTGTCTTGTCATAATGGATGACTACTCAAGATTCACATATGTTATCTTCCTAGTTTCTAAGGATAAGGTGGTTGAAAGATTCAAAGTTTTTGCAAAATGTATTTGCATCCCAAATAATCTATCATATCTAACCATGGAGGATAATTTGAGAATCATATTTTTGAAGAGTTTTGTGAAAACCATGGCATCCTCCATGTTTTTTGCACCTGAAACTCATCAACAAATGGGTTGCTGAAAAGAAAAAATAGAAGCTTGCAAGAAATGGCTAGAACAATGCTTTTAGAAAATGGTTTACCAAAAGGTTTTTGGGCAGAAGCTATAAACACCCCATGCTATATACAAAATAGAATCTTTCTAAGGCAAATCGTTAAGAAAACTCCCTATGAGCTATGGAAGGATAGGAAACCCAACATTTCATATTTCCAAATCTTTGGCTTATCATGTTTTATCCTTAATGTAACATCCCTCCCGCTTTATGGATTGTCAATGTCCCCACAAACCAACATGGTCTTTTTTTGCATGTTGTCCTACTCATACGCTTCCTAGAAACTTCAAGAGGTCACCTATCCCAAAATTACCCCAAGTCAAGCGCACTTCTGTACCTTCTTATGACCCTGAAAAGAAAGATGCTTTTGTGGCATAGGTAGTCCAATCAATTCATATAAGCCCTTTTAATTGTATAGTCCATACCTTTATGAACTAAGTCCCTCATTCAGCGTGTAATCGTTCATTCATGTACCCTTTGAAAGGTAGGAGGGCTCCATTGTGCTTTCTGTACTAGCGATCACTCCTACCTCCTTAGGCGTTACATGCCCACAAGCTTCTCTTGGTTTGTCCAGAACCACACGTATGGGGTGTAACGCCAGATTTTTTTACTATCATTAGAAATTACCGAATTACCTAGGTAAATATTATATAAAATTTGAGACCAAACAATCCTTAATAAAGGAATATAACGTTAGAAGAGAAGTTAGGAGCAATTCGTGCAAGTATTGCAAACCCAAATTTCTACGTGTAAAATGACCAAAATGCCCTGAGGTTATTTTACTAGAAAATGAGGATCGTGGGCCCCACCCATCCTCAAGGGGATGTTTTGATGTTAATAAGGGATTGTTTGTGTTATGTGTGTTAATAGAGGAGAAGAATCCTAATTTTGAGCTCGACGCGAAATGACCAAAACGCCCTGCGTTTTAACCGATTTGCGTGCCGACTGACCCGAACCTCACTAAAATGTTTTAAAAGGTGTTTTTAAGCCATGATTAACCATTGGTTAAGCTCGGGTGGTCTGGGCAATTTTTAAGTAAAATGACCGTTTTGCCCCTCTTTGTGCAAGTTTTACAAATTTTGAGATTTTTGATTCGTCTACGAAACCTAAGCAATATTAGGCTCAAATTAAAGCTTATTAAATTCTAATTATTAATCTAGAGTCAAAATTATTTATTTAAATTGATTAGAACCTAAAATTGCTTTAAAACACTCAAATTGCTTACTAATTCACCTAAGCCCTTAACCGTAAATTCTCTAAATTGCATGAATACCTTGCCTACACCTAAATAATACATGGAACACACAAAACCCTCTTCCATGAGGCTGTAATGCACGAAATTATTCAGCCATAATCATTAGAATTATTGCAAGATAATGCACTAAAACAAAATGCCAAAAAATTCCCTAAAACATGGCATAAAACATGCCTTAAACAAGAAATGATTTTCCTCCTTTGTTCCCCATGAAAAATCAAAATTATGCCTCCTCCTCTTGTCCATACATGAGCTTGAATTCTCTATAAATAGGCATGCTTGAGGAGCCTTAGAAGCCTTGCTCATAACTTACACAAATTCTAGTTTTAGGAGCACCAAAAGCTTTCTTTCTTCCTCCTCCTTGGCTGAATTCTTCTTCAATTTTCAAGAATTTTCTTTCATTTCACTCAAGAAACCAAGTTCTCTTCCTTTCCTTCAAATCAAATTAGGTAGGGAGTTGTTTTTAAGTTTATTTCTATGCTTTGCTAAGTGTTGTTCTTGGTTCAAAATGATGATTTCATGGATTTTCTCTAGTTTTTCCATTTGGTTTTCTTCTTCCTTTTTCTTTGAACAATTCGGCCATATGGCCTAGGTGGGACTAAGATGATGGCTTGATGATGAGGACCTTGAGGTGGGTTGTGAATCCATCACAAGTTAGGCCTCTAAAGCTTGAAAGTTCCACTTGATGCAAAACTTTAAAGAATAATATTTTTATGATGTTTTTATGATCTTGAGTTTAGAACTTGAAAGATGTATTTTTCACTTTGTCTTGCTAAGATATATATGGTTGAATTTATATTTCTATAAAGTCTTGAAGGAGCTCTAGTAAAGAAATCAAATGAACTTGCATCCATGTTTAAGTTTATGCCTTGCATAATCATGTTTACTTTCTATGTCATCACTAAATTTCAAGAATGAATAAATGAACTTGCATACTCATGTTTAAATTTCCAAGCTTGCATTTCATGTTTATATTTCAAGTTGTCACTTAATCTCTAAAGATAATAAAGAAGTTGCATCTCATATTTATTTTATGCTCTCACTTTATTTTATAATGGCTAAAAGAATCAACGCATGACATGTTTATTTTTATGTCATCACCTAAAGATCCTAGAGCTCAAAGACTTGCCCAAGTATCACAAGCAAAGAAATAAGATTATTGGAGTTAAAGAATTGATTCTTTAAGAAGTCTTGAGATTGGAGCTTAAAAAGATGTAATAATAATTCTCTTCTCCCTCTTTCTTATGGCTTCCGCTCAAGCTTCTTGCATCATGTTTATATTTCAAGCTCTTGCATCATGTTTAATTTTCAAGTCATCACCTTAAATCTTAAAGATAAAGAAATGGATTTGCATATCATGTTTATAATTCCAAGTTATCACCTTATAATGACAAGATTAAAATGAGGTTGCATAGCATGTTTATGATTCTAAGATATCACATAAATCTCTTAAGCTCAAGACTTGCTCCTTTTATCTTAAGTGAGAATTTTAATCATGAAGATTCTTTCAAGTTTAGCAAAAAGAATTAGTTTCTAAAAGAAATTTGAGGCCTTGCAAAGATTTACAAGAAACTAGTATTCCATGTACACTTAAAATGTGATTATGATAGGTTCATGATTCAGCCACTAATCTGAGTTTATTACCAATGTATGATGATGATTTAATATGTTTAAAGTTGTGATTATTATGTTTATTGATGAAGGAACAATTATATGCAAGTTAGAAGAGAAACTAGCTATATAAAACAACGTAAAGCAAGATTTCTAGAACTCTAGATAATGAAATTTATGCAATCTATCCAGAACCTTTAGTGGCCTTAAGAACCAGATTTTATTATGTTTAGATAAGGGAGAATGATTCATAATTGGGTTAGTAATTAATTTTGGCATCATAGGGAAAGACGGTAACGAGAAAGGGTTAAAAACGCAACTTCTAGCACGTAAAACCTTAAGAATGACTTACTGCCTATGCTGCCCCATATAGTCTAATAATGTTCTAAGGCTTATAATTAATGGTAATGATGGTAATGAATCCCTTAGATGCATAATTAATTAGTTCAATAATTGAGGTTACCCGAATTCTAGAGTTTCGGTTGTTGAGATAGCTTTCGGTAAGAATTTATGATGATGCCTCTTTGATGTTTTAAATGATAAGTCTATGTAGAGATTTGATGCTTATTAAGTATTTGATAATATTGAATGATTTCATGGCTTGCATGTTATAGTTGCTATTGCAAACAATGAGAATACTTATGCATGAAATAAGAAATATTACCCTTGTTCCTGGAAGAAAGTGTACTCCTGTAAAAGTGTAATTTGGAAAGGTTCTGGCTAGGAAAGACTTGGTATTTAATGTCCATTTGTGACCCACCTCTTTTCCTGGAATCTCCAGATGCATGATTAAGTTGGTATATATTATTTTGGCATAAGACTATAAATGAGAAAATGTTATGATGATTATGAATGAAGAATTGTATTATGATATAACATACAAAGATTTAATGGTGACTTAAATTATGAGAAAATGATCCTTTGGACCCATCAGACTATAGGTGGTGAAAAGGTGATTCTTGCCCCCTAGCCGTTCTCTCAAAAGGGTAGAGTCATTTTAACTTATCAAAAGGGATAAGTATATGCTAGTGACGACTAGTAAGGTATGAGCTCATAACCTAGATTACTCCCAAAAGGGTGGAGTATAGGGTGGCAGGAAAATGATGATGAAAGTAACTTTAAGTCACCTAAGGAACTAAGTAAATGCATTATGTGAATATGATGTTCTTCTATGCATAGTATTTATGAGATGATGATGAGAAATATGATGTTCTTCTATGCATAGTATTTATGATATGATGATGAGGAATATGATGTGGTTTTATGCATAACTATGTTATTATATATGAAAGGAAAAGTTCATTATAAACATGACATGCTAAGTTTATGATGCATTATAAGACGCATGATTAAAAGGGACGAACCTCGATAAAGTATATTTTCGAACTTAATAAATCAATCTTAGCATGCTCACTATTTCATAATAACCCGAGGTTCCTGGGGACGATGATGATGACACAATGCATCATGAGGTGAGTACCCTACTGAGATTCTTTTTATAAGTTTCTCACTCCCTCTTTTTTTCTTTCCATCTCGTCTTCAAAAAGAAGGAAGCGTTCGTGAATCACATTGAGGCTTTCACCTGGTAGTGAACTTGATATAGCTAGTTTCACTCGTATATTTAGATATCTATCCCTATCCTTGGAGTGTTATTACTAGGTGCCATTAATGGATGTCCTTCCATCCATATATTATTTATGTTTTGTTTGATTGCCTACACCTAGCCTAACTTGTTGGTAGGCAAAATATCTATGTGTTATGTAATTATGGATGTTATATGATGGAGCCAATATGATATGATGTATTTAATTTCTGATATGTCTTTTTATATTCCGCTAGTTGTTCACGTTATGCACGGCTCACGTTTTCAATTCATGTTTAAAAAAAAATGGCTCGTAATTTCACTAAGTATTTTCAAAGTATGATTAAAGACTGAAGCAAAGAGTAAAGTCTAGTAATTAATCAAATACAGACCTAGGTGTATAGGTTAATTATTAGGGTGTTACC